>BMAO01019870.1:80279-658033 GCA_019973975.1 Trichonephila clavata | reverse complement strand
TTGTGTTTGCAACCTTAATTTTGTATACCATGGCAGACAGTATGTAATCTACGTGTTTTAATTAGTTTTCTAGGATCACTGTCCATAGAGCCTTTTTAAATTTACTATATTTACCTTATATTTGATCCTGTCAATACATTTTTTGTAAATCTCTGTGCTGATCATAATCAGGCATCAAAATCTCAAAAAATAATGAAAAAAATTATCTTGGCCTATGAACTCTTCATTAAGGCATCATTTGTAAATAGATATAAGTGAAGCGAGTGAGTGAACTGACGTTAACACAACATGGAATATAATAGTAGAACTCGACTCATTTATTACTTCATGATAAAGAATGAAGAAATCTTTATCTTCTGTATCTAAATTCATACAATTCAATGCCTCCATTGTATATTCTCCATTCAAATAAGTGTCCTGACATAAAATCCTTACATTGCTAATAAGCTCCAATAATTTTCACAAAACGTTTTTTCTAACAAAGAAACCCATGAAAAATTGATAATTGAGAATTTCTGTCCAATCCGATATTTTGGGAATAAACGAAATTATAGAGGGAGAACGATTTATGATATGCATTCTATTTAAATTGTCATTGTAATATATTACAATACTTTTACAAACAGTAACTAAGTATTCTGTTGACTCATACATTTGTTCTTATGAAATTCATATCTGAAATACAATTAGGAAATTAATGATTATTTTTTACAAGTTTAATTCTTTGTCACACAAATTAAATTTAAGAATTTTGAACATTTTGAAAAATGGTGATTCCTTATAATGCTTATTATTACTTATCTTAACTTGTTAGAATTTGAATAATACACAAATGGAATTTAAAACAAATTAATGGACTTTATGCACGTTATTAAACACTGTTTTACTATTCTGTAGCATCGTGGCATAGTTTAAGAAAATTCAGTCAAATCCTTCAGATTTGGAATATAGTTAGTTTTTTATTGATATTCGATTATTTCAGCTGATTGGTTTAACTTTAGTACAATGATACACAAGACTAAATTATTAGCATTATTAATTTTATGATTTAAAATTTTCTAAAGACTAACTAGACAATATCATAAAGTCTAACAACTAAATTCAATATGGAAGGGTCTGCTCATTTTATACTTGTATTTGAGGAATGTTTAGCGATTTGTTTATATAGACGGATGTTTGTTCTTTGAACTTTTATTGTAGAAATTTCAAAATTGTCATTCGAGATCAAAATAGAACGCACTGTTCAATAAGCATCAACTACGTAAAAATGTCAAATTCCGTAATTTCCGAGTTTTAGAGATGTTCGTACTTTTAATAATATTAATCGAAATTAAGTCTTTAAATGCTCCAATCACTCAAACTATTTCTAAACTTGAGAAGCGACAATTCTAGAAGTACTAAACTTTCTAAATCAATTCTAATTTTCCTTTATTTTTGCCGTTGTTTCGTAATTTTCTTATAATTTCTAAATATCTATGTCTTAAAACTTCTCTGAATATAATTTCCCTTCTCCAATAAATTTTATTAGCCCTCATGTTGCTTTGAAGCGCAGCGTAAATAAACAGTTAATCCACAAATCCATCAATCGCTTTTTCATCATAAATTTTATATATTAGGTGTACAACTTTGCTTCCGCCGTTTTGTAATAGATGGCTGTAGTGGTAAGTGGTTAGTCGAAATAAATAGATCGTAGATAGCCTACAATAAGCTTAGGTATTTGTAAACATAACGCCATCGAAATATTAGTCGATTTGTTTCGGCATCATAAAGTTATTTCTCGATTAAACATGTCAGCTTACGAGCCAAATTCTCGTCATTTGCGGGAGGTTTTAATTTTCTGCTTTGATATGAAGAAATCTGCGGTTGAGGCTCATAGAATGCTCTCAGATACCTATGGTGAGGCCACTATTAGTGAAAGAATGTGCCCAGAGTGGTTTCAACGCTTCAAGAACGGTGATTTTGACGTCGAAAAACCAGCATGGCGGTGGAAGAGAGAAGGTTTTCGAAGATGCAAAATTGGAGGCATTACTTGATCAAGACTCGTGTCAAACGCAACAAGAATTGGCAGGATCATTAAGAGTGACGCAACAAGCCATTTTCACAAGCCTGAAAGTCATGGAATGATTCAGAAACAAGGAAATTGGGTGCAGTACGAGTTGAAGCGAAGAGATGTTGAACGGCGTTTGTTTGCTTGTGAACAGCTGCTTGCAAGGCAAAGACGGAAGGGATTTCTGCATCGCATTTTGACTGGGGATGAAAAATGGGTTCATTACGATAATCCCAAGCTCAGAAAATCATGGGGATATCCCGGCCATGCTTCCACGTCGACGGCCAAACCAAATATTCACGGTTCCAAGGTCAAGCTCGGTATTCGGTGGGACCAGCTCGGCGTAAGTGTATTATGAGTTGTTAAAACCGACTGAAACAATCGCAGGCAATCGTTATCGAACGCAATTAACGAGCATTGAAAGACAAACGGCCGCAATACAAAGAGAGACATGATAAAGTGATTTTACAGCATGACAATGCTCGACCCCGTGTTGCGAAAGTGGGCAAGACATACTTGGAAACGTTGAAATGGGAAGTCCTACCCCACCCGCCGTGTTCTCCAGAAGTTGCTCCCTCGGATTATCACTTGTTTCGATTAATGGCACGCGCCTGGCTGAGCAGCACTTCCGGTCTTATGAAGAAGCAAAAAATTGGATCGATTCGTGGATCGCTTCAAAAAGATGACCAGTTTTTTCAACGCGGATTCGTACGCTGCCCGAAAGATGGGAGAAAGTAGTGGCCAGCGATGGACAATATTTTGAATCATAAATGTATAACCAGTTTTTTACAATAAAGCCTCGAATTTCGGAAAAAAAACGGCGGAAGCAAAGTTGTACGCCTAATACCTTATTATGCACTACTTTGAATGTGCTAATAAATTCTTTACATTTCTTTAATGCTAAGTTAGCCCGTGTTCATCGAGTGTGATTGAATGTTTACTTTATTCTAAATCCTATAGCGCCACAGGTAATTTTATATACAGGCTGCCCCATAAACAGCGCCCAAACTCTGCACAGCCAGATTCTTCGTTGGGAGTATATAAAAAATACCTTAGATTTGAACATGTACGATCCATAGTTTACGAGAAAAATAAGGTAAATGATGATGCATGTTGTATCAGGATGGGACTTGGGCGCATTTCTGTACGTAATTAGCTAGATATGTCATACCTCGATTATTGCATTGGACGTAGGGGTCCGATTCTATGGCCACCACGATAGCTAGATCTCACACTATTGGATTTTTTTCGAATGGGAAATCTCAAGGAATTGTTGTATCGAGACACAGTGACTACACAAACGGACTTAGTTGCTCGTTTGCATGCTGCTTGTTCTTCGGGGACACCACGCTGCTGAGACATGTGCACTTATCCATTCCACGGCACACTCAAGCTTGCTACGATATGCACGGTGGACAAGTTGAACGCCTGAATTTATAAACATTTACAAATACTGTTGTTGAAGTGGCCAATATTATTTTTTCCTAGCACCAGCTGTGACGTCATACTTTATTTTTTGTATTTTTTTCGTAAACTATGGATCCTACAGGTATAGTACTTTGGGTATTTGTTAAGTTCTCCCAACGAGGAATTTGGCTGTGTAGAGATTTGGCCCTCTTTTTGGGACACCCTGTATATAGGTAATTTCCATAAGGAATTGAAACATTATAATTAGGATAGGATTAACGAGATTTATGAAGCTGAAAAACTTTTTACTAATAATTGTTTGCCGTTGTGGATGAAGTTTACTAGAGAAAATGATCAGCAGTCATATCAGATGGTCATCAGTTCACTTGGATCTATGAATATTTTTGTATCTTTCATTTTTAAGAATGTTTTTTTCACCCACAAAGATAAGTGGCTCCAAAAGCGGGGGAAAATCACGAGAAAATTTATTTAATTGATCTAACCTTGTGAGTGGAAAATGCTTAGGAAATTCTAGCAGTAATGAGTTGGAATATATTTTTTCTTTTGCCGGCTGGGTGGCGTGATTGATTTGTCGCTGGCCTTCTACATCCAAGTTTGCGGATTCGACCTCGGCCCAAGTCGGTGTATTTTCATGATGCAGAAAATTGACAGTGGCCATGTCGTATGATTATACGGTATATTAAAGATCCCTAGACTGTCGTTTGGCTTGGATTCTCTCGGCAAAATTAATCCTAGAACAGGTTCGCCATTGTCAAGAGCTCAGGTGCTTCCCTCTGTGGAGGAAACTGGGAGTCAAATTGCTTGCTGTAATTGGTATCGTCTATAGGGTGCAGCGCTAAAAAGTGATACCAGCTCCTGGGAATGTACTAGGTCTGCAACGGTTTAAAATACCAATGCGCATCCCCATTAATTTTTTTTTTTCTTTAAAAATATCGCTGCACTGGAAAACATCTATTTCCATTTGAAGTTATGAAACAAGGTTTTTTATGTCTGAATTAAGAAGAATTTTGAAAAAATCTTGATTTCAGTTGCAACTGCATCAAAATCTAAGAACAAGATTTAAAATTTACTTATAAGGCAATCAAAGGTTCTGCTGCTAAATCTATTAGAAATGGAGTTCCAGTTTGCTGACTAAATATTTAGCGTGTATGATGAATATTTTTTGTTCAGTTGGGAGTGAAACCAAGCAATTTTTTTTTTTTTTGTTGAAAGAATGTGAACGTATAACTCAAAGAAAATTTGATTTTCTCCTTATAATTTTAAATTGAAATAATTTATATTTGATTAAATATAATATAATTTCCGTAGCTACTCATTGTTTTGTAATTCAGGAATTGTGATCCTATTCTTTCATTTCAAGAAAATTTCAATTATTGCTCCAAGCCTAAAAAATTGTTCTAAAACTTTTCCGCAGCTAAGCAACCCCACTGCAATATTATATATGGTAAGACGTTTTTTCTAATCTCCAATCAACTTGTAAATTGGACGGATTGTGTGTGTGAGCTCTGATATAATCAACAACTGATAGGATTGACTTTTAAAACTTCTGACATAACCGAAACATTTTCTGCTCAAAGACTGTTGATACAATTGTACAATTAATGATTTTTGAACTACCACCTTTTTTTTCTGTGGCATTTGATACACATATTTTTTGCATAATTAACGCAGTCGTTCACGAACTTCAAGTTTTTTTCATTGAGGATTGTTTTTCTGTAAATAGCTTTTTCACAATTCTTTTAAAAATTCTTTTCTAGTGGTCGGGTTGCGAATACTATAAACACAAAGCTCTTCATATGTTTTATAATTTTTGCATTCCTCTGGGAAAAAAATATTTTATCACATTTTTACAAAAATATTTATTACCAGTATTTGAAACATCTTTTTATTATCCCAAGACCAAGTGAACCACTGAAGTGAAGAAACGATTTCTCTCGAACAAAAAATATTTATCACATTTTTATAAAAATATTTATTACCAGTATTTGAAACAGCTTTTTATTCACCCAGGGCCAAAGTGAGCCAATGAAGTGAAGAATAGATTTTTGTCAGATAATTGAATTAATATATTTTCTGCAATATATCATCTACTCTTCAAGATACAAAGTTTTTTTAAGCATTTTGTAAATAAATTAGCTTATACTGAATACATTTTCTTCTCTTTCTAGAATCATTGCAATCCTTGGTTAATTCGTCTTTAGTAAATAGTTCCTCAAGTTTCTCTTTGAACCCTTTCACTGCGCAACTCGCGATTTCCGCGGGCATGCATTTTTTCCTACTATTTACCTGTGTAAGCCGTGTGCTCCTGTTTAAGTTTCATTTATGTTTTTATGTACATATTTTCAGGATCTAATTTTGTATTTTGATTGAAAACTTTTCTACAAAATAATTTTGTATACTTAAACTTTAAAATGTATATATTTGAAATAAATAATAAAACAATACGGAATTTTTGAATTTATTTTGATAAAATAACTACGCAGCGAGAGGGTTAAATGAGCCAAACTTAAATGCTTATATTACGATCGTAACTATTCGTAACACATGGCACTTGCATCGGTTATCTCCGCCACAATGATATGTTCTTGACACTAGTCCATTAATCTTACACTATTAAAATTCGAAGGTAAACAAACGTATCTATCTATCTATCTATCTATCTATCTATCTATCTATGTGCGTCTATCTTCTCACGAACCGTACAACGCAGAAAGTCGCGGAAGATACCAAAAGATCGGAATTTTCCGGGGAAGCCGTATTGCTCATTTATATTCCGATATTCTAATTAGTTGAAAAGATATTAATTAAAAACCTTAAAACGTCTAATTGTTTTACTCCTGCCGGTTGTTTACTTGGCGGAACTTCCATTCCGTTTCGGCCGAGCGGTAATCTTACGTTTCTGTCGTATCTCAAGCAGATAATAACTTAAGTGTTAACTTTTAAACTACCTTTTTTTGTTATATTTTCTATAATGGTTTAATCTGGATTTTCATAATGTAATATTTCCCATTCATTCTAGATAATCTAGATCAAGGGTCGGCAACTTTTTAGCTGTGGCGTGCCATTCCATTCTACCAATAGGATTCAACGTACCTCACAGTAGGACATTTTTGAAACACAATCCGATTCCCCCAATATTGCATGCAGAGTTAGAGAATAAAGGTCAATAATGTAGATTTACAGTTTTATTGTATATTAATTTTGCATCACTTAAAGATGTATCTTAACATTAAAATAAACAGAATAAAAAATATAATTATTTCTTCAACACAAATTACAAGTTCAACTTATATTATGTATTTTTAAACTTTTTAAACATATTTGTATTAAAATAACAAATAGACAACATAAAATACAGGCTGTTTCATAAATGATGGGAGTAACTTTAAGGGGTGATAGTACACATCAAGACGAGTAATAGTAAATAGGAAACCAAGTGTCCCAAACGTCTTCCGAAGGAGAAAGGCGCCATCAAAGTTTAGGGTCCTAAATTTCAAATGATGATAAAAAACGGAAAAATGGATCGATTCATTTGCGGTTTTCACTAAAATCATTCTTTAAATTAATATTTTCTTTAAAAAAAGTTTTAAAAGACAAAGTTTAAAAAATGCCGTTAGAGGGCGCTCTAGACTTTGGAGTACCGAACAACTACCTTTTACCAGTATTTTTTTAATTTTGTTAAATGTTTACAAAAGCTTAGATTTTAACTTGAATTTTGAGCGCAAAATTGAAACCATCGGGAGCGGTTAAGTGGCGCAAATGTAACCGCGTTCAGGAGGGAAAAATTTAAATGCTCGTATGTAACGATCAAAATAAAAAACGATAAAGCAAACTTTAAGAGGCGATAGTACAACATAAAAACAATCAACTTTGAATAGAAAATGCATGATTTGAATTAAAACGCAAACGTGTTAGAGCATCTTCAAATTTTATCCATGCAAGCGTCATAGCTGCAAGTTTTCTGGAAGAAGAATATGAAATTGTGATATGGGGAAGAAGAAGAACGGATATGCAAATTATTATTAAGATAAAAGCCACTGACCCGAGTGTACAAGTGTAAATCACGGTACAAACGTAACGAAAGATGTTGCCCTTCACTAATCAAGAAAAGGCTGATATGCACTTCATCTACGGAACTGCAAATGGGAATAGTGCAGAGGCACGACGATTGTACGGAAAAAAGTTTCCCAACAGGTGGTTGCCCAATGATAAAACATTTGTGCGCTTGCACAGACAGTTGTGTGAGACAGGATCCTTTTTTGGTGCACGT
This sequence comes from Trichonephila clavata, assembly GCA_019973975.1. NCBI lineage: Eukaryota > Metazoa > Arthropoda > Arachnida > Araneae > Nephilidae > Trichonephila > Trichonephila clavata. The sequence continues at coordinate 650,288 of BMAO01019870.1, read as the reverse complement.
TCAAATGCAGGCCGTGCGAAGTCTAACAGAACGGTAGCTGTGGAAGAAAAATTCTGGATATGGTGGCTGATCATCCAAATACAAGCACGAGAGCAGTGGCTAGTCAAATTGAAGTATCCCCCTCCACGACATGGCGAGTATTAAAGGATGAAAGTATGCATCCTTTTCATGTCCAACGAGTCCAGGAACTGACTCAAAGGGATTTTCCTCGTCGAATGGATTTTGCTCGCTGGTATCTGCAGAAGAACATCCTAAATCCCGATTTTGGTGCAACTGTGCTTTTTACAGATGAATGTACATTTACACGTGACGGTACATTTAACACCCACAATTCCCACCAATGGGCAGATGTAAATCCACATGCGTCTTCTACACATGCATATCAGCGACGATTTTCCATAAATGTTTGGGCAGGAATAATTGGTGGCCATCTACTTGGACCTTATCTTCTGCCAGAACGTCTGGATGGAAAAAAATATCTTACCTTTCTGCAACAGGTGCTGCCGGAAATGATGACAGATGTTCCCTCTCGTATCCGGCGAGTAATGTGGTTCCAGCAGGATGGAGCACCAGCTCATTTTGCGCCAGAGGTGCGAAATTATCTAAACGCAACCTTTCCAAATCAATGGATTGGGCGAGGTGGTCCTGTCCCTTGGCCAGCGCGATCGCCCGATCTTTCATGCCTGGATTTCTTTTTGTGGGGACACCTGAAGAGTCTTATGTATGAGACTCCTATCGAATTGGCAGAAGAACTCGTCGCCAGACTTTCGGCAGCTGCAGGAGAGGTGCGCGATTCTCCTGGCGTGTTTCAGAGGGTTCGTGAATCCCTTCTTCGCCGTTATACCGCATGCATCGCCTCTAATGGTCAGTGTTTCTAACAGCTTTTGTAATAATTTCTAATTAAACTTTTTTTTATAACGTAAATGTTCTTTCTTTCCTTTTTTGTCTCTTAAAACGAAATCTGTTTCAACGCCCTCTATCACCTTCCGGTTAAAATTACGAGTATGATTTCTTTGATGAATGTTGCTTGTTTTGGTGTTGTACTATCGCTTCTTAAAGTTTGCTTTATCGTTTTTTTATTTTGATCATTACATACGAGCATTTTCCCCTCCTGAACGCGGTTACATTTGCGCCACTTAACCGCTCCCGATGGTTTCAATTTTGCCCTCAAAATTCAAGTTAAATTCTAAGCTTTTGTAAACATTTAACAAAATTAAAAAAATACTGGTAAAAGGTAGTTGTTCGGTACTCCAAAGTCTAGAGCGCCCTCTAACGGCATTTTTTTAACTTTGTCTGTAAAACTTTTTTTTAAAGAAAATACTAATTTAAAGAATGATTTTAGTGAAAATCGCAAATGAATCGATCCATTTGTCCGTTTTTTATCATCATTTGAAATTTAGGACCCTAAACTTTGATGGCGCCTTTCTCCTTCGGAAGACGTTTGGGACACTTGGTTTCCTATTTACTATTACTCGTCTTGATGTGTACTATCACCCCTTAAAGTTACTCCCATCATTTATGAAGTTCCACTTTCATATCGCAAAATTCGAGGTATAATTTTGACTTTCAATTTGACACGATTCTGAGCATTCAGTTGTAAAACAATTTCTTTGCGGAATGGAAATATTTTTCATATGAGGAAAGTTATTTTACTTAGATATGTAGAGCCAAAAGCGAAAAGCAGAGTACTTGCAATTTTCTGTTTTCAAGCAATTCAATCTCTCTAGCAATGACATTCAATCTTTTACAAAATAGCTGCAAATTTATCATAAGAGTTATTTTTTTCAGATATTTTCGTAATTACGTAACCGTCCATAATATTCTGAAGATATTTGTTGAATAAGGTACATTACAAGTTTATCAACTACCATCCAATAAAAAAATTGACAAATTTGTAGAGCAATGCAGAGTACCACTTGTGGCACGCGTGCCATATGTTGCCGACCCCTGATCTAGGCTATTGTATGTTCAGCCCATCAATTATGAATGATCCCATCAATCGTATGTTTTTAAACAAGCTGTCATTCAACTCCTGTTCAACTTTTCCCCGCATGTGTTGAAAGCTGAACAAACAAGCGGGGACTGTAATTTTTTTAAATTTCAAGTTCAAACTAACGGGCTACAAATAAAAATAAAAATGGTGGAATTTCACAGGCCTCAACACAGTCTACTCCAGGGGTCTGCAACCTTTTAGTTGGGGTTGTGCCAAACCAATCTACTAATAAGATTCAGCGTGCCACATAGTAAGACATTTTTGAAAGAATTCGAGTCCCGATTCGAGTTAGAGAATAGAGGTCGATTATATAGATTTCCAGATTTATTATGAATTAATTTTGCATTATATAAAAATATTTCTCAACGTAAAAATAAACAGCATGAAAATATATAGTTAATTCTTCAACAAAAGTTAAAAATAAATAAAATTTTACATATATTATGTATTTTTAAACATATGTATATATTAAAATAAGAAAGAGACAACATAAATTATAAGCATTACTCTTCCTTGTTATTAAATCAAAAAATGAATGCGATCCTAGAGCTTTCACAGCTCTACTTTGATACCACAAAATCTGGGGTGTAATTTATGACTGTTAATTTGGTAGGATTCTGAGCATTGAGTTGTTATACAATTTCTTTGCGGACTCTAAATGTTTTTCAAATGAGGGAAGATATTTACTTAAACACGTAAAACTAAAAGCGGAGATCAGAGTACACACAAGTGATTTTCTCTCTTCAAACAATTAAATTTCTCCATAGCATTCAATAATTTACAAAATAGCTGCAAATTTATCTTTAGAGTTATCTTTTAGATTTTTTCGTTATTCCGTAACTGTCCATAATTCTGGAGATGTTTGTCAAACAAGGTACATTAAAAATTTATCAACTTCTATCCAATGACAAATTTGTTGAGTATTGCAGAGTACCACTGAGAATTGTATTGCGTGCCATAGGTTGCCGACTCCTGGTCTACCCATTTTGTGACCTTGACAACGCTGAAATTCACAGTTGGAATTTTTTCAGCGTCGTCTGATCGCCCTATCGTTTCTTTCCGCTCTGATGTAGTGCGATCCTCTTCCATTTTCCCAACCAGACTATTTCAAACCGACCTTTTTCAATCTTTGATACCCAAACCCAACTCTCTCTTTTGGCACGATGTTGAAATAACAAGGTTCAATCCTTTCTTTTATACGCTCGCAGCTGATTACTCGAAGTCGTGGTACCCAAGGGGCTAATAAAGATTGATCGCGTAGAGAGCTAAAACTGACCAAGTTTTCATGTTGGTGAGGTGTGGAAATTTGGAGAAGGTTTGTCAGCTGAGGTATCGTCCTCTTCACTTGACGACCTTGGTTCGAAACTACGAGATTTGTTGCTAATAGCCTTTGCAGACACGGCAAGTCCCCAAATGTGAGAGCCATTTCATGGTGACACCATCTAGTGGCGGCCAAATTTGAACGCTTGAATTCGTTTGGAATCCATACTCTCGTCGGATGTTAAATATGGCCGCGATTTAATTTGTAGAGAGTACCAGAACCCAACTGACCCTCAAGGAATTTTTTACATGCCACATAATCCTATGACACACATGCCTACTGTTTTCGCACCCAGAAAATTAATGGACTCCAGCCAGGGTCGAACCCCCAACCTTGGTCTTACGAAAGGGGCACGCTACCTCTAAGCCCCCGGAGCCGACCTACAGCAAAATATTCTACCAAAGTTCGGGAATTCTATAATCAAGTAGACATTCCCAAGAGAAACACTTTTTCCAAGTTCAATTGGTTTGCCAAGCAGGAGCATTCTTGGAAAGGGTAAAGAAGCAGATCGGTAAGATATTGAAAATTTTATGGAAATCAAATTAGAAATGTATACACTAAATTACCTATCAATCATCCATTTGGCTACCCAACACGGGTCTCGGCGAGCTAATGATTGGGGGATCCAAAAAATACTTAAAGCATTTTTATAAGTTAATAGCTGTTATCCGTCCACTTCCCTGGATATTGCATGATGTTGTATGCTTTCAAGTGCTTGATATCTAAATCCTAGCATTAAGAAAAACATTCTTATAGCTCTCTCCTCTTGATTTAAAAAAGAAAGGATTTAAATTTCATAAGCTGTTACGCCTTTCCCCCGAAGGGAATTTTCCCCAAAACCATTTTTAGTGCATCTCTGCTCAACAAAAGAAGCATGCTTACCACCAAATTTCAGGTCTCGAAGTCTAAAAGTTTAAACACACACATACACTCACGCATTTTTATTTATAAAGTTCTCATAAACTTGCACCCCTTTGGTGTCAATTTTTGAAAAATCACGGATCTTTATTCAACAAAAAATACATGTTTGACAATAGTTAGATTTTTGAAAGTCTAACAGTTCAAAAATTGGGATTTTCGTATATAATGCCCCGGTAGCCCCCTTGACTATTTATTTCCACAAAGCTCGTTCTTATATATATATTGGATCAATACCCAACAACAACAAAATAAACATGCTTGCTAACTCTCTAGTCTGTAAGGTTAATAGCTCAAAAACGCGAATTTTTGTCTACATCGCCCCCACAATCTTCCTTGAGTGCCGATTTTTGAGAAACCTGTTTTTAGTTCATCTCTACTCAACAAAAGGAATATGCCTCAAGATTTAAGTCTATAAATCTAACAACTGTAGAAATTTTGTGATGAGAGTAAGTGAATTGCTTTCCTTCTATATTTATAGATAACTTGTATTAAGCGGAAATATATTGAGATTTACATATAATTATGCATTATGCGTTTGCTTAGATTATTAAAAAGGTAACACTTTCATATAGTTTTTGCTTTAAATCATTTTTGGTGAGCAAAAATTACTCTTCTGCTCGTACCTTAAAATCTAAAGAAGTTCAGTGTTATTCAAAACAAAGATAAGAGAAATGCTGTTATTCAGTTTCCCATTCCGATATAAGAAATGCACTATTCATTTCCTTATTTTCTTACAGTGTTCTTTATATTTTTCGTAAAATTGATTCTAGAGCTTAAAATAATGGGGAAGTCTTATATCCAGTCAGTTAATATAGATGGTATTTAATATGACATAGCAAATTAGAGATAATCCATGGAGTTGAATTTTATATTTGCTTGAAGAAGTGTATCCTTTTGACCCCCTCTTAAATAATCCAATTTATGTGATAATCACTTCCATGGGAGCGTGATTTTGTATTACTTGCTATCAGGATAAGAGACAACATTCAGACGAAAGGAACATGTTTTCAGGAAGTGAAAAAGAACACGCGGATTTTCAAAAGAAAGGGTAGTTATTGTAATATATTATAGAAATGTATGTGTCATGCTTTTCTTCTTGTCCAAGATTTTATATTGCTGAAAAAATAATCCTTAGAACAATAGCCGACTTAATATACTTCTCTTTTGTGTTTGATTTATATTCCTTTATTTTAGTGTTATGTATATTAACCGAAAAATACATCAACGAGACCGATTCGCTTGACATGGAAAAATGTAGAATTATTTTATGGTTGAATGTATTCGTGAAAGATAAATGCACATTCTAAAAATAAACTAGAATTTTTTTTTATGGATAAAAATAAAGATGTTTTTTTTAACATGAATGCAGAGTGAAAAGAAAATGATTAAGAAGGTGAAAAATCCTTTGAGATATGAAACAATTTATTAATAATAAATTGTATATGAAACAATTAATCAAAACCTTAATTTAAATTGTGATATGAAACAAAATATTAATCTTCCCTTAAACATGCATGTATAAAGTATAGTCTTCTGTGTATTCAGTTTCTAAAATAAATGAGCTTAATAACAAAAATTTAATAAAATTTGAATTATACAGCTTACGATAGATTACAGCAGTTTCTTCAAAATAACTGCTTTAAAATAATGAGGATTTATATGTTTTTGATAATACGGCAATTTTATAAGAAATAATGGTTGTTATAAAAATTTAAAATATAAGAAAGCAGTTCAAAAATGTTTGTTTTACGTGTAATCTAAATCGGCATTTAATGTACACTCATGTCGATAAGTTAAGGATAATTCAGAATCACACAAAAATTGACCTCTAAAATAAAAATTTCACCTGTAGAATTATCACACACATCTTGAAGAAGAATATGCAAATTACAGGAAACCACCAGATGGCGCGGATAGTACTTCACAATGACGACAGTGTAAGAGAGGGGTATATAAGGAATGGTGGCAAAGAAGTAAAATTGCTCACAAGCGCTTTAAAAGCCTTTCAGTGCAATAACCGCATAGTTATGGCACAAAAGAAGCATTTGGATGATTTTTTACTTGGTAGAATTATCGAACGACTGGTATGTGGACGTACCCAGCTAGAAGTATCCAACGAACTTGGAATCGCCCAGAGTGTCATCTCCAGGCTTTGGCAACGATTGCAAGATGATGGTAATGTGAGTAGATGTTACAGCACAGGTCGCCCCCGAGTTACAATGCCGAATGAGGACCGGTATTTGGCAGTAACTGCCAAAAGAAACAGACGGAGCACAGCATCAGACCTGCCTCGTCAACTCTCTTCAGCTACCGGTACGACAGTTTCAAGGCAGACCGTGTACAAACGCTTAGGGCACAGTGGTCTATATGCTCGTAGGCCTGTCAGATGTGTTCCCCTTACCGCAACTCACTGTCGCCTGCGATTAACCTGGAGTAGAGAGCATGCATTGTGGACACCGCAAAAATGGTCTTGTGTGATGTTTTCCGACGAGTCCAGATTTAGTTTGCAGTCTGATTCTCGCCGGATTTTCATATGGAGAGCGCCAGGTACCCGTTACCACCAAGAGAACACCGTTACGGTGGTGCAGGATGGCTCGTTTGGGGAGGAATTATTCTTGTTTCCAGAACTGACCTGCATGTTCAGAGTGTAACGATGACAGGCCACATCGATCGTTATGTCATTCTGGAACAACATGTACGTTTGTTTCGGTGCACCATGGGTGCTGAATTTCTGTTTATGGATGACAACGCCCGTCCTCACCGTGCAAACATTGTAGACGAATGCCTTCAATCGGAGGATATCACCCGTATGGATTCGCCAGCATACTCACCGGACTTGAATCCAATAGAGTATGTGTGGGATATGCTTGACCGACGAATTGCAGCCCGTCCACCCCCTCCCACCTGTCTACCGGAACTTCGGAGGGCATTACTTGATGAGTGGTGTAATATTCCCCAAGATCAGATTGATAATTTGATACTCATCATGCGTAGGCGTGGTAAGGCCTGTATTGCATCGTCCGGGAGACATACTCCGTATTAACCATTATACTAACCATGTTATACTGTTTTTTGTAAATAGGTTCTTTTTTGAAATTTGCTCCAGGGAGTAAAAATCGCACTTTTTATTAATTATGTCAAACATATAGCATATTTTTTGCTCTTTACCTTTTGATTAATAAATAGACTTTACAAATAAGTCAAATTTGTTTTGCTTCTGTCTCTTTCTTTGCCTGAACTTCATTACCCTTAATTTATGGACATGAGTGTACATACAAATTATGATAATTTGTATGTACATTGAAATAGTTTTAATGTGCCCACAATTAGAAATGTAATGATTAATGATCGTGATTTATCTTTAATTTTGTAAGACATTCGATGAAACATTTTGAACAAAAATTTTAAATGACGAAATTCACAAACAAAAAAAATTGATATATATTTGTTATTTTTTACAAAATTTTTAGTACCTAATATATACCGATTGAATTGTAGCATTTACTGAGAACATTATCAATTAATTAATAATCCTTTATTAACTATACATTTTTGTGTAATAATGAAAAGCATATTATCATTTTTTAATATAATTTAAAGTTAACCTATTTATCACCCGTAAGATAGTTGTGCTCGCAAAAGATTAGATTCAGTCTAATCCTTTTCGCACCGAGTCTGGTTTCACAATCATAATACATTTTTTGGTTTGATTGTTTATTTATATTTTTCTATTAATAATATTTAACCAAATTTTCATCTATGCTCTCTCTCATTATTTATACTAAACTTCTTTTACATAATTTGTGGTAATATAATTGTTTTAAGAATACTAATTCAATGGTTGCCTTGATTTTTACTATTATCACACTTTGAAGTTGCACGAAGGATGTTGTAACGAATCTCGTGATTTTGAATCTCGGTGAAGTGACGAGGATGGTACACGAGCTGGCAACCCACTTTCTACACAAATTCAATGTAAGGATTTTGCACCTCGACAAATGAAACGTTTATCGGCCCCAAAATACGATGGTCTTTAGTGGCACCAGGACACGAACCGACAACACGGCATTGCTGGCCACGAGCTCACGACTCCCATGGTCCCAAAATAATGGTTAAAGTTAAGATCTTCGTAGCTAATGCTGTATGAATCGAGATTCAATTTCACCAAAATCCATCAAACGGAATAAGAGCTGTTGCACTGTAACTCGAACTGGGCTCTATATCTTCGCGTGGCGTAGTGAGGCAGTTAGGAGAGTGAGGTACTAGTTCAGGTCTTCTGACCACGGATATGAATACGGGAACTGTCATCGAGACGAGTCTCATGTTTCCTTAGTGCGACATTTATACTATAAAATCCAAATTTTGCGTTGCAAAATTTGTAACGGATGTTACGCTGTTGGTTTTAAGGACAGTGCAGTAAATTATCAGCCTAATCTATAAAATATATTATTATTATTATTAACAATTAATTTTATAATTAATATAATAAAAATAATATAAGTCTTTTTTTATATACTACTAATTTAATTATTTTATAATTATAAAATATTTAATAAGTCCTTTTTAAATAAATTTATTTAATTTTAAAAAATAATTAAATGAATTGAAAAAAAAAGTTGATTGCGCGACTCGAAATTTATCCGCAAATTAAATAAATTTATTTAAAAAGCACTTATTAAATATTTTATATAATTATAAAATAATTAAATTAATAATATATAAAATCGGCATATATTACTTTAAATTTATTTTTATTAATTTTATATTAATTATAAAATGGTTAATTTTTAATATTAATAATAATAATATATTTTATAGATTATGTTATATTATATATAATATTTTATTTATAATATATTGTATTTCACATTATAAAACTATTTGTAAATAATTTTTATCTAAAGTATCATTTATATTTATTACATATTTTATTATAAACATTATTTATTAATATAAAATATATATTTATAAAATATAATATAAATATATTTATATAATTACAGTAATTATTTTATACTTTATCAAATACAGAATAATTACACAAAATATCATCTAATATTTAATAAATAAACTTATTAAATTTAAGAAAAACAATTAAATGAATTGGAGAAAAAAAGCTCATCGCGCGATTCGAACCCTATCCGTCCGCGTAGAAGGCAGGTGCTCTTCCAAGACGGCAAATGCATCGCTGGAAATATTTCAAACTTAATTGTATAGAAGCTGAACGTGAATTTCGAAGGCTAATTTCTCCGAATTGATTGGCAATTCGCCGCTAATACATCGAGGATTGAACACCCTAAAGGCGTACTACTATTACACCAAGTCTCGTCCCAAAATGAATTGCTTTAGTCGTGCCCTCCCCTTGTAAGTTACATCCACATCACAGTGGTATTGCATCTAGATTGTCGCAGAACATGGCTATCTTTTCTGTGATGCTTTTGGTAAAATCTTCCTATTCAAAGACGACAATGTAGGCCCACGTAAGGCAGGTGAAGGGCCAGAGAAACTAAAAGAATAAAAGAAAGAGATATTGCAGAATCGGTATAATATGTGTGTCTATTTCCTAAGTCCTATACAACACGTCTGGCAAACAGTCGGACCTCTATTTAATGCATTCTCTAAATCCTGAAAAAAAGTTTGTTTTGTGGAAAATTCGTTAGATTCATCTCTCTCTCTCTCTCTTAATATAATTTATTCTTCATCCAGGAAAAAGTTTGCCAAATAGAGGTTCACTTGTTTTCATCAGTCGTGTTCACCATCCTACCAATTCAAAACTACTTCAAGAGACGAATTAGACAAAATATACACCTTAAACTCGACTCAACGGCTTAGCTAAGAGCACGAATAACAAATGCCGAATGTGCATTCGTGCACGAGATAGAAGAGGGGCTTTCAATATTGAGGAGGTCTGTTCTCATTTCGTAAGGAACGAGTATTTTTGTGTTTTTTTTTTTTAGTTTTCAGGAGGAAGCAACTTATTTCATTGTGGCGAAATCTGCGATATTTCTCTTTTAAAAATACACCATAATGTAACTAAAATACATTAAGTTACATTTTTATGGAAAAAAATGTTAATTAAAACTATTCTAAAAATCTTCTGTTTCTTTAGGAGTTACCAAACAGTGTATTATGAGTTATTTACGCTTATTAATGTTTCACTTGAGTAAAAATGTACTTTTTAAAGTTAAAAACGTTAAATTTAAATTCATAAGCATCTAACAGATTGGAAAAGAACTTTGTTTTCTTCATATTATTTATTATAACAGCAATGTTTTTTTCAGTTTTCTCCTAATTATTATTTAAAGCTTAAGAAAAGTTTTAAATCCGGGAAATAAAATGCGAAGTTAAAATATTTGCTCTGAGGAGTCTGTGAAATACGAGGGCTGTAAATTAAGTAATGGCAACATAGGTATAAATAAATTTTTAATGAACTTACTAGCGCACGCACGCACGCACGCACGCACACACACACACACACACACACCACACCACACACACACACACACACACCACACACACACACACACACACAAATTGCATTACATTCCTTCTATGTAATCTGCAGCAAAGCTTATAATCTTTTACTAAGTATCGGGAAGCCGTTGAAGACCATTGTCAAGGTGTTGATTGTTGATGTCTCTCAGCGACGGAGCGCCCTACTTTATTGCGTACCGATGAAACGTCAGAAAATCTGTGGTTTGGGACTTCAACCTTTTCTTTCAACTTCGGAAACAGATTGAAATCACAAGGACTCATGTTAGGTGAGTAAGGAAGGTGTTTCCAAGATTTTTTACTGCCTTCGTTACAATAGGATAGTGACATTGTTTGCGACGTGACAACAAGCGTTGTCATGCAACATGGTAGGAAGATTGTTATGCAATATACGGGGACGTTTGCACGCATAGCCCTGCGCAGATGGCGCTGTAGAAATTGGCCATAGTCTGAGTTGGCAGTTAGTCCTACATGCACAGCATGTGTAAGAATCACACTCTTCTAGCTGTATGTCACAACCTACATAACTGGCCCCTGACTGGGTTCCTGTTGAAGTTTCCATGAACGTGACGAGCCTCGATGATGCCATTAATTTGATTGACGCTTTAACTCAGGCTCATAGACTCCTTCCCACGTTTTATCAATTGTGACAGTACGCTGCAGAAATGCGTCTCCTTCATTGCTGTATCTCTCCAGGTGGATGCCAGCCAGAGTGTACCGGTACAATATCTGCACTTCAGTGAGATAATGTGGAATCCAGTGGGCAGCCATTTTTCTCATGTTCAGACATTTATTCATTATGTGCCACACTGTTGGATGACTGAGACAAACCTCTAAGGATAATTCCCAGGTGGTTCATTGATGGTCTATGGAAAAGAGACCCCTCAAGATGTCAATCTGGTCTTGAGGAGTGAAGGGTCTACCTGTACGTTGCAAATCCGTAGTCTCATTCTGACCCGAACGAAACGCATTAACCTATCTAGAAACTCTACTATACGTTAATGCATTTTCGACACATTCTTCCAGTAATCTTCTATAACATTCTGCTGCATTTTTGCTTAAGTCAATCTCGATTTTAAGCCACGAACACTGATCACTTTTTGAAAACGTGTCTTAGAGTGGTGGAAACGGAACTCTTCACTTTAACTCCACACCACAGCTAACTTTCTTATTAGATCGACTGTTTTTTGCACTCTACATATCGATAATGGCGCCTCTTCACCACTCCTATATCATACTATTAGCGCATGTCCGGTCTTCTGTGAGTTTCTAGATTAAGTTGCCACTATTTAATATACAGCCTTAGTATATGTTTAATAATTAAAACTCGAGAGATGAAATTACAGACTATTAAGAAATTTTCTTGTAAGTCGAAAATGTGTTGGAAAAAAGTTTCTTTCTTAAGTTACAAAAAACAGTTGCATGCATAAAATGTCACTAATAGAATGTGTAGATTTCAAAAATGTATCTGAGAAACCAAAGTGATGAATTATTATACCCCTGAGAAATAAGTAAAATAATAAGTATATATACTATACTGTTCGAATTAATTGGGAAAAAATGGGGAAAAAACCCCGATTTTTTCTGATACCTTAACTTTAAATCATTTCATACCTTAAATAGACTGAAAAATCTCTATATTAATATTAAGTATGTTCTTTAGCAGAAATGACTTTTTCAACTCGTACTTTGCATTGACTACACTAATGTAGTGCACATGTTCTTGACTTCATCATCGAGGAACCACACTTATAAAGCACTTTTTATCATTTATTTTGTTGTCTTGAAATACCTCTTAACTAAATTATTCTTAAGAATATGCCATAAGTAATCAATAGGACTTAGGTCTGGTGAGTTACCAGGCCAATAATTACTTTTATTTTATTTTCAAACATAAAAGTAGGGATCAATTTCGAATTGTGACAAAGGACCATGTTGAAATATTGCGTCAAATGTTTTCATGAATGAAACAATCCTACTTCGTAATATTTCTACGTTTTTTGACAGAATTCAACATGCTTTTAAGAGGAATTAAGCTCCCAGTGCCATTTGTTGTGAAAAACCACAAAACATATCTGTTTAGAAGGGTGTCTTATAATCTGTTGGATATGATCTGGATCCAGAGTTTGTACTTCATTTCGTCTAACTCCTTTTGATTTGTATCCGTGCACAAACAAATCTGTTTCATCACTGGAAATCCTCTTCTTCCAGCCGATAACAGTCCATTATCAGTATTTTTTCGCCTATGCTAAACTTGTTTTCATCATTTTCTGAGTAAGAAATTGTTTTTTCCTCTGTCTTGTTTCCTTACAGCCAACTTCCAGAATAATTTTCCGTACAGTTGAGGTACTCACTTCGATACCATAATCCAGTAAATCCCATCGTTGGTCAATGCTTGTCTTTCTTGGACTTATTTTGATATTTCTTATTAGAATTTTATCAGTTTTTGGAGTAGTTTCCCGTTTGCGCTCACACACTTTTTACTTTTCTTTTTGGAGACAATGATCCGGAATCTGAAAGTGTTTTTAAAATTTTTGAAACACTTTATTTGTCTACACCAACGGCCGTAGATATATACCTCACAGTTATTAAAGTGTGTTAATTAAGAGAAATTATTTTAGAGCGGTTTTCTCAGAGTAATATCCATCTTTGAACAATCCTAAGTAACACGTATTGCATGGAACGCAAAATTATAACCACCAGCTGCCACACTAAAAAGCTCACAACTGAGCTACTGATAAACTAAAACCAGTCAAACGAGTCAATTATAATCGAGGTCAATATGTCACGCTACCTGTATGTAGATATAACCATTTCAAGGTGGTTCGGAACATGGTGGTAATCACATACCAACATACACAAGAAAAATATGTTTGTCCCAATTAATTCGAACAGTTACTCTGAAAAAGATCAGAGTTTTTATATAAATGTTTTTCCAATAAAACTTTCAAGATTTCAATGGATTAAAATAATAATTTCATGCTATAAAAAGAAGTTCCAGAAAAATATACTTAAACACACACATGCTTAAGGTATCCGACTACTTGCGACAAAATTTTTAAAAAAAAAAATTGAGATATGGGAATATTTTAGTGGCTTTTAGATTTGCTAAGTACATTTTAAGAAAAATATGCCAAAATTAAGAAAAGAAAAAAGAATTATTATTATTACTAAAATGGGAAAAAATGGCTAAAAATTGACAAAAAATAACATAAACGAGGCCCATTCTGTACCAAAATTTTATGAAAAAAAGTTTTGGTACAGATTTTGTAAAAATTTTCAATTGTGATGTGTTGCTATGTTATTCATTATTAAAATGACCTCAGGATAAGAAATATTTTAATTTTTACAAAAAATAGAGCAATTTATCTTAGTTATTATACGAAATTGCTTAAAATAACAGTGGGACTTATAAAATAACATTATTCACATAATTAACTGCAAATTTTGTAATAAAACAGTGATTGATAAATCTGATGGTTAAAATACTTCAATTATTATACAGAACACAAACAATTTCAGTTAATTATTTTCAAAACTTTTTTAGCTTTTTTAAGCATTTTAAAAAAAACATATTTCGAGTAAAATGCGTTTTAAAGTATGACATCTTGCTTAAAGTAATGGCATCTGCTTTTACTAAAACACTTGTAGAGTTTGTTCTAGTGAGCGGAAAATAATAAACTTGGTAGTTTTGTAAAGATAAAAGATGGCCTACAAAATAAAATCACAAAAAAATTGTCAATTTCTGGAAAAATTCAGTTTTGTAGTCGGATACCTTAATGATCAAGTTATCCCCAAGTACCCATTTTTTCCCAAATGAATTGGTCATCACAAAGCGCGTATCCTCATCTAATAGAAAATCGCTCGGATGTATTGGAATAATGATTATGGAATGGATCGTTTCATCCTCGTATGTTAAATGTCTCGGTGAAAAACTGTTGCAAAACTTGGTGGCAATTAATGCTGAATCTATGCAGAATCTTAGTGAAACAATAAAGGGCTTCGAATGCGCGCTTTAATCTGAACCAAAGGTAGTCCAAGCAATTATTAAGCTACGCGACTTTTTTTGGCTTCCTACCAAATATATATATATATACTTTTATAACCTCTACCTAAAATTCTAATTTCACTTAACTCTTTGTTTTCCTGACATACATAGCCACATAAGACATCCACAGCTAATATTTTCTCTCAGCAAGGATCACCCAACCACAAGATTACAATTCTATTTAATGTTCTTTTATGGGCATAGATCGAACCATTTCACGCTTTACCATCTGTTCAAAATCTAAAGAAAAACAAGCTGAGTTAGCAATCATTGAAATAACTATGAAACTCAATCCCAATGTAGGTCATGTTGACTTCTGCATTGCTCAGTAAACATACGATTATAAACTCCCTGATAAGATCATGAACGAATAAATAATTTAGCATTTGAAAAGTTTACTTGTTCCTTCTAAATATCGCTACTAAAACCCTGTAAGACTATCGTGCTTACAGAAGAATTAAATTTTTTAAAGTTTTTCTAAAGAAATATTTTCAAACCAATGCAATAACGCCATCTTTAAGAAACGTTCCGAAGAGAAACTTTAAGCTGTCGAACGACATATATCTCTGTTTGAGGCAGGGTTTTTATTCAATTATTAAGTAGTTCTCACAGACCACAAACAAATGGAAATGTTAAACGTGTAAATCAATTAATTATTTCCCGCTTAAAATGTGCGAAGTTTGTAATAAATAACGTCCCATGTGTGGAAAGTTTTTAAAAAAAAGTAACCATTCAATATAATCAGACTCCGCATAGGAATCACTTCAACCTATGTAATGTATGGTAATTTATCTTTTGAAATTTCGATAAAAGAAAATAAGATATACCCTCGTTATATATTTTCTTGCATCTAATATATATATATATATATATATATATTAGATGCAAGAAAATAAGCATAAAAAAGAACTATACAATATTACCAGTGTATTGTTTAAAACTGATATAGACTGAATGCACTCAATAAAACCCATTTTAAGTTACTTTGAGTTTGGTAAAGTTGAATTGATAGTCCGTTTCATCCATCAAAAAATTTTCAATTAAAGAAAAAAAACAAATAAAAGGGAAATAAGTAGGATAAAATTATATTAAGTAAGATATAGAAGTAGCTGAACCTTTATTGCCAAGACTTTTTGGTGAAGAGGATTAATGTGATATGAATCTCAAAGTATATTTATGTGATAACTGATATTATACATTTATGTTGTGAAATTTAAAAAAAAGTAGTTATTACCCTTTGGTAACATTTGAATATAATTATTTAATATGTTATTATTTAATATTTTAATATGTTGAGCGAATTTGGAATTTTGATAATAGTTATTTCCTTTTAACATTGGTAAGAAAATACATAAGAAAGGTTGAAGGAGAAGTTATCTATACATGTTTGAGTGGAAAGGTGCAATTTTTATCAATAGGGTGATGACCCTAATGTATTATTACAAATCATATTGGTTTTTGTGTCTAAGAAACACAAATAAGAAGAAAATTACATTGCATTCTTTTTTCTTCACTGATTTTTTCCATTTTTTTAATTGTTTCGTTTAATTTCCCTTAATTTTATTCTTATTTTGTATTGAAACTGAGGTTTTGGATATGATTGGTCACATATCCGGATTCACCTTTTTGAAAAAATGCTCTATTTTTAAATTAATCATTCAGTTTGAAGTTTATTTTTTGGAAAATATACAATGGGTAGAAGATAATTCAACCATTAAGATTTTTGTTGATGTCTTGAATCACTGAGAGGACAAACTTATTTCGTTTGTATAACTCTTATTTTCTTTATATTGGTATCCCTGAATGTCTGTGAATTAGTACCGTAGATTTCTCGGAGGAAAGAAACTGAAAGGGACGTAATTTGTGGTAGTGAATTTCTGATTTAATAAAAAAGGGAAGAAGTTTCTTATGAGACGGAAATAAAAATGAGAAAGCTGTACTGAGAGATGTTGAGAATCTCTTTATGCAGTATTTTCAAAAAATGTAAATTTTGTGAATTTATATTATATCTTAATTATATTGAAAATTAAGTTCTAGTAATGATGGTGTCAGAGAAATTTAGGAGATGTATTACAAAGGAGGAATTAAATATAATACACGCAGGTGTCTTATAAACTCTTGTGATATGAATGAGCCATATACTATTTCAGAATGTTTGCGTGATTGAAGATTGCGCAAATTGTTAAAACTTTTAATATTATTTATTATTTTAGTATCCATATTTTGATATATTCAAAGTGTTTCATAATGTTTTGAAACTTTTATATAGGTAACTTTATAGAATTTATTTCGACTGTGTCAGAATATATTTTTTAGATGAACACTCACGTACACTTAGAGTCCATTATATTGTCATGTATTTTAATGACAATTTTGTTGTTGTTTAATTTTGATAGTATTTTCCAGTAATTACAATAAACGAATCCCTAATTTGCTAACTATAATACAAATGTAATATTTAGAAAGTACTGGAAGAAACGTATATCTCCTATCCTGGAAAGTATTTACATTAAAAACAAATGTACATTATGGTGTTATTAATATCAATTAATATTTTAGAAGCATTATTATATTTTGTTTATTACTATTGTAATGAACTGAATCTTATATACTACGATACATGATGTTATTTGATGATATATGCAGAGTTTATGCATAATACAAAGTAATTAATGCAAGTTTTTGTAAGAGTGCAAACCCTCACGATTGACTTTCTCTTGAAATTGGATGCCAAAGGTAAGGATAGTGAAGCTATAACTTAATCTATATTCCACTTCTAATTTACTCTTTGTTTTCTGGTTTACATATTCATGTATAAAGTTTAACAGTTAATTCTTTTTCAGTATCACCCAACCTTAAGATTCTAATCCTAAATCATTTCCTTTTATGGCCTTAGCTAAAGCATTCTCAAGCGTTATCCTGCCTTCAAAACCTAAAGTGAAAAAAGTGTTGATCTAGTAGGAATTGAAGTCACTATATAACCCAAAATCAAGATAAGTAAATTTGGCCGCGTTTTGTTTTGCTGTACAGGCTACTGTAGGCTCCCTTATATGGACGAATAAAAAACTTATGATTTGAAAAGTCTACGCTCTAGTTTCGAAAGCAAAACAAAACATTTCGTAAAATTCCTCCGGTGTTTGAAGACGACGTTATGTGGAGTAATCCAAGTGAAATAGTTGTTCAACCGATTCAAAAATGACCGCACATCAGCGGAGAGTGACCTGTGTTCTGGGAGTTCGCTTGAAATGTTATAGAGACGTCTGGTAAAATGAGTTCATCGTCAGATCGTAGGAGAAACTTCTGAAGACGTTGGCGTCTGTAAAAATTCTGCACGCGCTAGTACATTCCCAGGGAAATGGTTTTTGCTGGACTCACGTGGTAAGTCATTATCTAATGGTTTTAGCTTTGATTTTAAAATATTCTAGTAATTATTATAGGCTATAATACTATCGTTTGACACTAATAGATTATAGTTTTATTTATAACAATAGTTAAACTCTCTTCTCGAGAAATTTCTTACTTTCCCTATGGCCCAGAGTATTGGCAAATTCAGGTGAAGGTTGGCTGGCCGAAAAACTTTGTTTAAACCTGCAATCCTGGTTCCTAAGGCCAGGAGTTTGCTTTAGTACTACTGTGGCTATAAGACTTTATTCTATCATGACTATAGTTACCTTAGGATTATAACTATTTTGTGTACATTTTTGCAATGTATATACTTTTCTATTTATGGCTGCAATCCACCTAAATATAGAAGAATTTTATGAATCACTTTGTTGTTTTTTCATTGTATATATATATATCCACATTATAGTTACTTAAGTTTTCTTAATATGTCTTATTTACACCACTTTAAAAATATATTAGAAAATGTTCTATAAGTAGTTGTAAGAAAAAAAAGAGAATATTTTACATAAAGACCTTTTTAGAACAAAATACTTATTAGAATGGTTTAAGATATTTTTGTTTATTCACATCCCTTTTTTTAACATATTGTTTTATTTACATTGTTTTATTTACATTGTTTTATTACATTTTATTTACATTGAATACATTGTTGTTGGAAAGTTTTAATGATGGCAATGGAATTTTGTGCTAATTTTTATTTTTCACAAAAACATGTTGAAAATTTGGGGTGCGGCTTAGAATCGACGGTGGTTTAGATTCGAATAAATTCGGTATTATGAAATAACAAATGAAAAATTCTTTAAGAAATATGGAAGTATAAATCCTGAGAAATCAGTAACAAGAATAAACACCCCAAGCAGCACAGGTAGAGGTACAGCTACCCATGGATGGCATGTACAGGTACATAGGCCCATGCAGTTTCAACACTATACCACAGTTCATTGACTGCAGCGACTGGCGTATGGTGACGAGTCAATCGCTTGACAACGATTGAGTAGACGTTTTCCTTTTGTGAGATTTCTGGAGAACGTGCTGATCAGAGCACCAACCGAGCATTTTCTGTATCAATTAAGGTTCATACAATACCATCAACATGCAGTAGTGCACTATCCTGCTGAAGTGAAGAGTTTCGCAGGTCTCGAAGAAGGGATAAAGCCTCGGGCCTGAACGCATCAAAATTCTAACTGTACCCTGTTTTAAGAACTGCTATTGCAAAGGGAGAGAGACCGAGACGTGTATCCTACGGTACCCTAAGCCATCACTCCACTGGAGTATCATGGGCTCTAGTTCTGAAGACCCGCCGTGTAGAGGGGATCGATGCACGTTAAATCTTTCGAGGCTCAATGACCTGCTGGTAGTTAGGAGAGGGTGGTTCCTGGTCAGGTGGTTCAGGGTCAAGATCACAAGATCTGTCACCAATAACCCTTGTGATGCTTTATAGTGCGACGAAAATAAAACGCTCTTCTCTCTCATCGTCCCTCCAGGTGATGAGCCAGTATGGCGATATCGAATGCACGCTGGAAATGTGCATTTTTCACGATGTCGCCAAACGTGGATGCGACCAAAATGATGTTGTGAACAGAATCTAGGTTCATCTGAAAAACGAACGTCCAGGTTCGTCATCTATCACACTACTGAAGCTGCTCCTGTATGTGATAGAGCATTAAGGGTAGCTCAAGCCATGGTAGCCGAGCTGACAGTCCATGCTTCTGCAAATATCCTCGAACTGTTCATTTAGACACTTATCTTGTTAACAATGCCCCTTTTCTGGATTCAGGGTCCATATCGTGACTTTAAGATCCATTAAGGCCTTGCGATTAGCATATCTTAATGTCTTCTCTGCTGTTAATGACAGCGGGCCGGTGAAATCCAGCACGACGTTCCGTATGACTATTCTGAACCCATCGATTGCAAATTCTGCAGACAGTCATGGGATATGTAGCACACCGACGCGAGATGTAGCACATCTATACTATAAACCGTAATAGTTGGTTACAATTCGACCTCTGTTAAATTCAGAAACGTGCAGGTAAACATTTCCCTTTCTTACACTATGCATCACAAAAAATTTTCACCAGACAAAAGCATTCAAATAGAGTGTGTGTAAGAAAAGCCTGCTCTACAATTTTTTCATTTAAACAGGTGCCACTACTGGTGCCTTCTTTGAATTAATTGTTTAAAAAGCTAATTATTTACATATTATATCTTCATCTATTCGAGTAAATGTCACGTGCGTAGCGCGTATCGCTTTCTTGGTGTAGTTATTTTAATGGTCAGTAGTATACATATAGAGTGTGTTGCCGAATTCAACCGACAGAAGAGTTATAGAAGGCAGCATGGGGACGACAAATCACTATAGAACAAGGAGTCGTAAGCCACTTTTAACCGGAGTAATTCGAAAAAGCAGTTATGAAGGGTCTGATATCGAGTAGAAGGAAAAGGGCAATAGACATTTATTAGACGTAAAGCATGTTTACAATACAAATTATGCATCACAGCTGAACGTCAAAAATGCAATGGTAAATGATTAGCACAGAAGTTGCTCGAAGTTGCGGTGGTATAGACCATAGCACAGTTGACACCGACGGACGAAGGATTGTCGGACGCGTTCAAACAAATCTGGTGTGCTGACTATGTCAGCTAAAGCGACAACGACCTGTACAAAGAGATCCTCCACTTTAATCGGAGGCGTCTCATATACAAGTGATTTCAAGTGGCCCCAGAAGAAGAAATCAAAATGATAGAGGTTCGGGGAGTTTGGAGGCCAAGAAACAGGTCCATCACGTCCAATCCACCTTCCTGGATATGCAACATAGAGATGGTTACGCACCGTAATTGGAAAATGTGGTGGTTCGCCATCGTGCATGAATCACACGTTCTGATGCGCAGAGGCCGGTACTCCTTGCATCAATTCATTGAGGACGTGCTGTAAGAAAACAAAACATTTTGTTTTTCGTCTAATAAATGAATTTCTAACCTCTTATTGTCCCTTTTCATTCCACTCGACATCACACTCTTCCTAACTGTTTTTGTGAATTACTCTGACTAAACGTGGTTTGGGACCCCATGCTTTATAGTGATTTGTCGTCCCCGTGCTTCCTGCTATCACCCCTCTCTCTGACTTTATCTGACGAATTCGGCAACAACTAAAAACAATACCTCATTCGGCTTCGGAATTAATAACTTCTGGAAAACTAATTTAAAAATACAATAAATAGTCACATTTTAATGATTTTGGGATTTTTATTCCAATAATTGATGCAGTAATATTTATTGCATTTCAAAAAAAGTTCATTTAAGCTATCCTACTAGAACTTTGAATTTTAATTAGTTTGATGATTGACGAGTATTTATTCAGATCAAGAGACTTTGCTTGATATTTCTTCTGCTTCTTTGATACATTTTGTAAATCGTTAAATAAGAGTTTCGTTATTTAGTACTTTTTTGAAAAAATAATTTGCTCTATTATTTGCGCAAAGGAAAATGCATAGACGGAGAAGCAGCAGTCGGAATCCTTAGTAGAACCAAAACTGAGTAGAAATAAAAAAGAAATTTCGCGATAATTAGTTAAGAATAATATTATGCATATATCAGCCGTTAGCAAGTTTAATATTGACAGCTGAAAAGTATAACCGAAAGGATTGTTTCTTCAGAAAGTCTTACCAGCTGACAGAACAAATGATCAGCAACAGAACGATGTTTAGAATTTACTCCTAGACTTAAATTCTGCCCTCCAACGCGTTCTATTCACGTCTCGACGACGCGGCGTGCTATAAATATATTTCCACCAGCTAGAAATTCCACATCGTTAATGGGAACGTATTCCTTCCTTCCCTCGAGACCAGGAAGTTGATCCGAAGCTCTCTTTCGTAGCCCATTGTACTTCCTTTATCCACACCTGATCAGATATAAAATTGAACTATACGCGTAAATAGTTTATCATATGTGTATTTTATAGAAAATGTTGTTGAAGTTGTTTCCTCCTTGAAAATCTCACCGAGTCTCTTCTTTTTTTCTTCTTTATTTAAGTCTGATAAAGATTTCTTAATAGATTATAAGTTGATCGATAACAAAATGTCATTAAACAGTCTTTATCTCGCTTCTAGAAAATTATTTCAGAAAATTTTTTTAAAAATATAAATAAATCTTTTTAGAAGTATTGAAAATACATGCATACGCGAAAACAAATATTTTTTTAAAAAAATTTTAAGAATCAGAAATAACAAATAGTTAACTTAAATTAGATTTTAACTGATCCAGTACAAATATAAAGCATTTACGTGTAAGTCTGACTGCATCAACACTAAAAATCTAAACAAGAGGAATAATTGCGTTACACAGTAAAAACTGCTTTGCATCATTAAAATATAATAATATGATTGTTGTTTTTTACCACCTGCCAATAATAGAAATATAATTCCTTGAAGAATTTTAAATTACATTCAATTTAAATTTCTTGAATAAATAAAATAAATAATTTATTTTTCTTTAAGAAAATTCTTAAATTTATGTTTTGAAAAAATAAATTGTATTTTCATATAAAAAGCATTTTAGCTCAATTAAAGAAAACGACGCAAAAATTATTTGTGAGATTATCAATGGCTTTTTTATTGATTTATGCCTTAGACACATCAAATTTTTATACTTAGTTTTTGATGGGTAGAAACACTTCTTGGAAAGTATGCAAACATAAAGACATTGGTTTATTATGTACAAACACATACATAATGGAAAAAAAGGAAATTTTAAGAATGACAAATCGATGTTTTATCATGTCTAAAGATTTCAACAAGCTTAGATTTATTTAACTTATACAATTCTTTCTTTTTATCTTTAAAAACTTGCACATAAAATTTTTACCAAAATTCTTGTTAAAATTAAATACTGCCTACAAATTGACCCAAATTTTTCACGAGAGAAACATTTTTTTAGTGCAAAATATTTAAAATAGTAATATTTATCAGTTACAATTAAAGATAGTTAGCAGTTATGTTAACAAGTATATTTTTCAAAAGCCTAAAATTTCGACCCACATTTATCGATTTAAGTTTTCGAATTCGTAAACAAATCAATCAGAGTTTCGAAAGAAATCGACTTCAATGGTCGTTATATAACAAATAATTCACCCGGATTATGCATTGTCTCATGAATCTTTATATTTCTAAACTGTTGTTTCGAAATATGCTTGAAAAAAAATGACATTAGGTTTATTTTAATAATAATATGAAAAATTTAAAAATTTTTATTGATAAAACTCAGGTAATATTTTTTGATAAAATGGTAAACAGGAGAACTCAATAGTTTTTTTTTTTGTTGCCAAAATGAATAATATTGTGTTTTTAAGCAGTTGTAAATAACACGGATTTATAAGCTCAAATTTACGAATGTATAACCAATTACACTGCAAATTATTTACATTTAAAATACTTATAAGCTAATCCTGACTACTTACATAACTTATTCCTAATGTTAAAACAGTCATCACTATGCGTTATAATTGTTTACACACAAAAAAATAAAAATTTTTAGTCATTTTTATATTTATTGTTAAATAGTTTAAAAAGCCATTGTTTATGTAAAACTATAATTTAAGAAATTTAACGATATTAATTAAATCGATTTCCCTTTTAAATTAAATATTATTTTGGAAACACATTTGAGATGAAATTTACTCATTTTCTGTTGATATTTCGTTACAGAGAAAAAGTTACTTCCTTTGTGTTGTATCTATTAAACATTACCTTCCCTCTTTTTATGTCTTATTGTTCCGTTTTATGCATTCTTATCTATCTTTCGAAATTATCCTTGTTTTTTATGATTTAATTTTAAGAGAATATATTTAAAAACCTACCTTAACTTGAAGGTCATGTCACAAGTATATATAAATTTCGCAACAATATAGATATAACTCTTAAATGTTTTTATAAGAATTTTCTTTTTATGTTTTTACACACATATCATGAGGATAAGCATTCAAGGGGAAAATATTTTGAACTGAAAGAAAACAATTATAAACTACAGTTTAAAAACAGCAACAATTTGGTTACTTGATACAAATATAAAGGGAATGAAATTTTCACCCATGAGTTTGTAGGAGAACAAAAAAATTTTAATCTACAAAAATTATAGATGTTAAAATTAAGTCAACTGTTATATGAGCAAAATATTAAATAATCCAGATAATTTTACATCATTATATTTAATAGTACATAAATAGTTATAAGAATATAATGCTAAATTCGTATAAAAAAAGGATAATATTTTGTTCCTTCTATTGGAAAGCTTAAAATTTTATTATACTTCTTCGACAATTTTTATATGTTCAATGATAGAGTTGGACTGAAAATATACTGCTACATTTTAAATCAATTGAAATGAATTTTAAAATAATCCAAAATACACAAGTTTTATAGTTTTCTGCAATAATTAATTCATATTTTATCAATGATGTGTTTTGTATTAAAGAAAATGATTTGCTTGTTTGTGTGAAATCATCTACCTTTCTCGTACGAGTTGTGCAGTTATTTTTAAAATTAATTTTAAGGGGAAAAAGGGTTCAGCTAGAACCACTAAACGTTATTTTTAAAAGATGAAATCTAGTAAAGATAAAATTATAGATACGTAAAAGAATACAAGTTTGCTTGAATGAAGTTAAATTATTTTGGTTAGATATTTTATTTGAAGAGAAAAAATAATTGAAGAACATAATAAATAACGTGAATTATGCAACATCAGAAAAAAAATACTGAAAAATAAGTATACTTATAATAAAAAAAATGATTGAGAGAGAATTAAGAAGGAAATATCAAAATAATATTTTAAGATTGAAGAAGTCATGAATAAAAGAATAAGAGAATTATCAAACTAAGCAACTCTTTGCGAGGGAAACTATTTTAAGTGTTTTTTTTTATTTGATGTTGAAAAATGTCAAGCAAATTGAGGGGAAAAAAATTGGTTTAAAAATAAAATATGAAGACAAAAAGCTTTGGTTAAACAATTAATTTTGTTTAATAATTTCAAGTAGATGTAAATTAGGAGCGAGATCTGGTAAAGTACATATTAAAAGTCAGTCTAATTTTTTTCAGTTCTAATCCATGTATTAGCCGCCCATCCGGTATAGTGGTCAGTGAAGCTGACTGCGGTGCCGCAGGGACTGGGTTCGAATCCCGGAGAAGGCATGGATGTTTGTGTTGTAATCCTTTCTTCTGTCTGTGTTGTTTACCCCCGTGTTATACGTTCGGTGGTGCACGGGGTTTATAAATGTTAAAAAAAAAAATCCATGTATTAAACGAATGTCACAAGTCAATAAGAAGTTCATTACTGCTATTGTATTACCAAAGTTACGATCATGATAATATAAGTAACCAAATATGTAATAGATTAAAGTAGTTGGAGTTTTGCCGAATTTAGAATAAACAGATTACTATATAAAATAAGTATTAAAAATTGAATTGTTGTGTTTTGTGATTAAATTTTTTTACACTTGGAATCAGAAATAAAAACTAATTTATGCAGTTTTTTTTAAAGCGCAGTAAAAAATTCAATTATTTTACACGAAAAATGACCATTTATTGATTCTACCATGCAAAAAAGTAAAACGTATTGAGTTAATTTGTAGACGAGAGCTTGAATGCACTTAGTTTTGCTATGCCATTTTGTGAAAGATAATTTCTGTATAGCATTCACTTCAGTATATATTTTTATATAGATGTATGATCTGAAAATTTAAATTCTAAATATATGCACTTAAAATAATTATTACTTAATTTCAAAAATAATATTCAATGAAATCATGAAAAATAACTCAAAAAAATTTACGAGTTTGAGCATTTATTTTCTATATGGCCAAACACTCAACACAAATGAACATAAATTCTTAAGAACTCTAATTTCTTTCTCTACATAAAACTATAATAAAAGTTCACACACAGGATGTATCATTTGGATTTAAAAAATAAAACACACACACACATCATTCATAAGGTTAAATTTATTTTCTAATATAGTTTATATCACAGTAAAATAGTTGATAACTGTAACTACAATTGAATGGATGATTGAATGATTGCCAACGATTTTAAGAAAATAGTTCCATCAGATGATTTGGAGAAACTAAGTCTAGTGTCAAAGTGTACTGAAAAGTTATGAATTACTTGCGGCAGTTTTATTGAACAAAGAAAAATTAACAATCAAAACATATGGCTTTTAAAATAAAATGCCAAAACCATATTCTCTGATTCTCTTTCCTACTTATTTTAAGTTTCAAGTCTTGATGAGTTACTGCATAAAAACAGCAAAATAAAGTATTGAATAACTTTTGAGAAGTAATGTAGCGCAATATAGTTTTTTTGTTAATTTAAAAAATCAGAATTGATGTATTGCAACTTAAATTTCTATTTCTCACTGATGTCATTAAGCACTGTATAACTTCAGGAAAGCAAGGAATACTGTATAAATACAGCTATTAGATACAAAAGCAGTTGAGCACACACAAGGGGTCCAGATATCCCCCATCGCTCATGATTTTTTTCGATTGATTACAATTTTACGTATAGAGTTCATAAAATAATTTCAAGCAAAGGTAACATTAATTAATTAATAATAATTAAGTAGTTTAGTTAAGTATTTATCATTATTAATTTATTTTATTAATTAATGCTAATTATTTATTTTTTGTTCCTGACAATCGATAAAATCAAAAGAATATGTTTGGCGTTGAATTGGGGTATGATACGAGAATAGTGGACTCTCAATCCTCCTCTTGAAAAATTCCAGTGTGCGCCACACTCTACTAAAACATTGTAAAAATGTAAGCAAATGACTTTGACGAGTTGAAGGAAGTAAAAATGAAAATTTTTGTGAAAAGGATTCTAATTAAGACTAGTTATATTTCATTCATGAATTAAATATATATAATAGAAGCTAAAAATAGCTAAAGGGGGGAAATGATAACTTAACAGAAGCTGCAAAATGCATTACTTCTGAAATTAGATTAAACACTACCTGTAGACGAAAATTAATTAATTGATCTTTTTATCAAAATATTTTATGAGTGTTTCTATTATGTAGAAAAACGTATTATTGTGTGTGTGTGTGTGTGTGTGTGTGTATCACTGATTTCTCTGGAACAGGTAATAGAAAAGAAAGATACAGAGATATTTTATTGTTAACGATGTCTTACGAAACGAAATTTGAAGGATTATTATAACAAATAAAGGAAAATTGAAAAGCTCGTACATCCTTTTATTAAATTGAATTTCACTTTCAAAACTCATTGCTATTAGAGCAGATTCAAAAATTTCACAATATTCACATAATTCAAAACAATATTTTTGTGTAGAGAATTATAAAACAACAGTTAATTGTAAGTTGCGGTGGATAAGAAATATTGTTGATCCATGGATTGACAATATATATCTTATCCTATATCCAGAAATTTACGTTACTCTTTTTCTATTTATATGTAGTAATGTGTAGAGTTACGAAATAGTCGAGACAGTTCTATTAAATCTGCATCCAGTTGAGTTTTTTCAACGTTTCCATATTACGATATAATAAATCAGCCATTCAAAAGCATTGGTGGAATCAAAGGAATTTTAAGATTAACAAAAAATTATACAGCATAAAGAACATAATTTCTCATTGGAAGCCATTGCCATCTAGAAGACCAGAAGTTGTTTTAACACGATTGAGAACTAGGCAGACGAGACTTTTTCCTTCCAGAAGATTCCCGTCATACAATCATCGTACTATGAGGCATATTTGGAATCACTTTTAGCTTTGAAAATATTTTAAATTTTATACTTTCACATTAAATGACCACAAATTCTTCCTTTTTTATGATATTGAATTCCTCCCCCCCCCCACACACACATTTAATTTAAAAAAATAGATTTCAATGTATTTTATAAAGTAAGATTAATGTAGTTTTAATTAGTCAGTTGAAAAATAAACTTTTAACTTTATGTTTGGTATAAAACTTCCCAAGAGGACTCGTTACCAGAAATTTTAACTAACCAACAGTTCTCTTCCTATAGGAAATTTGGATAGTCAAGCATAAATTTTTGTTTATATATTTCTACATATTTTATTTATTTGTTCTAATGGTTTGATTTAATGTTGAATTATTCTCCTAAAATCTTATTGAAAGAAGGATATTGGATTGTATACGAGTGTATACTTTATATTTTTATTAAAATAATTTTAAGATGTAATTACTATGAAACAAACAAGTTTTAAATGAAATATATGATTATTAAAAAACCTGATTTTACAAAAGCGAAATGAAAGGTAAAACATTAGAAAATATCTTTAAAGCAAAACTTTCAGATGATCTGCTCATAGAATACAGCTATAGGAAGAAAAGATTATTCTCTCTTCTAATCAGATCATGTCGAAAAATAAAGAAAAACAAATAAATAAATACACAGCACTTTTAATTCTCTCTCGCTCCCTCCCTCTCTCTATATATGTATAATATGTATACAATATTTAAATTTATGGAAATATTATAATGAATTAAGAGGATAAAATACATAGATAAAAAATAGCGAATGAAGAGGCAGTGACGAATAGTAATAAGTTTTAATAAGCATCAATTATTATAATTACAAATTTCATTTCGCCACAACATGTTTAAACTATAAAAATAAAAATGGAAATGAATAAGGACAGAGTAAATAAATTATTCATTAAAACTGATATACTAAGCAATCAAGGGGTAATTAATTATTAATTATTTGAATGGGTCGCAATTCATACTGCATGCTAAAAATTAGAGTATTTGTTATGCGCTAAACAAGTGCGAACGTGTAGTTAAAGGAAGGAATATTTTACACACGTACTAATTAGAAATACATATTCCCAGTTATATTGAAATTTCGAATTATTTAAAAATCTCATTTTGTCTTAAAATGTATTCAGGGGCTTTGAGTTCCATGAGTATCGAAGCTCTCACCGTTTATCTAAAATGTGAACGATATATTACAGATATAAACATAGGAACCAATTATTCATTCAAGAAAATTATTCTTAACTTTAGTTAGAATGTAGGACACGTCTATAAAAATAAATAAATAACATATAAAGAAAAATAAACATAGGATGAAAAATTAACATAAATTCTAGAAGAATTAGAGTATGAGCTTATGTGATTGTGTGTGTTAATAACACACACAATCACATTCAATACATTAAATTAGTGATTTCAAAGTGGTCTATATCGACCCCCTGGGGTCTGGGATGACTTTTAAGGGGCCCACGTCAGCGAAAAAATAATTTGGAAATCCATGAGGTGTAAAGGGGGGGGGGTCTACGATAGTGTCTCTCATGAAACCAGATCGTGACTTTAATTTTAAAAAAACTTAATCAAAAGTGGAAACCAGATTGTACCTATTTAATGGATTTATTTAGTAAATTTATTGAAGCATTAATTTGCAGAATTACAAGGTGACCGTATAAATTCTAGTAAAACAAGAACCATTCTTTCAGTGTTTCTTGCCAGAATTCAGCTTTAGGAGTGTAATATTGGACGTTGCGAATTTTTCCAGTTTCTTTACTTGTCACAGTCAATCTGCCAGGAAAGTAACGTTTTAGCCTACATTCAGCGTTTAAATGCTATCTATTCAAATTATGAAACTGAGAAAATGTTTGAGAGTTTTTTGACTAAGGCAATACCACAGTAAGCAATGAATTCATATAGTGCCATTGAAAAAAATAACAAATGTCATATAACAAGAACTTATCGGAATGGACCCTAACGAAGCTCTTAAAGTAAAGTTTAGAAATGGATGCCAGCAATTTTAACTTAAAATAGACATACCTGTTTTTATCCCGAATTATGGAATATCATGAGAAAGTTTTTAATTGATTTTCCTAGTGAAGAATTTCTCAGTGCGGTTGTCGATCTCCAAAAGAAAAAGAAGAGAGAGGGGGAAAAAGATTCTACACTATATATATATATTGACAGAGGGGATTTAGCGTTAAGCCAGTCAAGATGGATGCCATATGTTGAAAATTTGTTATTGAATCACCAGATTCATCCCTCTTCTTAAAAATATTTGTTTCTTGTTCAGTTATTTTATGTATCAATGAATTAACGTATGTTTTTAAAGTTTTAAATACTATCCTCCACTACAGTTAGAAATTTAAATCTTTTAAAGTAAGTAGCTCTATACCAGCTGTCAAAAAGACATTTAAGTTAATAAATTTGCAAAAATTCAGTATAGGTAAGGAGGGGTCTATCCAAAACCGAAAAACATGGCAAGGGATCTATGAGACAAAAAAGCTTGGAAACCTCTACATTAAACTATTGCAGCATTTTGGGATTAAAAAGTACAAACTCTCTTCACCAGTTGTAATCAGCAATCAAGAATAAATATAATTATTATAAATAAGAGAACAAATATTTTCAAGAAAGGAACACACTTGCTGATGCATTTTCAGTATTACTAAATTTTTTTAAATTGTAATTTTCAATGAAGTTTTGTGGAACATTGCTAAACTAGATACAGTTCTTATGTCTTTGGTTTCTTATATACAAGTTTTTGTTGTTGAAGAGAAATAAAACGTGACTCTCTCTGTATATATATATATAACTCAAGATTTAAAAAATACAAATATTTAATATGAATGTTACAGCAGTTATAAACGAGCAAGATTAAAACCAGTTTAGCATCTAGCGTTCTTTTCAACTTATTTTATAGTACAGTCCATAAAATTATAATGGATAGATCTTCTGAATCTATTGTTTGTAAAATATGTGGAGGGGCCGAATTTAAATTAGTAAGTAATTTAAACTTAAATGAATGATCCTTTTAAGATTAAAAGGTTTCGCGATGCAATTTTCTAATTCTATTCATTTTTACTTTTCAACTATCAATAACTTGGAAAGATAATTCTAATAATTTAGAGTAATGCTTCAAGGAATAAGCTTTAAGCAAGGTTCAAAGGACTTGTCTCTAGGAATATATTTGAAGAAGGAAAACGAACGCGTTAAAACAAGGTGAACAATCATTGTTAGACTACTCATTAAGAGAACTGGAAACATATTTTTGCTACCTCTCACTAAAGGATCTGTTGAAGACTAATCAATATTTTTAGCATACATGCTTAATGTTGAAAGGAAAGAAATCTTTGATAGATATAAGGGACTTCCTTTGGTTCCGTCAATTTTTCATTGGAAACTGACACATTACATTATATGAAAATAATGGAGTTCTTTTCTTTTCTGGGGATGATTTACAATATAATAAATACTGTATACTTTAATTATAAATCGATTCAGTGAAAACATACTAAACTTTAATGAGTAATTAAATAGCTTATCATAAACAATATTAATAATGATTTTTCTCAATGATAATTATTTAAATCCGAATTACACACTAGACTCATGAGCTGAATTGATAGTTAAACCCCTTTCTTACCTTGAGAAAAACTTATTTATGGAAAGGGAAACAAGTCTTATGTTTCAAAAAGTTGTGAATCCCATAATAGGTATGTTTCTGACTTTATATCGACAAGGCATTTTAGATACTTTGCCGATGTTACATAATTTCCTTGTGTATGTATTTTTTTCTTTTACATTTAGAGATAATAAATTAGAAAAAAGAAACGTTTTGCTCAATCTTTTTCGAAAACCAGAAAAAAAACAGTTTAATTTTATGTAAAGATATTTAGGACTCGATTACTTTATAGCTATTCATTAAACAGAAAAATTGCTCGGTAAATTCAATGTAAAAGAGGAAA
This sequence comes from Trichonephila clavata, assembly GCA_019973975.1. Taxonomy (NCBI): domain Eukaryota; kingdom Metazoa; phylum Arthropoda; class Arachnida; order Araneae; family Nephilidae; genus Trichonephila; species Trichonephila clavata. The sequence goes on along the minus strand of BMAO01019870.1, from coordinate 618,359 downwards.
TTGAAAAAACAAAAACTTGAAGGAAAGTATTTAATTTTTAAATCAAAGAAACTAATTGCACATTCAAGATTTTTATTTTTATACTTTCCTGCTCTCTTTCTAGCTCTCAAAAATAAATTTAATTTTGATTATAAATTCTAATTTTTACAAACCAAAGAGTATATTTATCAATTTTGCGACTACTCTTAAATATATAAACACAATTACCAACTTTTAAATTGTTAAGTCTTAAATCATTTAATAATGTGGCCGCGGTAGCCAAGAGTTAAGGTAATGGATCATGGAAGGCATGTCGGGAGTTGGAGCCCAGTACCACTAAAGACCCGCCGTGTGAAGGAGATGCACGTTCAATCTGTCGAGAGCTCTCAAACATCCTTCCGATGGTGTGGTGTGGTAGTTAGAAGAGGGAATACCATTTCAGGTGGCGTCCTCGTTACTTGACCAAAATTACGAGGTCCGTCGCCAAAAGCCCTCGTGTAGCTTAACAGTGCTACGTTAATAATCACTCACTCACTTCAATCGCTTAAACCGTAATCGTGTTTTTAGTAAGTTATTCTGTGTGTAAGCTATAAATTATCAAAAGGTTCCTGTAATAATAAGCTGTGGTCAATTGCCGGAAAGAGGTATTACTCCATTGTAAAAAGATTAGTTTATATACTGAGCTAAGGAATAAATAAAATATCCATTGCTTTACTTATAAATTTGTTATATTTAGCCGTTACTCACCCACTTCAGTGGGTATTTCATGGGTGTTGTATGGCTCTATATATATTTGTAAATTATTGATATCTAAATCCTACCCTTAAACTTTCTATTGTATTCCAAACCATTCTTCTAGTACTCGCCTTTTCACTTGAAAAGGACAGGATATGAATTTCCAAAACGGAAGTCCATTGAACTTTTTCGCACTTGTAATCCCCCTCTCTTGAGAGTCGATTTCCTAAAAATCCATTCTAAGCGGATTTCTAATCTGTTAAAGAATCTTGCTGCCAAATTTCAAGTCTGTAGATGAATTGCTCAAGACTGGGTATTTTTGTAAAACACGCCCCGACTCCTCTTGGTAGTCCATTTTGGAAAAACTTGTTTTCAGTGGATGTTTACTCAACAAAAGAAATCTAACTTCCACATTTGAAGTCTGTAAGTCTATGTCTTGAAGATCTCGTGAGGAGTAAGTCGCATTTTTTCTCCCCTTCTCTCTCTATATATATAGTATAATAAAATAAGATAATAAGAGACAAAATTGTACTTCCTACAAGGCTAAAAATGAATATATATATGCTTATATATATATGTGTGTGTATATATATATATGTATTTGGTTCTAGATTTTCAAACTTATTTCTTTAAAACAAATTAAATCATTTATGGCTTGTTTAGAGAAATAATTCAGATCTTATTGACCAACGGATAAGCTGAAATTTTCAATTCATCACGAAATAAAAGCATAAGTGCTGAAGAGTTGAAGGTTCAAGGCTAGATAAACTAGAATCTAGCTCATCAATCAGATAATTGTCGAAAATTCAGTTTTAGTTTTCAGACTTAACAACTTCCTTGCTGGAAGTTGAAATTCTGGTTATTGTATCCCCCTAAGACCGTTTGACTTCTTGTTGCTTTATCATAAACAAACATTCATTTTTTCTTTTCCTTCCATAACACCTTACAGTCAATTTTAAAAGAAAGTAAAATGAGTCACAAGAGATTTTTCACCGAAGATGGGAATTTGTGTCAATAGCAAAAAGAAAGCCGATAAAAATATCCAGACAGTGATTTTTATGCTTTCATCTTTGTGATACATATTTTCAATATATAGTATTGAGCTTATTTTTGAAGCATTAAAATTTCGTATAATAAGTTTGAAGCATCGAAAAATTTATCTGAAGTTTAATACTAAAGTAAGTTTTTTTGTGGTGAAAATTAAGTAAAAGGAAGATGAATTTCAATATGTGTATTAATACCAAATTATCATTTCACGCCTTAAAATTGTTTATAATTTTGAGCAAGCTTATATATGATGTTTTCCGTATGTTTGAGTTTCAATATCCTTTTTAGATTTTCTAATTACTTTAGCTCTATTTCAATGAGGTATATCATTTGATGTTTGATTAATGTCATTCAAATGAACACGAAAACTATCGGTGACGGATATCGCAATTTTGAGCCTCGGTCAAGGGACGGGGGTGACACCTGAGCACCCCCTCTCCAAATCCCCACACCACGCTAATGAGAGGACGTTGAGCTACTGCAGATTTAACGTGCATCAGCCCTTCTACACACTGGTCTCCAGTAGCACCAGGACTCACCGGTCACGAGTTCGGGACCATGATCCCTTGGCTACCATGGCCACATGAGATATATAGAGTTCGAAATGTATTGTTCTTAGTGAAAAAGTTGAGTTGATGAGTGAGCAGAAGTATAAGATAACATGGCAATTAAATTATGAAGCGGTAATAAAAGGGAAAAGATGAACTATGAGATGTTTAATTTCTTGAAAATGTTTGCTGCTACCAACTAGCATACTTAAATTTCCTATCCAGGCATACCATTTATAGCAAATTTTGGATATAAAAAGTTTTACTTAGAAAACTCATTAAAACAATATAAATATTAGTATTTTTGATTTAAAAACCTTCGAAAATGTTACAATCTTAATTAAAATAGGATTACAATAATAAAAAGATTATGTGTCCTAAAAAGAGAAAATATATTAAATGAGTTAATTTTTATTTATGTTATTATTCAATTCTTATAACTAGATTTCCGAATTTAATATTAAATAGGACTTTATGTCAAAATAAGGTGATGAATTTATCAATAAATATGCATATGAATGCAAAATTCATCTGTTTAAATCATTGCTTTTTGTTTGCTATCAGAAAATAATGATTCAGTTCTAGGATGAAAGGTTATTTTTATTCAGATTCATCATACTACAAATTTACAAGAACTACCTGCTGAATCATTTTTTACCTTAATATGTTATAGCTGAGATTTTTTTTATTCAGAAAAATATTTCTAATGGATTAAAAAATATTCACACAGAACCAATTAAACAGCTCAGGATGCTTAAAACTTAAATAAAAATGGCATGGGATGAGAGTCATATACAATCTTTAGGGCCTCTGATTTATAAGATTACTTTCAGTGGGTTTTATCCAGAGAGTAAAAAATCTCAACAAAACCTGATACAACCCTAGAAGATAAAAAACTTATAAATAAGAGCAATTTTCTTTCTTTGAGAGTGACTGTTTAACACATAACCGATTAATTTAGTTCAGCAATCTATTGTATCATAATGGATCGTCAGAACTTCAAAAAATTCTGTATTTTAAATTTTAGTTCATTTATTGTGTAAGTAAAAAAATCAATTTTGATTTCTTCACGAGTATCCTATTTTATCTTTAACACGAGTTTTACCTACTCTGCATTTTCATTAACATTTTTAAAAAATATTCGAATTGGGTAATTTCTTATAACAATTCGAAATGATTTAATGTTCAAAACGTATGACTTTTCTTTAGTATAGATAGAGATGGGATCATATTTTTAAGGATAATTTGATGTTGGTCAGCATATCAAAACCATATAAGAATTTCAAATACAAAGAACGACAGGTTTAAAAAAATCAAGAGGCTTATAGGATCACAAGAAGATCTTCGGAGGGGCCCAGAATATTATCAGGAACTCTGATTCACTAACAGAGAATTAAACTATTAAGTTAAAAAAAGCTCTTCCCGCCGTGAGGTTTGCATTTAATTTAATCGACTAAGAAATTCGTTTGTACTTTGCTGGAAACCCGGTTATGTCTCAATCAGAAAAGTAGATCTTACCTTACATATTTAACCTTTTTAAATTAGTTATATAAATCCATTTATATTTCTATTATTCAATGGATTTTTAATGCATCGTTCATTTTAGTTTATAATGGTTTTAATGAAATGAATAGGGATAGAGTGAGAAAGAGAGTGTGAGTGTGTGTGAGTGTGTGTGAGGGTAAGTCAACATCGGTATATATAATGGTTTTTGACTCTTATACACCATCACATAAGCAACTCGAAGTTTAATTTATTTAAAACTGAGTTGACACTTTAAGATCTACTCCGAGTGTCATTTGGAGTGCCTGTTTCGGAAAAGTAAACAACGCCCGAGCTTCTCTCGGGTCAGCTTTAAGCACTTTTTCCCATAAAATTGACGGTCAAATTTTTGTTTGCCTTTTCTTCAGAAATAAACTATAAATATTTCGCCTTCAAATATATATTACATAGTATTTTGTAGAACTATACTGATACTATAATGTTTTCCTTAAATGAATTAAATTGCATTCGGGAATGAGTTTCAACGTTTAATAACCAAATTTATCGTATATTAGAATGTTGCGTGAACTTTTCTAGACATGACAAATGGAAATGATATGGAACAGGCAAGAGATATATTGACGTTTGATTTAGTGTAAGAGTTTTCTCGAGTCAGATTTAAGTGATCCTGAGAATATCAGCTCCTTTGCGGAACTATTTTTAAACTTTAAAACACATGATTTATTCAGTAATTTCTTATGAAATATAGATTTTCTGTAAATTTAAATAGTTTATTTATTATACATGAAATCAGTTTGAAATTACTAAGCAATTTTTTTTGTCATAATGTAAATCATATCGATATTTTTTTCCTTAAACAAAACAAAAATATGAAAGTGTGTATTAAATCACCAAAGTTCAAAGGTATATTCGGAAAGTGTTAGGTATGATAAAAAGTTTGAAACCCATTTGATAAAGAAGCCACATAAAAGAAAATGAATTAATCAGGGGATGTTCTCGTTACCTCAGGAAATGAGCATATTTTACTTTACAGTTCTACAACAAAATATGTAAGCCCCAAGTGTATTAATAATGAGACTGTTCTGTGAACCTTCTAAAACATGCGGAAGTTTTTATGATATCGCAGCTGGCCAAAGTGTTATTTTTCGTAGACAAACAATCGAACCATGGGATTTTGTCATCTAGGCAGAACATTCCAACCTGAATGTTATTTTCTCTACTTATCTTTGTTAACTTTCATTGAGTGGGGAAATACTGAATGGTTTTGTGAAATTTTAATAGGAAAGACATTTATTTTTCCATTCTGTTTTAAACGTTTCATTTTTCTATTTTGATAGTAACATTTTCATCTCAGTAGGGCATAAGCTTATTCAATCGATATCTTGATTGACAGAAAATTTCTTTTTTTTAAACTAAAGTTAATAATTAAAACTACACATTAAATGGTGGTATAATATGATTGATGAGAGTAAAAAATGAGACTCTACTGTCACTTGTTGTCCAATAGCACACCTAAATAGCTTTTACAGAGCCTAAGTAATCTATGTTGGGGCTGGAATTATAAGTAGTATTTTATTTTAAAAAGTTTGATAAAACTGATTAAATTATAAAAATAATGAAAGTCGAACTTTTCCTTAACAAATAGATCACAAACACTATGTTTTTTATTCCATTTGAAGTTATTACAAGTTATTCCACGCTTTATGTTTCTGTATTACATTTTATTAAATTTAGGTATCAAATATAAGGAAATATAATATCTGTCATTTAATTTCAGAAATTTGAATGTAGTCAATATTATTTTTCCTTAAATTGTTTAATATATATTTAGGAAATATAATAGTAATGCATAAGAAAGGCTCCTTATAAAGATATGTTTACCTTATTATCATGAGTAGTCTTGGATAAGAAACGTTTCTTATAAAAATATTATGTTTATCATCATATTATGAGTCTAACAGTTCTACAAATTATTTAAAGTTCTTGTAATGAAAGGAAACTAGAAGAAAAACTTATGGATTGATGTTCTTTTTTCTGCAGTAAACTATTTTACTATTGAATATCAAAATGTTTATAATCAATAGAGATCCGGAAAAGTTTATTTACTTAACTTATAACTATAAACAATTAGATAGTTAAGGATTGCAGGTAATATAATAAAGGTAAAGTAATTAAAAAGTATTTGAGGTATGTGATTACCCAAAATTCACTGTTTTTTTTTTAATTTTGAAAATTTCTCTTATGTTTTTATTTTATAATATATTTAAGATTCCAAAAGCACTCTAATTTTGTTTCTACGAAATGTAGAAGCAAAGTTATAGCATAATTAGTAAACCAAAAATGGAGTTCACAAAACCGGAAGCAGACCCCTATAAAAATATTTTTAAAATATTTAATTGTAATTTTCAGAGCATGTTTTATTTACTTCTATCTGTCTTATGAATCAAAATCTAATCTCTGTGTATATTTATGTACTATATTGCTTTTTTAAGAAAAAAATCATTAATTTCTTAAAAAATCGAGTTTTTGCATAAAATTTGGCATATTTAAAAAACTTTCAAAACTATTATAAATCTTTTAATTCCTAATACATAAAAAGATGTTATTTGTGTACTGTAAAAATATTATTTGAATACATTTATTAGAATTTTGTTTTTAAGATCGTAGCAGCAATTTTTCATCAAAATTTCACTGAAAACGACAATTTTTATAGTCTATAAAACTCTCTAGAAAACAGCAAAAGGTTAAAAAAAGTCCGAATTAACTAAACATGAAGGTAAAGAAAGCTTGAGCTATAAATATGATGAGTTTAAAATGTACAATTAGTAGAAAATTTTTCATATTTATTAAAATCTTTAAATGCATTTTCTGAGAAACTATGTTTTACAATTTTTCACTTCATGGTAAAGTTCACTACAGGATTTTTTTAAGATATTTGAATTCAAATTTTCAGAAAATATTTTATTTGATTTATATGTATTATATATTATAATCTAATCTTTCTGTATATATTTATGCATTTTATTGCACTTTTTGTGAGAAAATAGCATTAGGTTTTTGTAAAAAATCGAATTCTTGCATAAAAAATTGACATATTTCAAAAACTTTCAAAAGTATTATAAATTTTATACCTCTAAGCACAGATAATAATATTATTTATGTGCTGTACAAATATTATTAGAATATATTAGTTAGAATTTTCAAAACAAGGTTTAACGTAACTGCAATTTTTCACTAATATTTCACTCAAAATTCCCAATATATCCAAAATTATTTTTAATTTTGTGGAAGTTGTATTTGAATTCATAATTTTATACCCCATTTCAAATATAAAAGTGCTTATTTAGTTAAAAATTTATATATTTAAAAAAAAAGTGCTCCGAAGTTAGTCACATACCTTAAGAATAAAAAAATTATTCTTATCAGTTACATTTTTTTCCTTAAGCAAATACAAATTCTATTTTTTTTCAGTCAAATCGTAATTTTCGCTTTTTTTGTTTCACTTAAGTTTTGTTGCATCACAGTAATAATTAAATAGTAAAGCTAAGTAACATATATTTTTCTCTGTAATCTCCCTCTTTCCCTTAATATTCAATATTTTGTTCCGAAGACGTTATTCCCCACTTATAATAAAAAATATCAATATAAAAATGCAGAAACTACAATTTTTTAAAGAAATGTTAAACTTTTTATAGGTAAATAAAGATAAGTGTCGAAAATGTGCTTGTAGGAAACTAATATAAACTACCTTTTAAAAACTAAAAACAAAATTACCAAAATTTTAGGACAACGAATATTTAATGAGATTTAGAAAAATAAGCATTTGTCGGGAAAGTACTTTCTCTTATAACTAAAGTATGAGAAATTATAACAGTATGGCAAATTGAAAGCAGTAATTAAGCTGTTTTAAGAATTCAATTTTAATTCTAAAAGAAATTATATGATAAAAAATAAAGCTTGATAACAACTTTATGTTATCTAGTAAATGTTGATAATGGCCTTGAAGATTGTCATTTTAATATGTATTATAATTAAAACATTAAAAGAACTTCCCGCATATGTCAAATACAACAAAGTACTTGATTTGTCTCGTACTCCCTTTAGATCATTTTTACGCTGTCACATAAAGAAAATGATTGAAATAAGGATACAAAGACAATGGCGAAAACATATCACTCTAAAAATGTGTGTGATTCCCGTTCTCTACAATGGTTGATTACGAACATTTGGATGCATCTAAGTTGCCTAAGCAGTTCCTCTTTGACTAAGTTTGCCTGTACACAGGATAATATATATGTGTAGTATACCAGAAGATAGGGGTGTATCATATCAATTTGACTATAGAAAAATCTCTTTTTAAAATTATTTGTAAGCAATTTAATTTCTTGTTTAAAAATAATCGATGAAAAACTTATTTAATGCTTGTCTTGAATGTTTAAATATTGGATATGTAAATAATGAATAATCATAAAAGTACTTAGTTAATCAGCTGCAAGTTATAAGTTAGTAATAATTATTAGTTCTTTGTCTCAGCATTATAAATATATAATCTATTCATTGAACAATATCATTGACAAACACCTATATGAATCTTCAAAAACGAATATTATTTTTAGAATCAACAAATGTTTTGAAAAAATTTCAAAAAAAAATATTAATAAAAATTTAAATTAGTAGTAGGCTTCAATGTGTAGTGTCACCTACCGCCGAAGGTAAAAATCCATTGCGCAACGACGTTTGATCCTTATCCTTGATGCCCGAGACCACAACCGAGGAAGATACATCGGCCCACATTGAGAATCTTCTATCCATACTTCGAGGCAGGGCGTTTTATAACCTTCCTATTGTTTGGCAAGATACACCGGATGTAGTTTTTCTATATGGATTAACAATTAGCACAGTAGAAATAGCACTCACTTTGTTCTATTCTCTAAACAAAAAATTTAAAAAAATAGACCTACTCCCAACTTTTGGCTTTCAAGTGTGGTTTTAGTTTTAGGGTTGGCTTAAAGTTAACGTTTACGCCGGCTCGCCAAAGATGCGGTATTTTTAAATATATCGCTCACGTTTTGCAAATGTTGACATACCTTAAAGAGAAACGAACTTTCTTGTAAACATTTAGAAATTTTAAGAGTGCAAAAGTGAAATTTCTAAGTAATTTTTTTTTTTTTTTTTTTGAAATTTGTAAGAGTTTGGGCATGAAGTTTAATCATGGTGATCAAAGACATTCCTTCAATTTATATGAAAGATATTCATATGTTTACTTTTGCCAGCATTAGTGAAGAATTACTCGTATTAAAGTTACACATCTACAACGCTTTTTTAAATGCAGATTTTGTAGAAAATCTGTATTTTGCTGGATTTCTTTTTTTGATATATATAATTATTTTTAGAAGTTTTCAATAATTATAAGCATATATAATACTTAAGTTTTTTTTTAAACTTTCAACTTGAATTTACTATACTTAAAAATTAAGCCATGTTATTGATAAATATTGCCAGCTTATCAATAGAATGTGTACATTATAATATACAGATGCAATTTCGACCACTAAATCTATAAACTATTTTTCCCTTATTAAATACCGTTGCTTGTGGAATATGGTATTTAATCCACAATGAATTAAAAATATTTTTACATATGTGTTAAATTATTCTTGTATCATATAAATGATCTTTACTGGTTTCAGACAAATTATATTTGTCCAAAGTTTTTAAAAGTTTTGAATGTATGAAAATTTGAAGATAGATCTGTACTTCAAAGGTCTTAGTAATCATAATTATTATTGAATTTTACAAGTGTTTGAAGTAATTCCAATTTTTAAATTTTATTTATTGAAATCAGATGAAGGAGTCCCGTATCATTAGACATTAGATCACCAAAAATATTAAATAAAGCATTAAGATTTTCATTCCTATTTATGTATTAAACATCTGTAACACGATATGGTTGCATGAAAGTTATAAGATTTAAAAGCATAAGAGAAATTTCCTCTTTTTTATGTTTTAGCATAAGGTTTATAATTGCAGAACTTTAATGAAAGATTTTAATGATTATATATAAGATTATCAAACACACACACACACATATTGCGCGTATTTTTTGTTTAAGAAAAGGCTAATTTTTAATACAAGATATAAATAGACTCTTAGAGAATTTATTTAATGTTGTAAACACAATTATAAAAATTCTAGAAAAACATATACCTTTTACAAATTTTTTAAAAATATTTCTTATATTTCCCATGCAATTTAAAAATAATATTTCTGCAATATAAAGTGTTCTAAATGGTTTTTGTAAGACATATAAATAATAATAATAACTGAAGAATTAGATTCCGATTAATTTTGAATACTTCCCACATTTTATATATATTCTTCTTTCCCTCATTTTATTTCCTCTCTTTAAATGTTTAGCACTAAAAAAGCAATAATCTTAGACATTCTGGAAAATATGATCATTTGCTTCGTAAAATTAGCATAATTTCGGGAAATACATGGCCAAATGTTGTAACCCTTACTAGAAATAGAGTAGAGGGGTGATGTGGATAAGGAAGATGAAGTTATTTTGAGAAAACGTAGAGCAAATGAACTTCGGCTGTATTCCTCCTCAAGTGCTTTATCAGTTACAAGGAAGAAGTTGACTCGCGCACAAAAGAACTAGCGGTCTTCCCCAAAACAGAGAGAGAGAAAAAAAACTCTCCGACCAACCCCTTTTCCTAAAAAATAATTGTTTTTGAAGGATGTTTCCCGGAATCTGGAAAACTGAACATAAACCCTTATCAATGCATAACACACACCAAATAAATTGAGTTTAAAGTTTAAATTAAGAAAACTTGGTATTTCTTTTTGATAAGAATGTCGTTTAGTAAACAATGTCATGCTTAAAGAATTAAATTGTTCATCACTAACAGACAAATATGTTTGAGTATACCTTTTTTTTTAGTCATTGTCACTACAAACATTTTTACTGCGGAAAAAAATAATTTCAAACTAAGAATGTATGTAATAAATTTTTTACCCAGATGTAATATCGTTTACTTTTTTTTAATTTATATTTTATTCAAAATATTAGAATAAATTTAGTTATATAGTGTAAGGAAAACTTGTTTTGTTTGAATTCATGATGAGTTTTTGTATTTTAAAATAATCCGCAAATTAGAGCGGCTCAAAAATACTGAATAATACATTCAATTATATAGATAAACCAAAAATATAATAAATGTTGGACAAATGTTTTTATGTAACAATTTTCAGTATTATACAGCTAAGTTTATATGTTAACATATAAAGAAAATTCTTATGGAATGATCCGAAGGTAAACTAAGCATGCATTAGTGAGTACTTAGTAGTATTATTCAAGAAACTTATCAATTAGAAAGCTGTGACTAATAATATATATAAATGAATAAAAATAATTACTAGTGTACCTATTACAATAAATCCGCATAGTAAGATTAAATACTTTATGGAGGATGTAATATTTAAAACTTGACAATCATCATTAAGCTATAAAAACACCAGCTGAAATACATATAAACTGCTGTTTGTTGAAAATGCAACACCATGAAGGAATCATTCGAATGAAATAAAATTTGCAGCACATGTCAGTTATAGGATGTTATGCAAAGTAGTAAAGTTCCAAATTACCACGCAAGCGTGGGATGAACAACGCCCTCATAATTGATGCTGAAAGCGTATAAATAGAGGCTGCAGTGGGACATTGAAAATCATGCATGGTTATTTTTTAGTGGCGAACGTTTTGTGGAACCTAAGTATGCCTCCGCGACGTATTAGGGTGAAATTTCAACAACTTACGGAGTTTGAATGGGGGGGGGGGATTATCGGCCTTCGAGAAGGAGGATTTAATTATCGAGAAATAGTAGCTTGTGAGCAGTGGAACAGTTCCACAGTGATGCAATTTTGGAAGCAGTGGACCGACGAGCACTGAACAACTCGAAAAACTGGCAGTGGACGACGCAAGGTGACGTCAGCACGTGACGATTGACACCTGCTCCGCATGGCGGTGAATGACCATACAGCTTCCTCCAGGCAGTGGGCAGCACGTTGATCTACTACTACAGGTGCACTAATGTCGGCTTCGTCAATTCGTTGACGTCTGCTGCACCGTGGATTGTGTGCAAGGATTTCTTTAAACAGGAAACCCCCTCAAGGCCAACCATCGATGGTTGCGTTTTCAATGGGCTCATGAACACAGAGCCTGGTGGGCTGAATGGCAACAAGCTGTCTTTACTGACGAATCCCACTTTAATTTGTGGAACTACGCTGACCGCATTTGTGTTAGATGCTATACCGGTAAATGATCCCTTCCAGAATGCATTATCGAACGTCATAGCGGTCTAACAACCGGATATATGGTCTGGGGGTGCAATTTCGTATCAATCATGCACGATCTCAGTTGCTACAAATGGACTAAATTCGCCGACTACTGGCGCCAAGCGTGTAATCACGTGACAACAAGGGCAACAGCTGCACGTGTTTATTCATTACCGTGGTAGAACCTATACGTAAGTTATTGACATTCTTGTGCTAAAATTTTATCTAATTCAAATATGATACTGTTAGATTTTTTGCATTATTCTAGTATATATATGTAGTTCATTATTCTATAGTATATATATATCTAGTATATATATATAGTTCATTATTCTAGTATATATATATATATATATATATATATAGTTCATTATTCTAGTATATATATATATATATATATATATATGTTAGGAAATAATCGTAACAACTCTTTTATATAATTATTGCTTTATTCTAATTTATTTACCTAATTAAGTAATTGTCTGCTTCGGTTAGTGTTAGGGGGTATATTTGTTTAGGTTGGATTCTAGCACCTGGTACCCTTAGATATAGCTCTTAGTTGTTTTAGTTCTTAATTAATTTAGTAGGTACTTATTATATATATTTTTGCACAAGAATGGTTCACAGTATATAGGATAAAAACCACTTCTTTTGAAAAACTTCAAACTGTTTGACTATTGAATAACAATGGTATCATTTCCTTAAAAAGAACTTACTCTATTATTATCAAATACGGAGTTAGTTAGGTGTGAATAAAAAATGTCTGTTTGTAATTTTAATTAATAATTCAAACTCAAGAGAAAATATTTATTCTGAAGTAAAACAATTAGATGATAATTTGTGAGAGGAATGTTTACAAAATTTAAAGAAATTTTTCTTTGATTTTTACATTTCAAAAATTATTGATTTCTAAACTATTAATAATTATTCTTTACTGTTAAAAATTATATATTGTCATTTTTTTCTTTAAATTAAAATAAAATATTCTTAAGGGAAATAATACCATCGTAAAAGGTAACAATTTTTAGAAATGATTAAATTTAATTTGATGATTTGTTGTTATCTTATTTTTTTGAAGTACATGTTAAACTTGTAAAAACGTTTATTTCTTGAAACTTTTGTACATATAATATTAGATAATATGAAAGTTTTAGATAAATGTAGAGAATTATCTTTTGGTGAAAGTGTATTTTTTCCATCATCTTTTTTTTCCCATTTTGTACATAAAATATTAGAGTTGATATGGTATTATCCTGTGATGAAAATGAACTTTTTTAATATTATGTTTACATCAAGTTTGCCTACCTACACTTAAAATTCAAAAGAATTTTATTTTTACAATGCACATTGCATATAAATACTTTATATATATATATATATATATATAGCCAGCGTTTGGAATGTTTTTAATAAAATACATTCCCCTTCTTTGACTGTCTGATTTACTTAGTAATTATTTTTTAAAAATGTTTGGAATTTTTTTTAGAAATGACTGTCTGAAGAAATTAAAAAATATACTATTTCACTATCAGGTTGAAGAAATTACTTGTATTATATATAATTTTCAAGATATATTTATTGTAATGTGATTGTCCATTATTACGCGGGTTATTGAATTACATGTAAAATGCATAATCAGGACTAATAATTAACTAAATGATTATACTGAGTTATTTCTCTACATGTAAAAACTGTTTTAATACTTTTCTATATTGCAGTTACTATAGGAAGTGCTGAGTGCCCTTTCAGCACATTAAAATTAATAAAGTTGCCTTCAGTCATGCATGTGTACAGAATGCTTAAATGCCCTTGCTATATTAAGCACTGAAAAAGAAATTGCAAAAAATTATAACTCTTCTGAAAAAAACATCATATGAACTAGATAAACATGTGTTTGTTATTTTACTCGTTAGTACAATGTTTTGCAGAACTGAATAGTTTTCAATTGGAAATTGCATCTTTATATCTAGGTTACTAAATATAATGAATGGGTATGCTACACTGGATCACAGATTAATGTTATTAATGCTAGTATGAACTATATTAAAAGTTTGCATTACAATTTTTTATAACAAATTGAATACTTTTTTTTTAATTGTCTTTCAATTAAGTGCATTTAACATGGTGATCTACTTTAAAAAAAAATTATTACACAATATTAAGAGAATGTTTCATCAGAAAAGGTGCAATATTTTTCAGAAATTCAATCTAATTATCCTTAGTCTTAAATATATTTTTCTTCGTATTGAATTACATACAATTTATAAAAATTAAATGTAAGATTTATCTATAAACAATAGATGGCTCCAAAATACAAGCTAAACTTGCAAATTTTTTTTTTTAAATTTACTTCTTTAAGCTATTGTTTATCTCATATTGGATTAATATGAAGGTTTTTGATTAATAATAAATATTTATTCATTGATGAAAATGAATTTTATTTTTACAACACAATGAATTGCAAATAAGATAGAAAAAATTCAACACAATATTTATATATAAATGAATAGTTGCATAAAATTTCCATTCACAATTTCTACTAGTAATGTCTCTTGAAAAGGTATTTATGTTTAGTGTTAAGTACTCCAGTTCCATTTCATGCAAACTTAAAACTTATTTGGAGAAATGTACTGACATGCTATTCTGTTATCACTAATATGTATCTAACTTATCCATTTACATATAATCATATTTATACTTTTAAAAAAAATGGAAGATAAAACCACATCAGGAAAAAAAAGACACAGAACTCTCTCTGAAATTTAGTGTTTGAAAATATATTAATAAAGATTAAAATCATTATTACATCAACAAGTTACGGAAGTTTATTATGAATAAACTGAGTTCCATTCTAATCAAAAACACAGTTTCTACTACTTACAGGCACGTTAATTAACTAATTATAGCATTGTTTTACCAGGACAATTTTATCACACAAAAATATAGGCGATTTTGGCCAATTAACCCCTTAACAATCATTTTGAAAAAGATTCTCTGTATTTCTCTTCGCAATAAATATAAAATTGATCCAAGTACTTTTCTTGGGTCAATATTTGTAAGTAACTCAATGCAACAAATTTATTCAGGACTTATAAGCAGGATAATATCAATATACATGTCTTTTAGACTTTTATAGTTATGTAAAAATAAATCTAATAATATAAAATAAATCTAATCTATAATGATAAATCTTCTACATACTGTGCAAATACCAATATAAATGCATATTTATTATATGTATGTAAAAAATTTGTATATTTATCTCTGTGTGATAGGTTAATACCACACAGTCAGACTTTAAAAAACAGATGTGTTAATCGATACCACACAAATGTATTACAATTTAATTTTTTTGTAAAAGAATTATGGATTTAAAGTGACTATTTTATTTTGATCATGTAGTAGTGAGCAAGACTTTAATATTCAATATATGGACACAAATTTATATTCTATTATACACATTTTAATTTAAAAACTTTAATGCCTTAATTTATTATCATACTTGCAATTCAATTCTTGATAAATTATATCTTTTACCTGAAATAGTGCAGCGAATAAAGACTCTCAAAATGTTGCACAATTTCTTTACACGTAATTTTACAATTGGTAAATGATCATTTTGATTTCTAATGTTTGGAAGTGGTACTTGATTCATCATCTAGTATAAAAATTAATGAAGCTGTAGTAAATTAAGATATTTTCCCATTTTTTGTAGTGAATGCTTCTCGAAAATGTTTTTTTTTCTTTTCCCCTGTAATATTGTAAAATTATTAAGTAAAATAAATTATCTATAAGCTATCTATCTATTCTCATTATATCTATATACACTCAAGAGCCAAAACATTATGACCACCTATCAATAACGAGTTGGCCCACCTTTGGCGCGCAACACAACTTCAAACCGCCTTGGCATGGATGCCACAAGTCGTTGGTAGATGGCCGGAGACAGATTGTACCAGATGTTTAAGCAACGGTCACGCAAATCCGAGATATTGTGAATTGGTGGTGTTTGAACTCTGAGCTACCGTCCCATGACATCCCACATGTGTTCTATCGGATTGAGATCCGGTGAGTTAGGTGGCCAGGACATTAACTGGAATTCAGCATCATGTTCCTGGAACCACTCCAACACAATTTTAGCCTTGTGGCACGGAGCGTTGTCCTTTTGGAACATTCCATTTCCAGCTGGAAAAACAAAGGCCATGTAAGGGTGTAACTGGTCCGCAATGATGTTCAGATACCCTGTAGCATTCATGGTCTGCTCTACCACAACCACGGGTCCCAGAGGCGCCCAAGAGAACGTCCCCCAAAGTATAATACTGCCACCACCGGCCTGTGTATGACCTACTGTACATTAAGGGAGCAACTGTTCACCTGGAAGATGGCGTATCCTGACATGGCCATCGGTGTGATGAATGACAAACCGTGATTCATCTGACCAGGCAACTCTCTCCCACTGATCCATGGACCAGTCGCGATGTTCCCGGGCCCAGCACTGGCGCAGTTGGCGATGACGCTTGGTCAGCAAAGGCACACGAGTGGGACGTTTGCTGCGTAGCCCCATTTCGAACAGTGTCCACTGAACAGTGTGCTCCGATACTATTCTACTTGGCCCTGCATTGTATTGGGCTGTCAGCTGAGCCACTGTCTGGCTCCGGTTTTGCTTCACCATGCGAGACAGTCTCCGAATACCTTTTTCTTTGATAGCGTGTGGACATCCAATACCACGTCATCTACTGCTGGTTTCACCGTCATTCATCCACTTTGCATAAGTACTAACAACTGTAGATCCCGAACAACCCACGAGTCATGCAGTTTCGGAAATACTTGTTCCGAGCCTTCGAGCCATTACAATCTGCCCTCTATCAAAGTCGCTTAGATCCGCAGCCTTTCCCATCACACACAGAAGCAAATAAAAGAACGATTCTTTAGACTCTCCAGCAGCAGTTAAATACCACTTCCACCTGATCACGTGCGTTCCACGTCATCCAGGCGAGCTCATTGCAAAATGTAGGGGTGGTGTATTTTGGCTCTTGAGTGTATTTAAAGGAGAAAAGCTACTCACTGACTGACTGACTTATCACGATATCTCCGGAACTATTCAACCTACAGACTTGAAATTCGGTAGACATGTTCCTTTCATGGAGTAGAGATCCACTAAGAACGCATTTTGCGAAATTCGAAACACAAGGGGCATTACGGGGGGTTAAGGGGCGTTATAAATAATTGTTTCCATTTTGAAACTACTGGACGTACAATCTTGAAATTGGGTAAGCAGATTCCTTTCATAGAGTAGAGATCCGCCACAAAATGAGTTTGGTGAAAATTGACCCCCAAGTGCCGTTGCAGGGGCTTAGGGAGCGTTATAGATAATTATTTCCGTTTTTAAACTATTAGACGCACAGTCTTTAAATTTGATAAATAGATTCATTTCATAGAGTAGAGATCAGCTACAAGATGGGTTTTGTGAAAATAGCCTTCAAGTGGCGTTGCGGTGGGTTAAGGGGGGTAATAGATAAATATTTCCGGTTTTAAATTACTTGACCTACCTGCTTGAAAATCGGTAGGCATGTTTCTTTCATGGAGTAAATATCCACTACAAAATGGGGTTTGAGAAAATTGACCACCAAGGGGTGTTGCGGGGGTTAAGAGGAGTTATAAATAATTATTCCGATTCTTAAACTATTAGACTCACAGTCTTAAAATTTGGTAAGCAGATTCCTCTCATAGGGTAGAGATACGCTCTAAAATAGGTTTCGTGAAAATCGACCCACAAGTGGCGTTACGGGGGCTTAAGGGGCGTTATAGATAATTATTTCCGTTAAACTACTAGACGTACAGTCTTGAAATATGATAAGCAGAATCCCCTTTCATAGATTAAAGATCCGCTATATAATGTGTTTTGTGAAAATCAACCCCCAGGTGGCGTTGTGGAGGCTCAAGAGGCGTTATAGATAATTTTTTTCCATTTTTAATTGATTAGACTCACAGTCTTCAAATTTGGTAAGCAGATTCCTTTCATAGAGTACAGTTCCCCTACAAAATGGGTTTTATGAAAACAGAACCATTATAGACAATTTTTCCCATTTCCCTCCGCGAAGTGCTAGAGCCCGAAGAAGTTCCCTTCCTTCAAGGCATCCCTGCAGCTTTCTTTCAACATGATAAGGCACGCTCCCATGTTGCAAGGAATGTTCGAGACTTCCTTTCAGACCAACACATGCAACTTCTTCCTTGGCCTGCTTACTCGCTGGATATGTCGCTTATTGAAAACGAGTGGGATTTGGTTGGTTGGCGTCTCGCTCGTGATTTCCTTCATTCATTTATTCTGATTCGTGACATTTCATTTATTTCTGATGACTCCTTCATGGTGTTGCATTTTTCACAAACAGCAGAATATATATATACATAAATAAATAACATAAAAGTATTATATATATAAATTTAAATATACAAGAATTGCACATGTATCATTCAAGAATTTATTTTCTTTCGATAAAAATGTTTGCTAATTGATACTGATATGATTTCTCTAATTATGCATAAAGTCAGTAATAATGATTACTCCAAAATAATTTTAAGCTTGCAGTGCCAAATATTTTAGAGGAATCCGATTTTATAACAAAGTTTTTGACTTTGAAGATAAATAAGACATACATTTTTGAAGAGTTTATTAAGCTAGTTTAATTATATATATAATATTTTGGTCCAAACACACATATAAGTTACTTGTGACACCCCTTGTAATTTTGAGCCGAGGTATAATGACGAGAGTAACACTTTAATTAGGTTAAAATTATCTGACTGTTTCCCTATATATATATAATCATCCTCTTATTTTAAACTATCACGCCGTCTTAGAGTGTGCTGTATATTTCTTACTAATAAATTTTTGAAATGGTTCATTTCTTTTAACATGCAGTACTTCCAATGTTCCTCTCTTAACCACTTCCCCGTTTTGCTTAAACACCGCTTGGGCACTTGAAACGGCCCTTCCCTGATTTGCCCGATCGACGCTCGGGAAACACTTTTTTCTACTCTAATCCTCTGATTTGCCTGCATTTTTTTGCTCGTTTAGTGGGCAACATTTCTAACAGATGTCTCTAATGGTCGAATAAAGTTAGGATTACAAAAAAAATTACAAAACCGGTTTCAAGGTTAGGTTTTACTGCATTCTTTTCGACTAGATAAGGCGGATTTTTTTTTACTAGATCGGTGTACTGCAAACTATGAGAACCATTTCTTAAAAATTTGGAGCTTAAATTAGAAGAAAAATGAGTGATTATGAGAGGCTCATAACAGAAAATAAATCTGATATTGACTGACAGGTAGTTAGTCTAAAATTTCTGTAAATGATAATGAAAGTAATAAAAGTTTGTTACCGGGATGTTCTTGTGGTGTAAGATAGAACCGTTCAGCATCTCACAAATTACCCAAAAACAAAAACCAAAAAAGAAAAGAGGCAAGAAATATTCTACCATCTTTTAGATACATAATTGTGGAATGTTTTCGTTTTATATCAGAAACCGGGAGGAAAATTACCTCATTTGAATTTTAGGCTTGATATCATATATATCACCCTATTGAAAGACATGGGGCGGTAAATGAGAGAAAAGGAAGGACGACCAAGAATTTTCCCCATTTTCAAACAAAGGTTCACATTGAAAAGTCTCTCCATTAAGACTGTCATTTCTTATGTTTGTCACAAAATCGAAGTACTTTTTTCTGGTAGAAAAATGTTACAACATAAATATAAACTCGTGTTTGCTTATTATAGTGCTTTTTTAAAATTTAAAAAGGTGCAACAAATACGTAAATTTTCATTTTAACTTTAAAGTTAGTTATTCTTTCGACATTACAGTACAGGAATAAGTAGGCAGGAAAATATAGATCGATATATAGAAATGAATAGTTTAACCCTTACAGGTTCAAAGGGTAAATATTAGTGTGTAACTGCTTACTTTATTTGCTTAGACGTAGAACTATCCCAAGAAACATGACAATGGTTATAAAGAATTCCCTTACGGATAAGAGGAATTATTTTTCTTACAGTGTTACTTGTCATTATCAGGCATTTGTTTTCATTTGTTCAAATATTCTTTATTACTGCACAAAATTATATTAACCGAATAAGTTATAAAACATACGAGAATACATATATTATTACTGTGCACAATAAACTGAAGTAATAGCAAAGTGCAGCCCGCGTATGTTTTATCATTGATGCCAATGGATTTGACACTTCTTTTTTCTCCACTTAAACGTTCCTATTTGCATCATTGCGTTTGGCATACGTTCTCTTTTGACA
This sequence comes from Trichonephila clavata, assembly GCA_019973975.1. Classification (NCBI taxonomy): domain Eukaryota; kingdom Metazoa; phylum Arthropoda; class Arachnida; order Araneae; family Nephilidae; genus Trichonephila; species Trichonephila clavata. The sequence continues at coordinate 597,905 of BMAO01019870.1, read as the reverse complement.
TTCTACGTAAAAAATGCAAATAAGCATATAATTAAATACGGCAATCACCCATTTTAAAATGAGGGAAAATGTCTCTCTTAGTCGTGAAAGGGTTAGCAGAATGTGAAGCCATTTTTACGTCATATGAAGACAAAATAGGAAAATTCTATTTGAAAAAAAACACGTTAGGTTTGGATCCTGTTTTTCTAAAACTAGATTAAGACAACTATAAGCAATGACTCAGGGGGAAATCATGTTTGAGGATCATAATTTTAGAACATGGAGTTGTCACATTTTTAAGGAAACGAGTTATTTTTTCTGGATGTTTACGCGTTCTATAAAACAGAAAATTTCTAAGTCAATTCAAAAGATTGCCGGTTTTGTTTTTAAAAATTAAAATCAGTTGAAAAGAATCAATACATTAAATATTTTAAGTAATAACAAAGAATCCACACTATTTCAGTTCACATACTGACAAGATTTACAGATACTTTCCCTCACTATTACTAATAATATTTCAAAAGTTACTGTGGTCTAAAGTTTATAGCATGCGCTCAAAAATAAAGGAAAGAAAATTATGACAATTAATCTATTTTTTTTGTCCCCGAGAAAGCTGTAGATATGGAATACAAAGGGATAACGATGATATTCGTGAAAATTCTTTTTGTTGTTTTAAATCTCCTTCTTGCCGCATTTTGAAACATAGATAAATACATTTGTGTATGCAAGAAAGTCAGAATATTGTTATTACGTCATTCTACTAAACGTATGATATATAACTGCTTAATTCAGAAAGGGTTTCTTTAATAGCATTCTTCGTTTAACGGTTGTTTTGGAAAGCAGCAGTCATTTTGAATGGAGGAAATGGAAAACATTCAATTTAATAGGCCCTTATTTCATCAACTATCATTTTCTCTTCAGTAACTGAATAATTAAAGCTATCATTTTGTTTGCCAATGGCTTAAGACTCGAGTCTTGATTTCAACAAAGGCTATCTGACGGGATAATGAGAGTTGCTGCACTTTAAATAGAGCTAAGCTTCAATCTCCTTCCGTAGTATTATATGGCAGTCAGGAGAATAAGGAACCAGCTCAGGTGATGGTTCAAGAATCTATTGCCTTTGCTTTTATTTGAAGTGCCTTTGTGAGAATCAGCCATTATCTCTACATCATACGTATTTAAAATTACAAGAATATTAAAGGGCCAAACTTGAATGAAGTGTTCTAGTCTCAAAGTGTACTAGAAACATATTTTCATTTAAAGATCATATATTTGCTTCTTATAAAAATTTAAACTTAAATCAAAACATTATGGTATGCAGTTTATATGTTTATAACTTGCATTGTTCGCTACCAAGTCTTTGTGTTGTTTCAGTCAGTAAAATTGATAACATATCACTCAATCAATCTAGAATTACTTGTCACTATAATAGAAAAACTTCTATGCTACCTAATACGTGATTGATAGGTCTATTAGATACAAGTCATAAAACGATTTGCAATGTCCAATAAAGCAACACCCAATAAACTCTCAAAACAATTATGTCCAATAAGGGAGATTTTTCGTTAATTTGATATGTAAAATTCACGCAACTACACCACGCGTTTCTGTATCCTGCAGATAATTGCGGGTATTTCCCAATAAGTATCTGCAGGTACATTGAGACGATGTGTTGTTTACAGCAACTTAACAATATTGATTGAATTCTAGTTTTAAAATGGAATGCAAATACACTTATAACTTTCAGTTCACGAGGAGCACTATAATACACTTTTTTGGCAAAACCTCATTTCTATTTACAGTTCCATGAGCTCTGTATCCTTTAATAGTGCCTTTGAGATTACTAAACCATAGGAATCTTATATTATGCATCATTAAATTGGTGCAGCATTTGAAGTCATTGAATGAATGCATTTTGTTACCAGTTTCACTCTCGCGTTTAGCACACATGTTTAATAAGTTAATTTACTTCTCAGAGATTTTATTACAACCAATTGTTCGTTCTGTAGGGTCTTCGTGAGAAGTGAATTAATACGGCAATGAAAAATATTTAGCTACAACTTTACATTTTTCTTTGATGGATTGCATGTCCCATTTCTATATTTGTTTACAAGGTCTTTCAATAAAAGGACTCGTCTGACCAATAAATTGTACACACACGTGTTGATTAAACCCATCAAAGACATTGAATAAGTTTTGGTAAACAATTAAAACCTCACAAATACTGCAATACTTTTAAATCTCTACTCTATGTTCAATTATGCATTTAAAACTATTATTACCTCATCTATATGCTTCAAAATATTCGTAAAATGAGTAGGTAATCCAGAATGTAAGTTCCACTTAGCAACACCAAAAAGAAAACAGTCATTTAGAGAACTAATTATTGTTAAACAATGAACTACACAGAGCAGACTATTTTTCGACATGTGTATCACCATTGTTTAGGTATTTATTGTAGCGGAGCAAGCGCGTTTGGATCCCTTCATCAAAGAACGACGCCACCTGCGACTGCAACTATTAGGCAACTGCGAACCTGACCTCGTAATTATACCGTAACTTCTTGTCAACAAGAAAGGACTTCAAGTACTTAAGCAGATAAAAGTTACTTGGTGTGAGATACGGTCACTGTAGGGGAGGGATAAAAACTTTCCATCGCAACTTCGTACAGCACTGTAGCATGGCACGCTCAGTAGGTGGTCGTGCATTGTCCTGAATGAAAAAATTTCTGATCCGAAGCATGCCGCGGCACTTATTCTGTGTTGCATAATGCGCTGTTTGACCGCATGCCATGAAATTCTCCTGCAAAATGCCGTGATGATCTCAAAACACTATACACATCAATTTACGATAGTGACTTGATTGAGTGGTATGATTTTCGTTTGTTTTGGCTAGGACGGGCGTCTCCATTCCATCAATTTCAGTTTGGGTTCTGTGGTTACGATCACCAGTGATGATTCTGCCTAAGAAGGCATTACCCCATTCGTTGTACCGTGTCAAAGAGTCTAAAGCACTGTGTTTGACTTTCCAATCACTCTAATGTTGTGTCATATTGTAAGGTATCCACTGAGCATACAATCATCAGAATTTCAGCATTTTTTGACACAATCTCGTGCAAAAGGAACCTGGAAATTTCAGGGAAAATGTCGACATTCACCATAATATTCGCATTAATTGCTGCAATCAGATCATCATCAATTAGAAACGGTCACCCACTTTAATGGTTATCTTGCAGATTTTCAGGTATTTCACTGATTTGTCCCACCGACCTTCTGACCACGGAATCGCTAATCGCATTGGATCCGTATGCTTTCAAAATTTGTCTGTGAATATTTCAAGTTTTGATGTTCCTCACTTTAAGAAATCGGATGAATGGCCATATTTCGCATGTAGCGCCGATCGCTTAAAAAATTTTAAACTCTCACCAAACAAGTGTAGCATAGGTCAGCGATCTGAGAATACCTTTCCTCGTTGGTCAATGATTCAGGCAGAACACACACACACACACACACACACACACGCTGGTCTCATTTTCTTCTTCTTTAATAAGTGTCAAACAAATTGTTATTTCGAATAAAATCTCTGTGAAGATATCATACAAAAATTCATATATTTTACAATTTTTTGAAGAACAGTTGCGGAATGTTTATTAAAATAGCATAATCTTAACTCAATTTTTGAAAGGGGGTGGAGGGGAGGTGGAATGTCCTTTTATAGCTGATACAAGATGTCTAAGCGTCTCTTACAAGTACCATGTGTAATCGAAAATCATACATTATTCTTTGACATACTTGGTATGATTATTTAAACAGTAAATCTAAAAATTTCTCTTCAGGAATATTTCATCAGAGTCTGTCAGTGAGATCCTAAGGAATGACACTCTCTTTCTTTAAATATCTTAGATGGGATTGAAATAATAGATTTTACTTAATAAATATAAATATTGGTCCTGTGTTTCATCAAATTATGTGCTGGATCAAATTTAAATGATGCCATCTTATTAAAAAGATGATTTTATATTCAAAATCACACACATACAATGTTATTTGAGTATACTCTGATGAATGCACTAAGTCATGACCAAAATACATAATGTCAAACTATCTTAAGTTACATTTTAGTGAAAAAACATAAAATAAAAGCAAAGTGCTTTAATTGTAAATAATTACAGCAAAACACAATAAAACATTAGTTGCAATTAAAAGGCACTTTTCAACTGAGCAACATTAAAATTTTTAAAATTCTCTTGATATTACATTCTGTTATTCGCGAAAGAAAAGCTAAATATCTTCATTTTAATCAGTTTATTACGTTACATTTGCCTGTAATATTGTCAATTATAAATTTTGAAAGTTGCATAAACAATGTAGATACGGGGTAGGCATTAAGTAGATCGCGGTCGACCGGTAGGCCGCCAAGACATTTTTGGGATGACCGCCTGAAGATTAGTAGTTAGTAAATGTGTGTGTGTGTGTGTGTGTGTGTGTGTGTGTATTCAAGAGATTAGCTGACAGTATGCAGACTAAGTCTTCTACTGACTATAAATATAAGCACTAACTTTAGATACAAATGTTTTATTTTTAAGGTATTTTAAATATTTGTTTCGTAACAAATACAAATCATTTGATATTATTATATTTGTGGCTATTAATATTATGTTTGTATCTTGTGTTTTGTTTTAAATGCGATTTTGAAAGAGTAAGTTTCTTTATTGTACTTATCTAGGGGTAAGTACATACTCAGTATTTATTATTAAGTAATAAATGTTGTAAAATTTTTTCTTAGCTCATTACACCTACGCCACTGGGTGGTCCACAACACCTTGAAAAAATTAAAAGTAGCCCTTACCCTGGAAAACTTTGCCCGCTCTTGATGTAGATATTCCCAATTAGGGTTCCGCCAAACATTGTTAAGGGTTCAGCAAAGAGTTAGGAAAGAACACGCACGTTGGAAAAGGGAAAAGAATAATTTCCTGATTGTTACTATACTCAGGTAACTTTTCGGTGGGGGAAGAGGATGCGTATTTTTTTTTTAACATTTATAAACCCCGTGCACCACCGAACGTATAACACGGGGGTAAACAACACAGACAGAAGAAAGGATTACAACACAAACATCCATGCCTTCTCCGGGATTCGAACCCAGTCCCTGCGGCACCGCAGTCAGCTTCACTGACCACTATACCTGATGGGCGGCCGGATGCGTATTTGTGATGTAAACGAAGAATCAGTTTTCTCGTTTTTAAAATTCTTCTATAGGCTTAACGGTTGAAAACTGGTGATACTGGGTGCGAAAAAAGTCCATAAAAACTTTAAAAATTTATAAAACCCGGAAAATCAAGCAGAATAAAAAAAAAAAAAAAACGGTTTGCAGGTTTAGCATCGATAAGTCACATGGGATTTTTTAATATAAGTAAAATAAATAAATATAAATAAATAAAATAATAATAAATAAAAACAGCTGACAAATGGCGCTGGTCCAAACGACTTAATTGGAGATATGCAAACTAGACAAGCGATTATAAATATATATATATATACTGATGCTCTTGCTCCAGATCCAGTTCTCCGTTGCATGGCAACTAGGTGAACAAGGATGCTGAATGAGAAAGACAAAGCTTTGCTGGTGAAGCGGCTTTTCATGAACAAGGAATCAGTGAGTGTCGCATTGATTAAATTAGGACTTTAGAAAAATGTGAAGACTGGAAAAAGGACTTTAGCAGTGGCAGGCCTCACAAAGCTTGTCCAGTGATTTGAGGAAATTGGATCGCTCGAAGATCGTGTAAGATCCGGATGACCAATTCTAAAGCAGACACGTTCGGCGAGTGTTGCAGCCAAAATGGAAACATTAGTGTCAGAATCCGTTTCAGGAACTAATAGTACACTAGAAACTGGCAGATGCTTGGGCCTACCACCATTCTCGATACGCAACATTCTTCATGGACATAAGTATTCATGCAAATTACAGGTTTGCCATGAACTTTTACCATAGGATACCATAAAAAGAGAAGCATTTGCGAGGTGGTCTCTCTCCAAAATAGAACAAGATTCATCTTGGGTCTTTAACATCTTGTGGCCAGTTGAAGCTCATTTTTCACTCCATGGTGACGTTAATAACCCATAACTGTCGCATCTGGCCAACATCAAATCAACGAGTGTACACAGAGAAACCGCTGCATTCCCCCAAAATCACATTGTGGTGTGGGTTCACAGGTTTCTTCATCATAGGACCCCTCTTCTTTGAAACACAGTGCCCAGTAAATGGGTGGAAAATGATGACAGTAAATGCTCAATGTTATTTAACGTTTCTGCGCTAAAATGTTGTTCCATGTTTGATGCAATTTCTACTGTTATGTTCACGCAAGATAGAGCAACAAGTCACAGTTAAAGAATTCTTGATACAGACGTTTGGGGAAGAGAAAGAATCATTAGCAAACTTTGCCAGTTTCTATGGACTCATCAGTCTCCACATCTGGCACCAGCAGACTTTTTGCTGTTTGGATATTTAAAATCCCGGGTGTATCGATCCCGTCCATTCAATCTGTAGGAATTGAAAGGTACGATCCACCGAGAGCTGTTACGTACACAGCCGGGCATTCTACACTCTGCCGTTGCTGGATTTGAGACACGCCTGCAATGCGTTATCCCCTGTGGTGATGGACATGTGAAACGCATACTGCTATAATAAATGATTTGGTAACATTACTTTTGTTATTTGCGTTTCTTTTCTTTCACTTATGTACGGACCACCTCCTATCGGCTGTTGTTTGAATTTTTTTTCTTATCTTAAAAAAAAATCTGTGACTTATCGATGCTAAGCCTACAAACCATTTCTCATTTCATTTAATTACCCAGATTCTATACATTTTTAAAGTTTTTACGGACTTTTTACCCCTTCTCCGGTACTTGAAGACAAACAATTCAGATGATTCTGAAGAGAAAAGGAATGAATATTTAGAATCTCACACAAAATTTCTAAAGATTGTTAAAAAAAGACGTGGAAAAAAAATCTCGTCTTAATAACGAAACTTACTTATCAATGGACTTTTAATGGTCTGGTGATCTAGAATGTTCTCTTCCAATGTGTTTCTTTTATGATTTTGAAAAAAAAACTACTTTAAAATGCAGCAAGGGCTCCAACAAAACTCAACAAACATTTCACGACAAATTGTACTTATATGAGAAATAAAGCTATTGATTATTTTAAAACTCTTAAAATTTCAAAATAAGCAGAGTACAGTTTTTTGTAAATACATTCAGAATTAGGCTAAAGGCTCAAGAAGCAAGTAAATTTGGTAGCACAGATTATTGCACAAAACAGGAAAAGTTAGAAGTCGGTGAGAATCTGATAATGTCAGCATACAAAAACTGAATCGGGTAAAATGTTGAAAGATGCAATAAGGAAAATTGAAAATATTTCAATTTTGTCCAATTCAGTAAGTCAACCTATCAATGACGTTGTTCAAGATCATCACAAGATGTTGAACAGATTTTATGTAATAAATGGAAAAATGGAAATTTTGCAATGAAAATGAATGAGTCAGCAGATTTAACCACCAACTGTTAAGTTCTAGCATTTGCAAGATATATTAATGAGGGAGAAATTTAAGAAAACTTTTTTTGTTGTTAAGAATTAATTAAGACAAATAGAGAAATAAATATACACTCAGTGGCAAAAAATAAATACACCCAGAAGAAAACGAGCTACTATCACGAAATTTAACATGTATGTAATGTATAAGGAGATAAGCAAATAATTGCAAATTCAGAAGAACAGATTGTTTTATTACGAAGATATGGAATGAAAAAGGTTACATATAAAAATGTATTACATCCACCTCTGGCAGCTATACAAGCCGAAACACGGCGTGGCATCGAATGAACGAGGTCACATAGACTTCCTATGAAAGATCATACCTTAATCTTAGCAACTGGGCAGTTAATACGACAGTATTCCTGGACGGTTGCAATTACCTTCCAAACATGTCCCAGACGTACTCCATTGGCAAAATTTCTGGTGACCTGGAAGGCCATAGGTGTACTTCATATCCTTGAACATATTGTTGGGAGAGTCTCGTAGTATGTGGACCAGCATTTTCTTGCTGAAAAAGAGCCCCTGGGTGACTTGATAGCATAGGCAGTACAATTGGCGTTAAAATGTCGTCCACGTAGCTGCAGACCATCAAAGTGCGTTGAAAACGGCTAGAGGTCTTGTGTGTCCCAACAAATCCCATCCCATCCTGTCACACCTTGTGTAATTTCCGTATATATCTCGACAACAAATGTCGGATCGGACAGGTGACCTGACTGCCTCCACATGTGTATGCGCTGGTCATCAGCACTGAGACTGAATCGGGATTCTTCTCTGAAGACCATACGCTTCCAGTCGGTCACACTCCAGCTTGCCCGAGGTTCAATCGACACTGCCTATGATGTGTGGTCAGTGGTAGGTGTCTTAATGGTCGTTAGCTCTTTATACCTGCTACCAATCTTCTCGAAATGGTTTCCCTTGATACCACCAGATATCTGGAAGATGGTAAATGGCATCAAACCTATTCTAGCGACGTTGATCGTAAAGATGTGGTAGCTCTTATGACCGTTCGATCATCGAATGCATTTGTGTTCCTGGGATGCCCTGACCCTCCACGATGGTAGACTTTCTCATTCGTGACACACCGAGCAACTAACATATCGCTCCGACAGAGATGGAGGCCAATACGTCTGTTTGACCAAACTGCTTCTCTGAGGCCTAATATACGCTCCCTCTCAAAGTCCTACAGTGGATCTTAATGTCGCCAGTTACGTCTTCGAGACATCTCTAGTCCTAATGCCGTTCATCCAAGTCGATAAATTTGTTTGAATAACCCTCTGGCACGAGCAATCGTGCTTTTAAGCTCTCCCAGTTGCGCATCTCATATGTGCAAAGCACGCTTACCCTTGTCTCATTAATGTCGAAATTTTAATCACTTGCGTATCTCCTTACCAGACTACATTCCTGTCACGTTTCGTGAGAGTAGCTCGATTTCTTCTGGGTGCATATATTTTTTTTTATGACAGAGTGTTTTTAATATTTTATTTGATTCTGGTGGGAAAGATCGTTTTTGGAGTAATAGTATTGGTATTTGTACAGACAGTGCTGTGTTTGGCTCCATAAAATGTTTTATTGCTGATGTAAAGGGGTAAAAATGTGAATATCGTTTCTACGCACTTTTTTCCCTCTTGTATCAAATTAAGGAACAACAGATGGTAATCGATAATATTATAAAAATCGTAAACTTCATTAAATGTAAACCCTTTCTCTGCATAATCTTTAAGAAGTCCAGTGAAAACGTGGACAAAAAGCACACAAATTTGATGTTATACACTAAAATCCAGTGGTTAAGAGGAGTCCGATTTTTTTAAACAGGGCTTTTAAGGTAAAGGAGGAAATGCATATATATTTCCTTTAACAGTACAAACAAGATTTTACTAAATGCTTTTGAGGATCAAGTGTGGATACAGATGTTAACTAATTTAGAAGACATTTTTCAATGCTTAAATCAACTGTATAATTTGTTTCAAGGTGGTAAAAGAAATGAACTAGCTTCTAGTGACAAAATTCTTGTTTGGAAAAGAAAATTAAACTTGTGGAAAAATCACGTAAAAAAGATAATCTTAATGTTTGAACTACTGATGGGCTAAAAAGTGAAAATAGATACAACAAATTTCAAGTTTGTTGTATTCTACCTAGAGGAGCTGTTGAAGAAAAATATTTATTATATTTTCTGCTTCTATCAACAGGGGTTAACCTATAAAACTGGGTGAGAAATCCATTCTCTCGCACTTTCTTTCATCTTCAGAATCTATCTTTAAAATAATTTCTGTGACTAAAAAACAATCGGATGGTTCATTGATAAGGAGATTTAATGACAGGGTTTCGCAGAAATTCTGGATTTCCAGTGAAAGTGAGTACCCAACAATTCAAATGAAAGCAATTTATATATTGCAGCAAATTTCAACAACTTACATGCATGAAGAAGCATTTTCTTGTTTATAAAGCACCAAGAATAAGAAAAGAAGCAAGGTTAGAAATCATCTTCTTATTCTGGAAGATAACATGAGATATCGAATTCAACATTAATGTCCTAAAAAACAGGTGCAGATTTCACATTTATATTTATTATAAATGGTCATACAAAGAAATTTATTATTTCTTTATACCTAATTATATTAAGAATAGGGCCAATTGCATGTCATTGTATTTTTGATTTTGAAATGAATGACTAAATTGGATCATTTTTGTTTCAATTGATGATCGTTAATAAAAATATGTAACATATTATTACATAGACGATGTGTTTCCAAGAACTTGAACATTACCACAAGCGTTCTATAAGACTAAAAAAGTTGGGAAAAGCTGAGAGATGTGGATGATTGTGCTTTAGCTATGCTTTGTAGAATACTTTGGAACAATCACTCGGTTTTTTTTCTTTCTATAAGACTTGGCTATATTCCACAACTTGAAGCCTACTTAACCCTTGATTGCTTGTATGGAGAAAAGTTGTGAAAGTTGCGTCGAATCAAGATTAGTATCTCTGTTTTGCTGAAATTTTTGAGGGAGATTTAAACTCTATTCATTCAGAAAATTCTTTCTCAACGAAAGAAAAGGTCCTCTTACAGTTTTCAAAACAGATACTTTAACTGAAAACTGTCATTACATCTAGACCAAAAATTAATAGAAACAATATTGAGAAAAGTTCAAAGCTATAACTGATTGTAATTCCCCAGTATGTTCATTTTCTGAGATTTGTGCAGGAAATATTTCGTAAACGTATTTCTATACGCCCATAAAAGGGCATTCATACATTAGGAAGATTATAAGGTCTTTTCAAATTTTACACAGGATGTGAGACAAAAATAATACCAAATTTGGGAAATAAAATTTGAATTGAGGAATTTCTGAAAGTGGTTATCTATCATTAGCAAACCAAGTTATTTAATTCCGATTATTTTTCAGTTATCTTTATATTAGCATGCGCGCGATATTCAATTTTTTTGAAAATTATTCTATTATACTCGTCAGCTAAACGTTAAATTGAACTGAACCTCCAAAACGTCATGTGATGTATACGTAAGAAGAGGAGGTGCCATTTCAGATGTCGTTCTCGTTATTTGACTGCGGTCCGAAACGATACCGTCGAGAGATCTCTAATAGTTATAATAAAGAGTCTAGGGGGAATTAATTCAAAAGGAAATTAATAAATAAAATGAAAAAGTAAAACAATTAAAAAATGTAGAATTCCTTCTCAATTTGCAGGGTCAAAGCTTTAAATGTATTTTCTCTGCTGTTGCGCGCACACACGAAAATACACATGCGCGATTGCGTGTGTACATGTATTATATGCATTATATTTCTATGTTAATTTCTATTTATTGGTTTTCTTTATTAGATTGATGGTAATTTAGTACATGATTATTGATTATAAACATTATATATGTACATGTAATGATTTAATTGTGGTTTCAGTCGTGGCAAAGGAAATTTTTTTTGCAGTTTTTATCAAATCAGGATTTTATATTTCGGTATCATGAGGAAAGAGTAGCGAGCGACCTTACCACCCAAGAGCTAAACAATAAAGATACGCAATTATATCTACATTTAAAAGAAGGGAAAACAGGGGGAAATATGATAGGGATGCTATTATCATGTGTTCAAATGAAGAAAATACTTGGGCTCCAGGTTTTTCTGAGAAAATGATTGCGTAAGCTATTTAGTTATTTTTCTATGAATAGGAAATGAATCAAAACAGAATATTCAATCTCTTTAGTGCTGGAAATAAAATGAGACTGGAGTTTCACAAAAATGGTATTCATAACTAAGATACACGGAAATTTTCAAGATTCGAGTTTAATTTAATATTAAGCTAAGAACAATGCCAATTAATATTAAGTTGTTACATATTATAATAAGTGTTTATATATCAACAAGCTGTTACCCGCCCGCTTCGCTGGGTATTTCATGATGTTTTATAAATTTTTACTGCTTATATATGTGTATGAATTATTGATATCCAAGTCCTAGCATTAAGAATTCGATTGAATTCAAAAATATACTTATACCTGTAACTGTCTCCTGTTGATAAAAAAAACGGGGCAGAACTCATCTAATATGTATTTTCTAAAAATCTCTAAAATTGAAGCATAGAATGATGTTTGCTCTTTCGTAACTCAAAAACCAAGTGGATTCCCGCAAAACCAATTTTCGGTGGATCTCCACTCCGTAAATTGAACATGCAAGCCAAATTTCAAGTCTAAATCTAACAGAAAAAAACAAAAGGTTTACTATCAATATCCCCGTAATCCCGTTGAGAGCCGTTTTCCAAAATTACCGCTCTTAGCGGATTTCAATACAACAAAAGAAAAATGCAAACCAAATTTCATTATTATGGTCCTTGTAGCTCGAAAAAAGTAATTTTTTTTGTCAATACTTCCCAGTAACCCCCTGCAACCCCCCAGAACTGGATTTGCTTAAAATTTATTCTTAGTGGATCCCTATTCAACAAAAGAAACATGCTTAACAAATTTCAAGTATATGGGTCTAACAATTAAAAACAGGAATTTTTTTCTGTAACTCCTCTTGACCCCTCGCAACCATCCTTAGGGGTCAATTTTCATTTTACTCTTTGTTAGAGGAACTCTATTTCATGAAAGGAACATGCCTACCAATTTTCAAGCAGGATGATCAAGTAGTTTAAAAATGGAAATATTTATCGATTACGCCTCTTAATCTCCCGAAATTAAACTTGGTAGTTGATATTCGCGAAACCCATTTTGTAGCGGTTCTCTACTTTACGAAAGGAATCTGCTTATCAAATTTCAAGACTGTACGTCTAACAGTTTAAAAATGGGGATAATTGTCTATAACGCCACTTGAGCCCCCGCAACGCCACTTCTGGGTCTGTTTTCGCAAAACCCATTTTGTAGGGGAATTGCACTCTATGAAAGGAATCTGCTTAGCAAAATTTGACGACTGTGCGTCCAATTAATTAAAAATGCAAAAAAATTATCAATAACGCCCCTTGAACCCCCGCAACACCACCTAGGGTTCGATTTTCACAAAACACATTTTGCAGTGTATTTCTATCCTATGAGAGGAATCTGCTAACCAAATTTCAAGACTGAGTCTAATAGTTTAAAAATAGAAATAATTATTTATATCTGCCCTTAACCACCCGCAACACCCCTTGGGGGTCAATTTTCTCCAAACCCGTTTTGTAGCGGATATTTACTCCATGAAAGAAACATTCCTACCAATTTTCAAGCAGGTAGGTCAAATAGTTTAAAAACGAAAATATTTATCTCTTACGCCACTTATTCCCCTGCAACGCCACTTAGAGGTCTGTTTTCACAAAACCTTCTTATAGCTGATCTCTACTCTATGAAAGAAATCTCTTTATCAAATATAAGGACTGTGTGTGTGTGCGTCTAATAGTTTAAAAATGGAAATAATTATCTATAACGCCCCTTAAGTCCCGCAACGCCACTTGGGGGCAATTTTCACGAAACCCATTTTTAGCGTATCTCTACCCTATGAGAGGAATCTGCTTACTAAGTTTCAAGACTGTACGTCTAATAACTTAAAAATAGGAATTTATAACGCCCTTTAAACACCCCGCCCCCGCAACACCCCTTGGGGGTCAATTTTCCCAAAACCTATTTTGTAGCGGATATTTACTCCAGGAAAGAAACTTACCTACCAATTTTCAAGCAGGTAGGTGAAGTAGTTTAAAAACGGATATATTTATCTATTACGCCCCTTAATCCCCCACAACGCCACTTAGAAGTCTGTTTTCACAAAACCCGTTTTGTAACTGATCATTATTCTACGAAAGGAATATATATATCAAATTTAAAGACAGTGCGTCAAATAGTTTAAAAATGGAAATAATTATCTATAATGCCCCCTAAGCCCCTGCAACGCCACTTGGGGGTCGATTTTCACCAAACTCATTTTGTAGCGGATCTCTACTCTCTGAAAGGAATCCGCTTACCCAATTTCAAGATTGTACATCAAGTAGTTTAAACATGGAAACATTTATTATTAACGTCTTTAACCCTCCGTAACGCCCCTTGCGTTTCGAATTTCCGGAAATCCGTTCTTAGCTGATGTCTACTCAATCAAAGGAACATGTCTACCAAATTTCAAGTCTGTAGGTTGAATAGTTCCAGAGATTTCGTGATTAGTCAGTCAGTCAGTCAGTGAGTCGCTTTTCTCCTTTATATATATAGATTACATGTATGTGTAAAATGTTTGCAAAAATATCTATGCACTTGCGAAGATGCGGGTTTGCCTTAAGAATTTAAGACCAACACCACAAAAGCTGCCAAAAATTTGTACTGCGTTTAGAGAAAAGACAGTACAGCATCAAAATTAACCTAGAGGTGGTTTTTTGCCGATGCTGATTCTCTTTAGACGACTCACAGATAGACTATTAAGTCTAAATATTAACAAACTGGAGAGAGAAACCCATTTCTATTGAACATGTCAACAATTTGTAGAAATAAGTGACGAAATGATACAGATGCATTTACACAAAACAGGAAGGAGTTGAAAATTAAGTAAGTGGATAAGCCATGACAAAATTCTTCATTTAGAGTGAGCCATTTTAAGTGGATAAGCCATGACAAAATTCTTCATTTAGAGTGAGCCATTTTAAGTGGATAAGCCATGACAAAATTCTTCATTTAGAGTGAGCCATTTTAAGTGGATTAACCATTGAAAATTCTTCATTATTCCTTCCCCCAACTTTCTTATTTCTCCAGAGACATATCTTTTACTTATTATTATGTTTTTTGCTACCTTTGGATAACCATATGCGTGGTACACATGTTAAGGATGAACAAGAATTTAAAAAAAAAAAAGATGTCGTTTGAAAATAAAAATAAAACTTTTATAAAAATAAAGTTTATAAACTAGCTGGCGGCGGAAAGGGTGACACAGTGCAGGGATGGATATCTTCATGAATAGAAATATTTTAGGTAAAAATGTCCGAGAGTGTTTCTTTTTTTTCACTTAAAACTTGCAAACTTTCTGAGTTACCTGATGAACAAATATTTATGTCTTCTAGTTCTCGTGTTATTCCTTTTTCACGATTTTTCCTCAGATCATCATAATTTCAATAATTCTTATTTCTATTTTATTAATATTTCTTTATCACAAACCATAAAACTCAAAGTGACTAGAAAAAAATCAAACTTAGTGAAAAATTTTTCTTATTATCTTTCTTTTTTATTTCACAAAATATTGAAGGGCTAAAATGATGTTCTAAATTTGCTCAATGGATACGACACGACAGTGTGAGTCCCAGGCTGAATGATACTGTAGTATTTTAACTACCACTGCATGAAAACAAAACTATAATATCAAATAAAGTGGAAAATTTGTGGATAAAGCTCTAAAAATTAAATTATAGAGGTAAATTTTAGTGAGTTTGAAGATTTTATCTGGAATATAATACTCCAATTACTTTTTTCTTCAGAAGTTATATACTTATAGGAATACATAATACATGCAGCATTCTAATCAAAAGAGGGTTAAATAAGGACTTAAATTATACATAAGCTTTAAAATTTTTTCGATATTGGTACAAATTCTTGTTACTAAGCAAGTTATAAGCCCAATTTTATACTAATATTATCTAATTTACCCTGTGTGCACATTATTGTTTTAGTAAATTTTCGTTTATTCTGAAGTTTTTTGAAAAAAAATCAAAATTATTTTACAGCTTTTTCAACACAATATTTTTTCATAAATTACTTTGTTCCTTTGCAATACGAGTTACTACTTTCAAACCATGTTTAAATGAAAGAAAAGAAAATGTAGTCTGAGTTGACGTGTCGATTAAGGTATACGAGCACGTTTAGAGCATTTTTTTAAAAAATACTTTACTAAAACTTTATAAATACTTTTTTGGAGATCAATACTAATAAATATTAATACTGAATCACACACACAGCAATATTTAAAATAAGTTATCTAAATTTTACAAAAATCACAATTCTAAGTGAAATTTTAGCAATTTTCAAAAAAGAATTCTGTAAAGGAGTTAGAGAAAAAAAGTAATAAACTTATATCAAAATAAAAATATTACCAAAATAAACTACATATATTTATCAAGGGAATCTACTAAAATCTTAAAAAAAACCGAAGCCGTGCTCCGATTATTTAATTTCTGCCCTTGTTGTATCTTAACATGCATTAAGGATAATAAACTGAAAATTGGCTTCTGAAACGCATAGGAATTTTCCAGGTGTTTCTTTTTGTATCTCTTATTTCTTGATTTTTCTTTTAAAGTGGAATTTTGATATATTAAATTAAGATCCTTATAAATAAGTAAAAGAAAATACATACTGATAATTTTGGAAAAAGCAACTTGGAAACTACAATTAACTTCACAAGTTTTGGTAAATGATTGAAATTAATTGAATAATTGGAATTTTAAGCATTACAAAACAAAAAAAATGAAGGAAAAGATAATATATATACACACACTCACACACACACTCATCAATATCTATAGTTCCTATCATTATTCAGAAATTAGCATTTCTAACAAATATGAAATATGGCAATGATGATTTAAGGAATAAAAATGGTGAAGCTCTTAAAAAGTGCCTCTTTTGATTCCAATTTCTTATAAATGGAGAAAATAATAATTTAAATTTCGCTGTAAAAAACCATCATTATATATATATGTACAACAAAATCAAATGAGTCTTCATAATGTGGCGCCATCTATTTAATATTAAATAAACTTTTTAAGAGTCTTGCTATTTGTTTCAATAGATGGCGCCAAAATAAAAATGGTTACATCCTGCAATGTATGGAGTACGCGCTAGAGGAAATACTCGTATTTTATTATTTACAAAGTAAATAAATGAATTATAATTAAAGAAAATATCACCGCTTATAGTCATAATTTGTGACTGATTATCTCCATAAATATAGGAATCGTCAGGGTTAAATCTGGCATGCTTTCAGATGTGCGAAAATATTTGAAGTGTTTAACAATAAGAGACTTACTTCACTACTCACATAATTGTGCATTGCGAAAACTCAAATGATAATAAAATCAAGCAATATTTTTATCGCATTACAGTAAAAACACCGAATAAAAGTTGTAGATTTTTTCATAAAAAGGGGGAAAATAGTGTTTTCTCCTCTCTCTTCTGTATATATTGATCACTCTAAATTGTTTGCTTAAAAATCTTATGACTTACAAAACATTATCTTAATGGGTTAAAAAAGTAATAGTTACAGAGAGAGAGAGTTTGTAAGTTGGTACTCTTTTATCTTCTTCTAGGAATAGAATAAATAGTTATTATATTTTAGCCAAAAATTTGAATATTTTGGTGAGATTTTCAACGACAAAAATATAAACATTTTGAAATGTGTGAATAATTTCAAAGATTTTTTTAAGATAAATTTAGGGAATTTACATATAGATTAAGTGTAAAATAATTTTTCTCAACTATTTTTCCAGCAGCTTTGCAGTTAAATTTAAATTGAAGAGTTCTAATATGTATGAGTGAACTCTAAAACTTTTTTACTTCAGTTAAAATGAAGAACTGAATGAAAAGTCTCCTTTTGTAATATTATGTTTGAAATTAGATTAAAATATTTATTTTACAGCAAAACTTTATAAACATCTATGAATACAATTTCATACTTAAAAAAATTGTATTTGCAAGAATGATGGAATTCAATTTGATTCAATTTAGATGCATTAAGAAAACTCAGGTTTTGCCCTTATTGATTCACCACACACACACACACATCGATAGCTTTAATACAACCATAATACACTCCAAAATAATTCTTCAAATTACTCACTATATTAGATATCACCTATTCTCTTACACTTTTAAAATAGCCCGCTTCTTAATCTCCCCCGTGGCCGCGGTAGCCTAGTGGTCAAAGCATCGGATCGTGGCTGGCATGTCATTTCGAGCCCAGTAACTCAAAGACCTGCAGTGTAGGGTACGATGCACGTTAAATCTGTCGAGAGAACAAACGTTCCCCCCGTTGGTGTGGTTAGGAGAGGGAGGTGCCAGTTCAGGTGTCGTCCTCGCTACTTGATCACGATTCTAACTTACGAAGTCCGTCGCCAAAAGCCCTCGTGTATATATATAGCTTAAGAGTGTGACGTTAATATTCACTCACTCTCACTCTGATCTACCCCCCCCCCCTTTATTTATGATGCCCAAAAGGAAATAGTTTTAAAATAATGTAGATAACTTCTCTCTGTCTTGTGTTTCACACTAAAACACTTTTCATCTTCCTTCTTTCTTAGGTAATTTCGGTCGATAATTTGAATCATTACAATCTATTTTATTCAGCTTAAATAGAGGTAAGATAGAATAAAACATAAAGAAGATTGGATCAATAAATACAAAAAATCTTACTACTAAACTAATGATAGTCACAAAGAAAATATTTTTAGATATTTAAGCTTAGATTTCGAACAGAGATTTTAAATATATAAAAATAATTCATTAAATATGGATCAGGAGAGCTAGGGCATTTAGTGTAGCTTATCCTTAAATTTAAATAATTATCAGCAATTGCGCAGTGAATTTTTAACTACCATTTATTTCTTCATAATTATTCTACTTTCCTAAGCTAACTTTTAAAAATATTCCTTTTTTATTACATCTACGAATAAAGTACCATCGAAGATTATTCCCATTGTTGAACAAATCACCATCTGGTATTCAGAAAGAGGAGTAATTTCTAAATAAATATGTATTTAAAAGAACCTTGTACAGCTAATAATGAATTATTTTGAACAAAATTGAACTCAAGATATAAAGAAATAATAAATTAATTCATACATTTTAAGTATTCCTTAGAAAGATAATTATTATAAAATTAAATTGGTATTTTTGTTCTAAACATCACCCAAGCAAATTTTTAAATTTATCTGAATTTTGTGTAATTAAATATTTGTTGCTCTGATTATAATTTATTATTATATTTCTGCAAATAAAGATACACACATATGTTACTGTTCAAATTGATAACATCGATATTAAGATCGGTCTTTTGTCATAATTGTTCATGCTAAGTAGGCGGTCATTTAAATGTAGTTCAATATCTATAAAATTTTTATTACTGGGTTAATAATAGTTATAATCAAAATAAAAGCTAGTCTACATTAAATGTATTCTGTTTGAAATCCTTATTTTTGCCACAACAAAAAAAGACATCAATATATTGATATAAATGATACGATAATAATTATATGCATATATATGCCTAATTTCTTTTTGTATTATGAATTTCTTGTTTGCAAAGAGTAATATATATTTTTTGCTTAAAGATAAACAAATTTAATCTTATGCTTATCATTTTAATTTTGATTTATGTTTATTATTTTGCTTCATAATTAAAAATATATATATCGAACAATTTCGCATTCTGAAAGTTTTAATGCTACTCTAAATGTATATCTGAATGTTGTTAAATATTTTGCTGCCCTCCCAAAAATAATGCAAGATTTTCGTTAAAGCTGTTTCATTTTTAATTACACCGTACTAAAAAAATGCTAAAATGGACACTAAAGTGTACCTTATAGACTAAAATTCTTGACAAGCCTACTGCTATTAATATCGTATTATCAACTCTAACATGTGCACGCTGTTGAACAATTTTCTTGTTCACTGGAAAAGCAATTCTTCCACTTCCTGGTAAAGATAAGTTGTGGCATTCCAGCATTTCGGGAGTTAGGAAACACCTAAATGGGTGTTTTGACATTTAGTGACAGTGATTATCCTTTTTGGTTCATTTCACGTGTACGAAGAGAGTTAAACAAAAATAGCAGATTTCCGAGTATTTCTCAAGGTGTTAGTATCGTGGTCATAAACTGAAGATACGGGTGAGTGATTTTCAGTTGCTTACTGTCAAGTTGTTGTACTCATCGTGATTAATTTCCTCTCCGAAGGCTGTATTCTTTAAGTTAACAGTTCAAGTAAATTGCTTTGAGAGATAAACAGATTGTTGCAAAATTTTGGTTGTGTTTAGTATTTTTTAAAAGCATTTTATTACTTGAGTTGTATTCTATTCAATCAATGCGTTCTTTAAAAATGACGTAACCAAATATGAAGTAATTATGATCAAAAATGAAGTATTTATCTTATCAAATATGAAATATTTATTTTATCAAATATGAAATATTTATCTTAAATAATAACCAGTGTGTTAATAAAAGCAATGAAACTTTTTTTGGTAAAAAAAAATCAATTGGATCTTGAATAGATTTATTGTAACTTGAAGAATAAAACTACAAAAGAGGCGTGTAAAACTTCATAGAATTGCTTGCAAATTACAACCAATAATACTTTTTAATAAAGCAAATGTCAGATAAATATCAGATTAAGTTCAATAAAAAATTTAAAACTGAAATAAAAAGAAGAAATGAGCTTAAGTATAGTCGCATATGATGTGTAACATCTGACATGTTATCGTGGTAAATACGCAATAGTGAGTTTAATCCTGAAAAAAATGAATCGGGTATGATTGGAAATAATTTTCTATCGAATAATTATATCTTTAATGAAAATTTTATTTAATTAACACAAGTAGTTATGCAAATTTTTATCAAAAATATTTATTCTTGTTCAATTTGGGAAGAGCGGAGACAATAGATTTATGATAACTAAAAAATATGATACATATATTTGGGTAAAAGCGTCGCGCGCTTCCGCCCACGTCATATCTAATTTACGTACGTGACACATATACTTGTGATTTCAAAGTATTTAAAAATCGTTGAAAAACAGCGTCAATAACAGTACCACTGTTAGTTGTGGAAACTTTTCGATTTGTGTTAATTTCGAGCTTGAGTTCATCATTCAGAAAAGCTATGAGCGGCTCAGCTTCTGGCAAACTGAAGTTAACGTTAAAATCACCACTCTAAATCATGGGAAGCGAGGGATAGTTACCGAGTTTTTGAATTCCAATATTCTGAAATGCTAAATTTAACAGTATAAAAAAATCACGGTTTAAAAAACTATAATTTATTTTTTAGTTTGATCTACAATAAAAGCCTGCATTTTTAGTTTTTTAAACTATCAATTATTCACTGATGAATTAATCTTAAATGCGTCATTTTTTAGAATCTGGAATATCCATTGGCATCCTATCTCTGTATCGATACGGCTTAGTTTGCAAAATGTAGGATCAGCCAACTGAAGGAAATCTGGAAGAGCTAAGTTTAAAATATTTCTTGCGAAAGAAGGTGTTAAGTCAATGATATTTTTTACTAAAAAGAGCTCAATATTCTCTATGAAACTTGCATCAGTGTGTGTGTGTGTGTGTGTGTGTATTAGACGCAAAAATACACTGTTTGTATCGAAGAGTTTGCGAGAAATTATTTAATCCGGTAACCTTTGAATCAATTCTCAGCTGTTTTGGTAAAATGAAGCAATGATTGACACTTCATTCCACAGAACCGACAAGAGAATTTTGTAAAACAGACTTTATGCCTGAGTTTAGCGGTTAGAACAGTGCTTCTCAAACTTTCCATATTTTCTACCCAATCTTCAGTCATAATTTTCATCACGCCCCCCTCATACAATGATGTATTGGATGCAATAATAATGTACTTCGACGCTAAAGCTACAATGCGACTTTTAAACTGCACATAAAATCAATATGTGTATAATTTTTTGTTTATGACAAGCCCGTGGAAGTCACTAGTAATTACTAAACTTGCTTTTAATCAGTATTGATAAATAAAATATTAAACTCTTTTTTTGCCGCACTTATACACACATTTATAAGTATCTTATATAAGAGTGTAAATATGTATTTTATTTTTTACCATGTCAGAATGTATTTTGTTTTACTGCTTTTCAGTAAATTAATACCTATTTTAAATCTTTTATTTTGGACTTTTCGATATGCTCGAACCCCCTCCGCACACAAGGGAGGCACGCCCCACAGTTTGAGAAACGCTGAGCAGAACATATTTTTTTTTATATGCACGAGTCTTTTTTTTAATTTCCATTTTCAGAAAAATTAGACAATTGTTTATATTACGGTAAGAAATTAGTGACGCAAACGTTTTCGCTTTTATAGGGTTATTAATAAATCTTTTAGTCGCCAAATCTGGAAGTGGTATAATGAATTAGTCGTCAAATCTGCAAATCGTTATTCCTGATATCCTGATCAGGACAATGGAACAAAATTATGAAATTATTGTATTGTCATCGGTCCTTGACAAGTGTGCAAAACTTCAAATTAATCTGACTTTTTAATGTGGGTAAAAATTGAGTTCAAAGATTCCATTACATACAAGTGAAACTTATAAAAGCGTGTTAAAAAAGCTGGCGGCTTGATTGCTACTAGAGTTGGACCCCGATGCGAGGGTAGCTAAGAGACACCAGCAAGCGCATGTTTAAAAATTAGAAATATTAGAGAATATCAAAAATACCGTTTTCCTAATAAGTTAGCTTTTTTTAATCGAGAAATCTTTTTTTTTAATTACAATTGAAAATATTATATTGACAGCGACAGGAATTAACCTCAAAGTATGAAAAAGATACGCAGTAAAATATTTATTCAAATAATTCCATTTTTTACTTGTATTTTTTTAAGAATGATGAACTATGTCACAGATGCCTAACAGTAAATATAATTATTAATATATAGTTTACACTTATAAATATAACCTCAGATTTCACACACAATGAGCCCTGAGACTTTGACATTTGAGCGTAAGAATCGCAAGTTTATTGATAAAATCTAATAAGACTTACTGGTATGTGCGGAAGGCTGGTGGCTTAATTGCTACTAGGGTTGAACCCCATTGCGAGGGTAGCGAAAAGACCTTACGAAGCGCGCTGATTGGTCAAATCAAACAGCTGCGCTTCCCCGACTTTCTGTTTCACATTTCCGTCCCTTTTCACAAAATCACTTCAACAAATATCCAGCAACCGAGGGAAAAGATGTTACACATCAAAAAGATTGATTTGAAAGAAGTTTCAAGTCTTACTAACACAAAAAAACACACGTTAAATTTAAAATTATATCAAACACTTGTTATATGTTTTAATGCGCTTTTATTTCGTGTTAATTCACGTAATACAGAACTCTACTGAAAACAGAGAAACTTGAAAAGTAGATTTATCTTTTTCATTTCTGCAATTTTTTCTCAATTTTTGACTAATAAAATTAAATAAA
Organism: Trichonephila clavata; assembly: GCA_019973975.1. Lineage (NCBI taxonomy): Eukaryota > Metazoa > Arthropoda > Arachnida > Araneae > Nephilidae > Trichonephila > Trichonephila clavata. The sequence continues at coordinate 574,703 of BMAO01019870.1, read as the reverse complement.
TGTAGAGTTTCTTTCACTCTTATATATTATCTCAATTCACGTATGAATTTATAAAAAATCTGTAGAAACAAACACATAAGAATAATTTTAAAAGTAAAATGTTGAAGATATGTTAATATGTGCACGCTTATTCACACACGTGCGTATGTGTATTAAAAACTTAACTATAATATATATACTAAGCAAAAAACCAGATACGGCTGTCTTTACGAATGATGAAATCTCAATGTGAAGTGTGTGTGTGGAAAATACAGTAAGGCCTACGCGTTCTAAGAATCAGTGTTTTTGATGACAGTAGTCGACCGCTTATGGTCGCGAACTCGTGGTCGACATTGTATCTGCCATTGGGGGGCTCGAACGCTGGTGCTACTATAGACCCATCCTATTGAAGGGATAACTCAATGTGAATTTAAGCATTAATCGTAAAATGAGAAACATGGAGTAAATATTCGTAAAATTATTCCAAATTTCTTGCGGATATTAATTGGGTGAAGAAGAAACATTGGGTTATGGCAAAAATTTTCAGTCGACTACGTCTTGCGCGAAACACCGGCGCATGTCGGAACGCGGAGAAACTGATTCACGCAGCATAGGCAGTTCAGACAACTTTTGTGCAACTGCTGTGCGAAGGAACGTTGTTAAGTGTCTCGAATTCTGAATGTGGACCAGTCTGTGATCTCAAGACTGAGGCAGAGGTTTCAAAGAACGGGAGATGTTACCCAACAACCAGTATCAGGTCGACCAAGAGTCACAACCCCTCGCCAAGACCGATATCTGGTAATAAGTGCACGACATCAGAGGGGCAGTACTGCCAGAACACTGGGTTCGGCGATCACAGCCGCCACAGGAATACGAATTTCGAGACAAACTGTTTACAGGAGACTCAATCATGCTGGCCTGTATGCCAGAAGACCAGCAGTTTGCATTCCCCTCACGTCTGCGCATAAACGCGCTCGTTTGAACTGGAGTTTCAAATATCAACATTGGAGTGTGGGAGAGTGGGCCAATGTGATGTTCAGTGACGAGTTCCGGTTTAGTCTGAGTAGTGATTCTCGGTGGGTAACGATATGGAGAGAACGTGGAACACGTTTTGAACCAAGAAACATAACGGAAAGACATCATTTTCCATCAAGGGGAGTAGTGGTATGGGCAGGCATCATGGTGGACGGCCGCACAGATCTCTACTTCTTTGACACGGGGTCTGTGACTGCTCAAAGATACAGAGACGAAGTTCTTGAGCCTTATGTTCGCTTGTTTCGAGGTGCTGTCGGTCCTGACTTCATATTCATGTGGATGGTAATGCGCCATGTCATCTAGCGGTGTTGATTGATGATTTCCTTGAAACGGAAAACATCCAGCGTATGTCGTGGCCTGCGAACTCCCCTGATTTAAATCCTATCGAGCATGTAAGTGATATTCTCGGGAGACAAATTGCAGCTCTTTCGCACCCACCAAGCTCCGTTACAGAACTGAAGAGAGCTCTCCAAGAAGCTTAGAACCGCTTGAGCCCACAACTCATTCATCATCTTATAGCAAGTATGGTAAATCGCTGTGCAGCGTGCCTGGCTGTTAGAGGTGACCACACGCCTTATTAAACTGCAGCATCAGTATTTTATTTAATGTTTTCTTTCATTTTTTCTTTAAAGTGTGAATCCTTGCTATGTTCAGTTTTCTTTCAAACTGCTACTTTGGATAATAAAATTAATTATTATCATTCTTTTGATTTGCTTCCTTATTTTATAACCATTTTACACTCGCATATCACGTTTCCCACCCTTCTGATTTACAGTTTCTTCTTTCTTCACATAATTATCAATTATGCTTAACTTTTGGACATCAGTGTATGTTAAATCATTTGAGGCTCAAAGCCTTCCTATCGGGGTGATGTGAAAATTTAGAGAGTGAGGTGGCAGATGAATTGTGACACATTTGACTGTAGCTCAAAACGACCAGTTGCAAATCCAATAGGCCTCGTGTTGCTCTCGGCTTTAATAAACATTCATTCTAAGGGTAAATAATAGGCGTGAAAAGAGAATAAAGGAGCAAACTTTTGTATATAGAACTGAATGTCTTAAAAGCTTTTGCAAAAATTTCATATGCTAGTTTTAATGAAATGCAGAGAAAATGATCCAGTTGTTGAAAAAGGCATGAATGGATCTTTGAACTAATTAGTATAATGCACACTTACCATCAGCCTTCTTTTCTAGTCTCTTGTTAAAAACAAATTATTTAAACGATGCAATTGAAATGTAGAATAGAGAGAAGCTTCCGTGGTCGATACGACTTTTCAAAAATAACTCCAGACACGTTAGTTATTTTATTCTGGCCTCAAAGGCTACAGTCGACACACCTACTTGAAGGAATATATGATGGTTTGTGTGCCTGATTAATTTTATGGTGCTGCCATTGCGGAGAACTGTGAAAAACATACATATCCCGACAGTGGCACACACAAGAAGGAGGGGGGGGGGGTCATCGGGTCCGGTCCCCCCCCCCAAAGCCCTTGATTTTTTTCTTTTGATTATATAATTTTTTTTTATTGTAAGTAAAATTTAATTAAGTATCTTTATTAATAATTAATTTTATTAAATAATGCCAATTATTTATACAATAATTACTTTTTTACTGTGTATTGTTCCCGAAAATCGACAAAATCAAAAGAATATGTTAGGCAGCGTATTGGAGCATGATACGAGAATAGGGAACTTTCGACCCTGTGGAACCCCCCCCCCCTCTTGAAAAACTCTTGTGTGAGCTACTATATTCCGATAAACCTTTTTTCTGAGAGAAATTGGAGTTAAATAAACGAATTGGATTAGAGTTGGATTCTTGAAACAGTATTTAAAAGATTGTTTTCTTATTAATCTAAGTATTAGTTAAATTTTTTTTAACTGCTCCATTCTGTTTGATCATTACCATTTAGTAACTGGTAAAAGCAATTTTTATCCTGACTTCAAACTTATTTAGTTTCATATATATATGTATAGCTCCTTATGATATAAAAAATCTTACAAAGTTTCAAACAGTAAATTATAACATACTTCATTACGTATAATTGCTTTTAAATATTTTTCATTGCCTAGATTATAGAAGAGTGCCCATTCTGCATAAGTTCGTTAATCATCTCCTAGTTAAGGGATTATTCAGCTGTTCCGAATTTTAAAATGCGTTTATAAAAAACGAAGCACATTGTTTTATTTTTTTATCTCAAATTTTAAGGAGAAAAGCTACTCACTTCTTCCCTTATCACGAGATATCCGAAACAATTTGACCCCTACAGACTTGAAATTTGGTAAGCTTGTTTCTTTTGTTGAGTGGAGATCCTTTAAGAGCAAGTTTTGAGGAAATTGGCTCCCAAAGGGGGGTTACAGGGGCGTATGGGTAAAAAAAATCCGTTTCTGAACTATTCAACCTTCCAATCTGGAATTTGGGTAGCTGGTTTCTTTCGTTGAGTATTAATCTTCTAAGAACGGGTTTATCCGAATTCAACTTCCAAGGAGTGTTTTTAAGGGTTAAAGGGGACGTTATAGGTAAAAATTCTGGTTTTTGAGCTATTAACGAACAGACTTGAAATATGGGAAGTAGGTTTCCTTTGATAGCTAGATATTCTTTAAATATAGGATTTGCAGAAAACGACTCCTGAGGTGGGTTACCAGGGGTTAAGAAAACTTTATAAATAAAAATTCCCGTTTTTAAGCGGTTAGACCTATAGACTTGAAATTGGGAAAGCATGCTTATTTTGATGGGAAGAGAACCTCTAAAAAATAGGTTATGTGGAAATAAACTTTAAGGGGGCAGGTTACCGGAACGAAAAGGATAATTATGTTTCCATTTTACAAATTCAAGTCTTGTCCTTTTTAAATCAAGAGGCTATAAGAATGTTCAATCGAACGTTTAATTCTAAGACATCAATAATTTATAAACAGTCTATAACATCATGAAATACCTAGTGAAGTAGGAGGGGAAAGGCTAGTTTTCTACAGAGCCTTTTTCTTCGTAGAGGCATTATTTCGTGTGAATTTATTGCATACGGTATTTCTCTTCGGGTTCACTAACTACCTAAGGCAATCATTTTTTTGAATTGGAATAAGCTGTTTAAGGAATGGATTGCAAATTGTTGCTGTGTATTTCAGTTGGCTATTATATATAATTCAATTAATGCTTAATTAATGCCTTTTCCTCACTATCCGACTGAGATACTAAATCAAGTAGTTTGCCACCAACAACCTTCATTTTTCTCTGGAGAAATGTTAATTTTGTGTGACTAGCTTACGAAGATAATTGTATGAAATAATGTAAATTGTTAAGCCCTTTGGAATTCTACTTCAAAGTCTTTGGGTAGGGTGGAAGCTCTGAGAAAGATGTATTAATTAAGATCCTGTGCCCTTTTGCCGTTGGAGCACGGGTTAGAATTACGAAAAGTTATTACCAATAGTTCGTTTTGTTACCCTAGAAAGGCATTAATATAATATCATTACATAGTTAATATATTTCCACCATCTTTCTCTACAATACATTCTTCTTTGAAAAGTCCTTAAAGTAGTACCCCAAACTTTTGTCTGATATGGTGTAAACACAGAATTTCTAATTCTTATATCAAAAGAAATGTTTTTTTCCTGATAAGGTGAAGGCATCATGTATTGATGGAAGCCGGAAAATGGTTTGAACATGCGAAGATGATTGTTTTTGAGAAGGAAAAATTTCCTTATTGCAGTTTATTTTTCACGAGAATAATTCAAATATAAATGTCTAATGCTTGTATTTATTTTTAAAAATTTGGCTCATGTTGCACTTCTTTTTTAATCAAAGTTTGTCACTCGAATTGTATATCTTTCATTATCCTTAAAGGAAATACAACTGACAATAATCTTTTTGGAATACTTTGTATTTCCCAAATTGGTTTTATTTGAAAAGTTATGCCAATTTATAAGTAGAAGTTTAAAAACGACATTATTTAAAAGTTACTTATTGAAATAAATGTTCAAATAATGAGGGATAAGATTCCTTATTTTACTCTCCAAAATATTTATACGATTGGATTTTTGCATTCCTTTTTTAAGTTTAAAGGTCTTTTTGATGTAAAATATATATTAAGCAAGAATTTAGAAAAAGTAATGTGTCAGTTTCTAGAATTTAAAATTTTCATATTTTATCAGTTCGTGAAATAAATATATCAAATAACGTAAAATTTTTAAGAATTTTCTCATGTGAATTCTTTTATACTCTAAACCGTAAAAAGAATTTTAAAAAAGTTTGGAACCATTATTTATTTATAATTAATATTTAATTAATTTTTAAATTAATCGAAGAAATTTATTTGTACTCTTTAGTAAATATAGAAGAGTATAAGTTCTTGGATATATATATGCCCTACAATCCTCATATTTCAAATTAATAATATATTTGTTGTATTATTACCACTTTTATAATTTAAATTTGATATTGCTTCAAGAGCCCAAAGTTTCCTTAGTTTAATTACCAAATCTTCACCAATTTAAAAGATAATGACGAAATTTTCTTTAGTTAAATCCAAAATAGAAATCTAGGTGAAAATTGAAATGCTTAGAAAAAATTTATACCAATCTAAATTAAAATAAAAGTGCTTTGCTTAGAAATAATTAATTTCAATTTACATCCCCTTTAATTTATCCTCGAATAAAAAATATCCAAACATATTGCTTTCAGAATCTTTTTAATGTCAGTTCATTTTAAATCCCACTTAAATCAATTTGAAAAAGTAATAAAATATTTAACAATAATGATGAAATAAAAACAATAATGAAAAATTAAAAATGTACGAATGCAATTCGCCAAAAAATAGAATTCCACAATACACGGTTTCATTTGTCAACGAAAATCACAATTCTCAACTATAAGCGTTTTGAGAAGAAATGAGTAGTTCAAACATTTATACCAAACGTAATAAGAGGGGAAGAGCTTAGTGTTAATTGTATTCAAAAATCATTCACAAGAACGAACTCGGGAAAACAAATTAGTACTTACATAGAGGTCATGGTTCGGTCCATTGTGATGCACATTCTTTTTATCTCCTTTCTTCTCCATAGCGTCTATATATCCGGTCTATCAGTTAAGAATCAAAAAGGTGGTAAAAAACAAACAAGATAATTGTTATTCACCGATTTTGGAATTAGTTTGGAATTAGAAAGTTTAAACAAAAGGTATACTGAAGGAAGATATACACAACTAACGTTCTACTGGGGAGGTCCAGTGGCAGGAAAAGACAAAATTGGACAGGCTACAAAATAAAGAACAAGCTCATGTCGCAAAGTGTATGTCTCAGCAAGCCTACTAGCCTTTCTTTGTGTTACTCTTACCCCTCCACCCCTCCATCTTCCCCTCAATTCTCCGAAGATCTTGTGCCAACAATTCCATTAAGTGTAAATAAAGGAAAGGACGGGCAGTGGTTTTGCGCTGCCATGTTTTTGTTTATAATTTTTTACAGGTTTGTCTTTGTCTCAGCATCTACTAGACGGGAGTCGAGGGGCTAAATGAGAAACCGACATACTCCAGATCTCAATTGTTCGTTAAATTCGCTCGCGGTGCCGAGGTAAAAAAAGACTCGGTTATGCTTTCCTAAGTACTGAATGAGAGAGATAACTGAGAGGGCACAATACATTTGTAACTGGAATGAAAACGATGATTCAGTTGTTTCCTTTAGTTTCTGTATCGATGTTAGAAAGGAAATCATTTGACAACTTAGAATGTTCCCCTAAGAAATAGGTCCAAATTATTTGTTTAAAAGGCAGATGTGAAGTCTTTAGGGAAGAGCTTTATTCCTTGAAAGAAAAAAAATACTATTGTAGTTTTTATAGTTTACTAAATGTAACATAAATTTTCTGATCGAATTTTTTTATTTTAAATTTAGACCACCTTCAAAGACATAATTTTCCTCATGGAATATTTTATTTAAAAAGGGAAATTTAACTGTAATTTAATTTTAATTATTATTTTTTTTCTCAAACTGAAGTTTAAGGAGATCTTTTCAAATAGCTAGATATATATGTATACGAACGTATATTTGTATATTTTAATATATATATTTTAAGTTATTTGAATTAAAAAGTTTTATACTGCAAATAAGAAGGGTGTAAAACTTAGAGTATCATTAGAACTTAGAGAGAGTAATTTTCTAGCTCGAAAACTACCGTAAACTCATTTTCTTACACTCCTTAATATTAAAATTTATAAATACAAAGACAGAGAAATATTTTTGATAACTATTAATTATAATTAAGCTAATGTTAACACTTATTAAAACAAAACATACGAACATACCACGGTTTTTATTCTCTTCTATTTTTTCTACTTTCACAAAGATGGATATTTTCAAACTAGTATAAAAATTCCAAATACAAACATTCAGTATTTCACCACTTTTGTATAGTTGAAAAAGGGACCTTTTTTATAGTTTAAAATAAACCCAGAAAATTATTTAGGCCCTTTTATTTATGTTCCAAATAAAAATAGAACTTTCTTTTCAGTTTATTTATTTAGTATTTTCATTTGATTTAGCAATTAACATTAAATATTAACAGTTAATAATCAATTATACATTTCATGTTTAACGAAATAAGTACATGGATTGAGAATAATTATGAAAATACGCGTTTTAGAGGAAAAAAAATCGATATCATTTTTTAGTCGTACGTACTTGAATGACTATTAGTCTTCCCATAAGTTTTCCATTAATTCCAAATTCGTACGGATAAATGTTGATTATATTTTACTTGAAATATATCATTATTTGTGACATGAATCTACTTCAGATATTTCAGAAAATTATCTATAATAAGAAAGTACACTGATAAGCGACTTTTGTGATTAAAAAGTGAAAGGTGAAGGGAGATTGTCGGAACGGTGCTTCGACCAGGCAGGAACATGAAACTAAGAGATGAGTGTTGTCCAAAGAAATTCCTGGAGTTCCACTAAGCATCAGGGACTGCTGTTCCGATAAATATCATCAGAAAAGAAAAACATTTGCTAGGTTTCTATGGTCATGCTGCCGCTCATAAACCTTTGATTACAAAATCCATCAATGCTGCTCGGTTGAAGTGGTGCAAGGCACATCGAAATTGGATCGTAAATGAATGGAAACAGTTTTCTGGAGTGATGAATCATTTCAATATCTACCAGTTGGAACGCAGAGTCTGGGTTTGGCATGTGCTTGGAGAACGCCTTTTGCCAGAATGCATTGCGCCTAAAGTAAAGTTTGGGAGAGGTGAAGTTATAATCGGGGATGTTTCTCGGGGAATGGACTAGGACCCTTGTTCCCGATTCATGGAAAGTTCAACGCCGACTCCTACTCCACTATTCTAGACAACAATGTGCTTCTATGCTGTGGCAATTTTACGGTTTGGATCGTTGTTACTTTACAGGGTGACAACGCTGCTTGTCATGCTGCAAGGTCCACTATGAATTGGTATGATGACAATGGGTTGAACCGACACGACTGGCTTGTCGGAGCTCAGATTTGAATCCTATAGAAGACTTCTGGGAAAAGTTGAATCGCGGAATTAAGTTGTGAATCAACCGTTTGAAAATCGGCGAAAGAACTTGCATGTCTTCTCCAAGTTTTAAGGGGAAGAAAACACTATTATCCATCATCCAAAAGCTTCTAGAAGGCATGCTCCGGAGGTTGAAAGCTGTAATTGCTTCAAGGGTTCAGTTGCTCTACCAATTATTGAATATGAATAAATTTTTTATGTCTTTTATCATAGGTTTCCAATTAGTTATTTAAATTACTTATCTTAATTATAGGTTACATATTGAGATATATATAACTTAATAAAAATGTCTGAACACACACACACAAATTGTACATTCCACACAAAACTCGTAAAAAGTCTTTGATTTCTTGTTTTTTAAAGTATATTACATTGAATGGTTGAGTAACATATTGTGTCATATGTCTGAAGGAAGTATTTTTTAATTTAGGGAAGCTATAAAAAATTAAAAGAAATATTAATTCTAGAGCAGTTTCGATTTTTAAAGTACCAGAACATTATCTTTAAGAGAGAAATGTAAATACAAAATCGAAGAAACATTTTGTAAGAGCTAATAAACTTTCTGAGGTGATACACTTTCTAGTTTAAATTATTTATACTGGAAAGAGTTAAATGAAAATTACTACTCCCCTTTGTTTACAATGCTAAGTAAAGAAGGATTTAAGACTACTTCTGCTTTCAAATGTTACACCTTTTAAACGTATCAGTTATAACTATACAGATAACTGGAGGCTCTTAAATGAGTTCTGCCTTTTGTTAATAAGCAAATGGGCCGCAATAAAAGTAAATTTTGGCCTTTTTTTTAATACTAACACTTTTCTAGAGAAAAATTTCTCCATTTTATTTTCTTGTTTAAATTAAGAATACAGATTTGTGCGCGAAACATTTGTTGATAATTAACAATAAGAAAATTTGTTTTAAGCAAAACTTTTTAATATATTCATAGTGATATAATTTTACTGAGCTTTAAAGAAAAACTAAACATATACGTTCACGTAAGCTGTGGATGCGCTTATTTACTTATACATGAAGTACTAAATCGTGGATGAATCTTTGATAGTGCAGAACATATAGCTTCTTCTAGTCTTGCATAGCTGAAAAATTGGTCGATTTTATGTACATTTACTGCTGAATGTATCACTTCGTACCTCGCATGTGTATGTAGCACACATTTTTTAAAGTAGACTTTGATATATATTTCAGAAAGTGTTGACATTTCACACTCTCTCTCACATTCAGTGATTAATCTTGAAATGTCAAGTTTTCAATGAAAATAAACTAAGCGTGTGTAAGTTACTGAAATTGAGGAAAGGTAATTACTTGATATCTGAGATCCGAAGGAATTCGCAAAAACGGGAACTTCTGAACTCTAAACTCAACGCATTTTGATATGGCTAATTGTACAAATTTGGAAGGGAAATTTCAATGTACACATATGCCTTTCTTCGACCATGGGTAAAAATCACATATTAACAGACAATAAAGAAATTAATTTTAAAAGGAAACCAATGAGAATATATATATATATATATATATATATATAAAGCGGCTCTTTTTTACTGAAAGTATAATTATTAGATTTCAGACACACATATACACAACGAATTTCGTTCTTCTTATAACAGATTTCCTGTTGAAAGAGTGAGAAATCTCATATTTTTTAGAGCTTCCGTCTCCTTAAAGTGTTTCAACGAGTAGCTAGAAAATGTTAATAATAACGAGTCACATCGAGGAAAAGGAACCACTTAATTACAACTAGAGTATAAATTCTAGCAAATCTGTCTTTTTTTAAGGAAAAAATAATTCTAAGCTACTTTAAAGAACTCTTCTACGGTACGAAATTCTTGAGAACTAGAGTTACTAAGCCGGTTTCTTTCTCACAAAGACAGAGAGAGAGAGTCAAAGCAAAGTTGAAATTCTGAAAACAAGCATCAAAGCCATCTTATTTAAAATGGGGAGATTGTAAATAATGGAATCTTTCTGAAAGACTGTTAACCGAGTCAAGGTAGATTCTTCGGCAAATTGCCAAATGACAGCTCTAAATTTGGGATTTAGATAGAACATGTTCAGGATCGTAAATACAAGCAAGCAAACACAATTCCCTCTGTTGTAATAGTACTATATGAGAATAGTTCAAAAATATGAGATAAAAACATTTTTAATCTATGCTCTAATTGTATTATTGTACTATTGCATCAGAAAGAATAATATATGTATTGCAGTAAAATGGTTGCGATGCTATTTTTGTTTTTTTAATAAAAATTATCCCATCCATTGCAGTCACTTGCGAGCCAAAAATATAAGACACACACGCACATCTTTGTAGTTAATTCTCGTAAAAAATTAGCCTTGTGAAACTTGTTTCGATTTCATTACTCTGATAGTGAGAAACAAAATATAATGAATAGCAGAGTAACTAAGACATTTTAGGTTTTATTTTCCTTTAAAGTGCCACAAAAAATGTTTGGAATAAATTACGAATGTATTTTTAGAAGCTGAAGTTTCAGTTTTCAATGAAAATATTTTGAAGTTTTATAATGAAGTTAATATAAAAATATAATTAATCTGAACTCTGAGTGATTCAAGCAAATAATTTTTTAAAATATAGAAATTAAAATTAAGTTACAGTAAGTTTTGTGCAAAGAATTTCACAGTACTTTTCTAAAATTAATTCCAAAATGACATAAACTAAGAGAAATGTGATCCTTTTTTAACTACAAAGATCGTTTAAAAATTCTAAAAGACCAGTCATTTCAATTATAGAACTAAATAAAATATTGAATTTTTTTACTTGTAAAACACAAAATGATATTTACATAACTCCTTTTTCTTTGAAATTTTTTATTTCTTGGCGTTAAATGTGTATATATATACAGTGGGGGCAAAAAGTCCTGAACATACTCAATTTTTTGCCTAGTTTTCATGTTTGATTACTTTTCGTTATGAAATTACGTACTATTTATACTTTCTTAACTCTATTGTTTCTAGTGTATTTTTTATGCTGATTTTAAATCTGTTCGTAGAACTTATGTCAAATAAATAGTTTTATCATTATTTAAAAAAAACATTATAAGACAAGCACAATGCATTTGTAATAATAAGCTATTGTTTTTTCAACCAATAAAATACTTCATTATTTCAACCAATTAAGAGCGCAGTTGGGATGAAAGGTTGAAAATTGAATATGGAAAATGTTTTAGTGTATTAAGGGGTCTCAGGGGTGTTAAAAATGTTTCGAGAGCACAAAATATGAACAATTTTCGACTAGAAATAATTCTTTGAGGTTAAAATGAAATAATTTGATTCTTTTACACATTTTTTATAAAGGAATAAAGTTTTAAAAAAGTATAAAATGTCTAAAATATAATCATAATTTTAAAAATAATAAGCACATAAATATAAGAAAATTTTTTGTAAGAAACAAATAGTAAGTTTTACGACGCGCATGATATTTTCTGAAATAATAATTCTAATTACTAGCAATAAGTTGATTTATAAAGTCAAATATATCCTTATTAGATGGTAGCAATTAGATATAAAAATAATAAAAAAAAATATTTTTAAAAAATAAAAAAAGTAAATTTTTAAAAAAATTTTCAAAAAATTTAATTTTTTTGAAATTTTTTAAAAAATTACAAATATGTAATACTATAAATAGCTAGGATTTAAAGATTATGATAGAGTTTATAATTCTGTAAAGTTTTATGCATCAAAGTATGATAGTTTTTGAAACGCAATGCGCGTAAGTGAAAAAAACACAAACTGAGAAAAAAGGCTTTAAAGTTTTAAATTGAATTTGAGAAAATAAATTTTAAAACTTACATGCTAAAATGCTCCAGGATCATAGGATATGCCTTCCTATTGCTCAAACAGCTCAATTTCTTTACTCTTTTTAATTTTTTTGGCTCTGCGAGCTTCAAATGATGACGTTGAGCACCTCTTTCTTGACGTAAAGATTCGACGATTGTCACGTTCAGCCAGGGACACACAAACATTTTTGTTAATTTTTAAGCCAAATTTCTCTAAAATAGTAATAAGTATTTGATTTCCCTCATTAAAAATGCTGGTTGCTAGATTTGCAGCAATCTCTGCAATCTGAAGGCTAGAATCAATCGTCTTCGGACAAAACTTCCAGATTAATGAATTTAAACTTTCATTAGGATTCTGTGTCTTACCTCCTAAGCATTTCTTCAGGAGTGCCAGATGAGATAAGTCTGCAAATACAGGCTTAATTACATCTCGAACAGCTTTCGCAACTGAGGGTTTGTGTTTATAATTTTGTAAATAATTATTAATTGCGGCATTATACTTACACTATGTATTTGGATTTGTAGGACAAAATCAGTGCACCGGTTCATCATCAGTGCTGCAAGAATGACCCCAAACAGCCCAAATGGCTTTCCGCATTTCCTTTACACTAGTAGAATTGCATCGAGTAGCATTACCATAGTAATGCGCAAGCTTATCAATTAAACTATCAGTTAACCTACCTTTACCGCCTATAGTTTTACCATCAGATAATTTCTTCTTACCATATACTAATTTAAGCTTCCTAAGCCTTGTACCCATTCTCTTTTGCACATGGCCTACACATTCTATTTTCTGAATAAGATGGCATCGCCGTATGGATTGTTTTCAGAAAGGGCATTGAATGTTTTTGTGTCGCCATCTCCTATGTAGTTCGAATATTTCAGGTTGTGAAGCTTTTCTGATCGATTAAAAATCCTCAACATCCCGTCAACCTCCATCTTACCAGCAGAGCCAGAATAATTTTTTCTACGTGAAATCTTATGCGCTCTTTGCCATTTATTGTACTTGATACCAAACTTTACCCCTTTATAACTGTCGCTTCCTTTGCAAAATGAGGACAACACTTCCCTATCCAAAACCTTACCTGTTTCGGCCCCATTAGAGTACATACTCCAATCAACGATGAATGTCCTCTCGTCTTCCAGGTCCCATCACCACTTACCGTTAAAATGTTATCAGGTAACGAAGAATTTTCTTCGACAGCTACCCTGTTCATGCTTTCTTCGGCGACTTCCTTCATAACAAGGGAAAGTTTATTATTAATAACATCATATAATTTTTGTTCAACAGGATTAGGAAGACTCATTACAGAACAAAAGGTTTTTAATGACTCTAAACCTTGACCTATGCATCTCATTGCTAAAATAGATCTTCTGTTAATTTCTGGAGCATTATCTTTATTCCCAATGTTTTCACAGCTTGAAAAAGTACAAATACTCCCACAGTTTTTACAATGTATTTCAAAATTCGAGCATAAACCACGAGTGGATTTTTCATTAATTGTTAATGGTTTATGACATTTTAAACAGCATGATACTGACAAAATAGAGCTAAAGGTTGAAATAAAATCAAAAATACGATATTCTTTGAAGTTTTCACTTACCTTAACAAGATTTGACTTTAATGAAGTCTGAATTCCTGAAAGTTTTTTACTAGAAGAATTTTTCATTTCGGCACACTTAGTTGTACTTTTCATTTCTACACACTTCCTCGTATCTTTCATATCTGTAACATGTGAGTCACTAACCTTTAAATATTTATTTCCTCTAAATCTTTTCTTGGGGCATTGCCCAACGGTCTTTTCAGAATAAAACAATAAATATCTTCGATTTAGATAAGTGTTTTAAAAAAACGTGTGCTAAAGTAAACACAACAGAATCAAAACACAGCAGAATGAATGTGTTGCGTTGCAGGCTTCCTTCTGATCAACTCAAGCGCTTAAAATATTTCATGAGGCTTATTAAAAACAGAAAAATGAAAGGTATGCATAAATCAAAAATAAATGGGCGTGGCATGTGTCCATTTAAAAGTTGTTATGACTAAATTGCTGTTTGCAATTTTTTGAATAACTTTCGAAGTTTTTGGAGTATTGTCACGTGGTTAGTATCAAAATGTTCAGAAAAAAATGAAGAACAAGATATATTTTTTTCGAAAATTCGAAAAAAAAGGGCTAACACCCCTGAGACCCCTTAAAAGTAGTTGATTATTGCAATTTGATAATATTGGAATGGGTGGGTAATATTGGAATTAGGGGTAAATTTTCCATTCTGTGTTATAATGGAAGATACAAAATATTACTTTTGAAGGAAATATGCTATTCTATACAAGAAATTTCTCAACTGCGGTATTAAGTAGGCTTTCTATTATTGTGGGAACGTTGAAAAATATTCTGAAACAAATTCTTTTACAAACAGGAAGCGAGCTGGACGTTCCGAGAAAAACGGCTTCACCTGAAGGCAAGATATAGCCCATGATTTCATTTAAGTGAATGGCTTAACTCGCCACAAGTTTTGAAGCAATCGATTTTGACATCGAATGAGAATGTGCACCCACGAATTGTGAGAGGAAAACTGCGAAATTTGATTAGGAGGCTCAAAGAGCACCTCCAAAACCATTACTGACTAATTGACGCGGACAAAGGATCATTCATTATGAACTGTCAAAGACTTATAAAAGGTAATATATTTGGTGATGAAAGTCAGTTTTATATTTCAGGTAAAAAATAGTGACTATGTAAGATGACACACTCATAAAGAATTCAGCCCTCAGTGTCTGAAGCCCACAATAAAGCATCTGACGAAAGTGATAATATGAAGCTTCATGTCTTCTCGTGTTGGAAGAAATTTCCACACGTGAGAAGCAAAGAGATATCCAGAGAATACTGAAAAATATTGCAGAATAATACAAAATAAATTGCTACCAACAGTGGGAGATCTTTTTGGAGATCAGTCTCACGGATTTTTCAGTAGAATAAGGCTCCATTTCTCAGTATAAATGTATTATAGAAATGTTTTGATGACAATACTGTGAAAAGAATGACTTGATCAAGATTGATCCTAATTCTCCAGATCCTAATTCTATAAAAAAAACCTATGGCATACAGTTAGTCATGATATTTCAAAGAAAAACCTTCAAACGAATTTGAGTCAACTGAAACTTTGATGTTTTTTTTCAACCATGCGATCATAAAAAAGCTTCTTGTGAAATTGGGTAGAGCCGTAGAAGATTTTTAGCTGTAATTAAAGCAAATGGCTGACCCCAAAAATATTGATGTTCAAACATGTAACAATCATGTAATTTTCAAAATGTATGCTAAATGTATCGTACTTGTAAGGTTTTGTGTTATTCTACTACGTATAATTTTTTTTTTCTAACTTGTGTTATTCTGTACTTACTACACTTTCTTCGGTTCACAGTGAGCTATACTACAAAAAATATTCAGTGTATCGTAAAACTAGTAACAGATTTGAAACCAGCAGAAAAAATACATTAGAATCAATTAAAATAGATAGATAGTACGATAAATTCATAAAGAAAACTTAAGTCAAACGCAAAAATTAGGCAAAAAAGAAAATATGGTTCAGGACTTTTTGCCACCACTATATATTATATATATATATATATATATATAATCAAAATTTATCTACAAAAGAGAGATGAATAAATATGATCAAAACTGAAAAGAACTGAAATTGCAGAATAACCAGACAATAGAATTTAAAGGAAATATGATAAACTAAAGTAATAAATATAAAAATATAAAAGAATGGACGCTATATTACAAACATTGCTGACGTAGGACAGCTTATATATAAAATAATTTATATAAAATTGGGGTTAAAAATAACATATTTTGTGGCCAGTCAGCCTCCCCCCCCCCTTCTTTTAATAATACTGAGCAAAAGCCCATTGAAAATAATGGATAGAAAATCTAAATCCATCATGAGAAAAAGGTAGCTTACCTAAAAATTGCATTCAAAAATGCAGAGCCCGCGCTAAATCCGAGTACAATAAACAAGTTATTGCCAGATTCTGGATCCAAATATAAATTCAAACCATAGCAATGGCTGCAAAGTAGCACTTAGCAAAAGTATGAAAAGAGTAGAAATAATAAATTAAGAATTGTAAACATACTACCATTATCTTAGGGATACTAAGATTATATGATTTTAAAAAATAATAGATTAAATTAAATTTTTTAAAAAAATCTGATAGAACAAGTAATTTTATCTAAAATTAGAATTTGGAGGTACCTATATCTATCTAGGAAGAATAATAAATTTATAATAATAACGACCTGTTAAAAAAAACTATGGAAATTTTATTATATATATATATATATATATATATATATAAGCGAGTGAATTTTGACTTCGCACTGTTCAGCTACACGAGGGCTTTTGGTGACGGATCTCGTAATTTTGAACCATTGTCAAATGACGATGACGACACTTGAGCTGGCACCCTATCTCCTAACTACCACACCACACGAATGGTAGGGCGTGCATCGCTCCCTACACGGCGGGTCCTTAGAGGTACTGGGTTCGAACTCATGACACGCCAGCCACGATCCGATACCTTGATCACTTGGCTATCTTTGCCCCATATACACTGGTGTCCAAAAGTTAAGCATAATTGATAATTATGTGAATAAAGAAGGAACTGTAAATCAGAATGGCGGGAAACGTGATATGCGATTGTAAAATGTTTATAGAATAAGGAAGCAAATCAAAAGAATGATAATAATTAATTTTATTATCCAAAGTAGCAGTTTGAAAGAAAACTGAGCATAGCAAGGATTCACACTTTAAAGAAAAAATGAAAGAAAACATTAAATAAAATACTGATGCTGCAGTTTAATAAGGCGTGTGGTCACCTCTCACAGATAGGCACGCTGCACAGCGATTTACCATGCTATGAGATGATGAATGAGTTGTGGGCTCAAAAGGTTCCAAGCTTCTTGGAGAGCTCTCTTCAGTTCTGTATCTTAGCTTGGTGGGTGCGAAAGGCCTGCAATTTGTCTTCCAAGCATATCCCATACATGCTCGATAGGATTTAAATCAGTGGAGTTCGCAGGCCACGACATGCGCTGGATGTTTTCCGTTTCAAGGAAGTCATCCAACAGCACCGTTTGGTGAGATATGGCGCATTATCATCCATGAATATGAAGTTAGGACCGACAGCACCTCGAAACAAGCGAACATAAGGCTGAAGAACTTCGTCTCTGTATCTTTGAGCAGTCACAGACCCCGTGTCAAAGAAATGGAGGTCTGTGCGGCCGTCCATCATGATGCCTGCCCATACCATTACTCCCCTTGATGGAAAATGATGTCTTTCCGTTATGTTTCTTGGTTCAAAACGTGTTCCGCGTTCTCTCCATATCGTTACCCGCTGAGAATCACTACTCAGACTAAACCGGGACTCGTCACTGAACATCACATTTGCTCACTCTCCCACACTCCAATGTTGATATTTGAAACTCCAGTTCGAACGAGTGCGTTTATGCGCAGACGTGAGGGGAATGCAAACTGCTGGTCTTGTATATATAAAACCTTGTATATAAAAGCCTTTCAGTTTCTGTATTGAAAAACGAATTAGGAATTGAAAAATTTCACATTCATTCAAAATATACTTGAATTTATTAATGTAATATCACTTGGAGGCAGAGCCGGCCTTTTCTATAAAGGGGCCCTATTTTTTTTTTAAGTAAAAAACTTTAAACACGAACACATGCTATTGCATATTTATTTTAATGGGAGACTGTTTTTGCTAGCACACTGATTACTTCAAAAAAAGTATAATTTTTTTTGCAATTTCTTTTCCGATGCTTAATATAGCAAATGCATTAAAGCGTTTTGCTGACACTTGCTTGATTGAAGATAACTCTCCTTTTAATTTTAATTTGCTTAAGAAGTTAGCCCTTCATATCGTAACTGACAACATAGAGAAAAGTTTTAATTTAGTATATATATTTAGAAATAGATCATTATAATTATTATATAGTTTGTATTGCAATATAATGTCTTGCACGTTACTTGCATCTTCCTTTCATTCAAATCAAATCCTGTAGAAAACTAATTTGTTGGATTAAGATTTTATCTATATCTTTGCTATAAAGCTTTAGAAAATTTTCGAGACATTATTCTAATTCATGTTTTCTAAAGTTTTTATACAGTTTGTGCTTTGGGAATAGATGATGCAGTTTATCTTTATTTTCTAAAAATATAATTATCTCTGTTATTTTCCTTTGTCCTGCTCGTAATACGAATTACTTTTCGGACGTAGGAGTACAGAAATATTTTACATTACCAGTTTCCATCATATTTTGCGTTTGTACTGTTATATGCCCTTTGACATTAGATATCTCAAGTTTCGTAATACTCAACTTGAATCTTGTGTTGCTTAAGTAAGAGAAAAAACTATGCTTACTAAGATTTATAAGAATATAAATTAAAAAGACAAAAAATTACTATAACTTCAGGATAGGTATAAAACACTTCAACAAAATAGAATTCATAAATCCGATACCAGCTTGCCACATATATAGTTACCGGTAACCTCCTCCGATTGGCATCCCTCTTTTCAGCTTGCTCATACAAATTCAACCATACACACAAATATATATATAACTTCTTTCCTCTATTTTGTTTTTCTAAATTGTAAGGCAGTTATTGAATTGAAAACTTTTAATTTCCCTAAATGTATCTTGTATACGCTCAGGCGACACCAGCGCCACTCTCTGTAAACTCCGGATGTAAGCGGGAGAAGGAATACATTTACCTTGTTCCAGCAGCGCGCGCCTAGTCAGGTTTAACAACGTGTATATGTCATTAAATATCCTTAAACCTAAACGTCTTTTTCATTCAACATACCCCTAGACACCACCCCCTCTGTTACATGGGGGCTCTAATGGTTTTTGAACCCGTGTTAAAATCAAAAGTCGCCCAAAACAAACGGCGCTCATTGAAATCGCCCAACACAATGGCGAATGCTTGATCAGCGAATTCCTCCGACGCCTACTAAGAGCCAATCCTCCGCTCCGAGACCAATACTACCGTCTCCTTTGCCAACCCAAACCAAAGCTTGAGACTCAACCAAAACGTCTCTTCGGCATCGTCCAAGTGTTCCAGTAAAACAAAAAGGCCAATTTCCCCACCTATTCATCGCATCAAGAGTGTAAACTCCATCTGCTTCGTATCTACAATCATCGCCGTGAAAAGTGAACAGTGGTGAACTCATCGCAAATGGATAGCTTTTTATAAGCGAAGTCTATCTGCAGTCTACAAACCGATATCGTCAAATCAGGTAGGATCAAACCTTTTTTACTCAGCATGTATCGAAATACTAAGAAAGAATATCTAATAACTGCCGCGAAAGAACTAGGTGTTACTGTCCCAGAAAATGCTACACTTTTGAATTTAAAAGCATTAATCGAACAAACTGACACTTTCAAAAACGAACCTGAATTCGTTAAGGATATACTTAATTTACTTATTGAGGAACGAAAAGAATCAGAACTAGAAAAAGACAAGCAGAATTAGAAAAATAACAAGCAGAATCAGAAAAAAAACAAGCAGAACTAGAGAAAAAAGAAGCCGAGCAAACGGCCCAAAAAATCATTAAACTTGAAAAAGAAATTGAACTCGCGAAAATAAACTACGCTATAAATTATAATTAATCAAACAATACTACTGCAACATTCGAAACACTGTCAACTAACCTTTTAGAAAGTCTCATTAAATCCGTTAAGACCCTTAGTATGCCAGTTCCTTCTAAACCTGAAAATTATAATTTATTTTTTCATTCACTTGAACGTGCGTTTACAACCAAAAATGTTCCACAGGAATTAAAATCAGAGATCTTAATTAATATTATCGGTGAAAAAGCTAACAGTATTTTGCTTTATATTCCCGCAAACGAACTCCAAGATTACGAGAAAGTTAAACACATTATTTTACGAGAATTCCAACCAACCCCACAAGAATGCTTAATTAATTTCCGTAGGGCCCAACGATTGCCAAACGAATCGCACGTACAGTTTTCGTCACGATTAACAAGTTCTTTTGAATATTATTGTAAACTTCGTAATGCGAATGATTTTAAAGCTTTGTGTGAGTTAATGATAGCCAACAAATTATTTTCCACCCTCGATCGAGAAACGCAACAACATATCGCGATACGCCAAAACGAATCTTGGTTTAAGCCTACTGAATTGACTAGGGAATGCGATGTTTTCTTCGTAGCAAAGCGTAAGTCGTATTCCGACAACACACACCATCAACCGCCGTATGACAGCAAAAAACAAAAATACAACTCGTCTCAGGGCTTTAATCGCTACAACTCTCGTGATAAAAATTTCACAAATTATTCACCAAACACTTCAACAAATAATCCTCGTCGTAGTTCTCACAGAAACGAAACTCATTTCAATTCTAGACCTAATTCAAATCACGGTCCTATTTGTAAAGTCAAAGGTAAAATGTTTAATGAATCCTTACATGAATTGCAATACGAAAATGTTTTTGTTAATGATAAAATCGTGAAAACTTTAATCGATTCGGGAGCGAATATTGTGTGTGTGAAATCCTCCCTCATTCCATCCGAAACAAAATCTTTAGGAACTGTTCAATTAACATGTGCTTTCGGAAATGAAAT
The DNA here is from genome assembly GCA_019973975.1 of Trichonephila clavata. Classification (NCBI taxonomy): domain Eukaryota; kingdom Metazoa; phylum Arthropoda; class Arachnida; order Araneae; family Nephilidae; genus Trichonephila; species Trichonephila clavata. The sequence goes on along the minus strand of BMAO01019870.1, from coordinate 553,713 downwards.
TCAAGCTGAACTTACTAAAATTAAATTAGCTCTTCCAAGTTTTCGTGAAAACCCGATAATAGTAACTGCAGCTGTCTGTAATAAATTGTATTATGATTTAATAGTTCCGCCTAATATTTTTGATGAATTAAATAAAGCAGAAAAAGAAAATGCACAGATTTCAGAAAAAAATCCTACTTCCTCTCATTCTAAGAACATTCTTTCGCATAAAAATAAAAATGATAGACAAAATAATTTCGCTTTTGAATCAGTTAGCCAAAATATGTCGAGCTTGCATTCTTTTGCACCGCAAACTATCCCAAATCATTCCGGCGAAGGTTCAAGGCCAAATGGCTCAATTCAATTTCAAAACATTGACAGCGCGAGTAATGTAAAACACCCAATGAATAAAAAAGAATCGTTAAACTCTTCAAAACAGAAATTATTCGATGAAAAAGAAAATAAGAAATATGAACTGACGTCACAGCCCATATCCGATCAAACATGTTATATAACTGATTTTCAGCGCGAAGCTAACGTAAACAAATCTTTTTCTGAATTGAAAATTAGCGATTGTAATTCTTTATCAGTTAATAATAAAAACGAATCTCTCTCTTTGCTTTTTCAAAATGAGGATTGTTATTTATCAAATTTAAATCTAATTTATCCTCAAGTAGATTTATCGCATATTTTGAACATTGATACGCGTCGCGAAGTTGAAAACCTTATCCAATCTTACAAACCATATAAAATTAAAGATACAAACTTACAGATGCAAATTATCCCTTCTGATGACACACCCATCGCGTTACGTCCTAGAAGATTATGTCAAGCGGAAAAAATTATCGTCGAAAACCAAATTGAGCAATGGCTGTCTGATGGAATAATTTCCTCAAGTTCATCTAATTTTGCCGCACCTTTAATTCTTGTCAAGAAAAAAGATCAGTCAACCAGACTCTGTGTTGATTTTCGTGCTCTTAATTCTAAAACAATTAAACAAAGATTTCCACTACCTCTCATTGAAGACATTTTTGACCAACTGCATGGAGCGATACTCTTTTCAAATCTGGACTTAAAAAACAGTTTTTTTCACATCAAAATTGATCCTGATAGCCGTAAATACACCAGTTTCATAACACATAATGGACAATACCAATTTAATAGAGTTCCTTTTGGTTTGTGTAATTCTCCCTCACTATTTCAAAAATACATTCAAATTGTGTTTAAAGATCTCTTAAAAGACAACACTGTTATTATATACATGGACGACATTTTAATTCCGGCAAATTCTGAATGTGAAGGGATTGCAAAGCTTAAAAAAGTATTTGATGTTGCTGCTACTTATGGTTTAGAGTTTAACTTTAAAAAGTGTAATTTTCTTCAGCGGAAATTAACTTTTCCTGGCCATATTATTGAAGAAGGTACTATTCGTCCTTCAGCAGCTAAAACAAATGCAGTTATGAATTTCCAAACACCTAAAAACACTCGGCATGTCCAATCATTTTTAGGACTAACAGGCTATTTTAGAAAATTTATTGAGGACTATGCATCAATCGCACGACCTTTAAGCGATCTTTTCCGAGACAAAGTTCCATTCACCTTTGGTCCTATACAAAAACAAGCTTTTCTCTCTTTGAAGCAAATTTTGTCTCAGGAACCTGTATTACATCTTTATCAGCAAAACGCTCCATTACAAATACACTGCGATGCCAGTACGAAAGGGTTTGGCGCTATACTTCTACAAATGGACTCAAATCAGAACTTTCATCCAATACACTATATGAGTCGTAAAACTTCTCTTCAAGAAGAGAAATACTCCAGCTACGAGCTAGAGGTCTTAGCGATAGTTACAGCATTAAAAAAATTTCGACACTACCTCGTCGGCACAAAATTTCAAATACACAGATTGCCAAGCATTTCAAAAAACTATGTCAAAGAAAGATTTACCACCTAGAATAGCACGATGGGCTCTCTTCTTAGAAGACTTCGATTACGAAATACTTCACAGGCCAGGTAAACAAATGCAACATGTTGACGCGCTCAGTCGTTATCCAGTCATGCTCATACAATACAACGAGACAACACAAAAAATTTAAAAAAGCACAAATTAATGATGATTTTACATCCAGTATTAAGCAACTATTACAATCATCTTCAGCCTCTGATTATACATTAAAAAACGATGTGCTGTACAAAATTGTCAACGACCAAGAACTTCTAGTCGTTCCACTTGAAATGCAAAAACAAATCGTACAATTCGAACATTCTAAAGGACATTTCGGCATCAACAAAACTGAAAATTTCGTCAAACAACAATTCTTTTTCCCAAATATGCGTAAGACTGTAGAAAATGTTATTGCAAATTGTATTCCTTGCATTCTTTCATCCAAAAAATTTGGCAAACGAGAATGATTTCTACATCCCATACCAAAAGGTGATATTCTATTTGATACCTACTTTATTGACTTTTTGGGTCCACTCCCAAGTACCAACAAAAATTACAAACATATCTTTATTGTCATCGACGCTTTCACCAAATTTCTGTGGATTTTTCCTGTAAAGTCTCCTTCAGCTAACGATGCTTTAGATAAATTAAAATTACAACAAGTAACCTTTGGAAGTCCCAGACGAATAATTTCAGACAAAGGAACAGCATTCACTTCTACAGAATTTCAGAAATTTTGTCAGGATGAAGATATCAAGTTTATTTCAATCACAACAGGTGTACCGCGTGGGAACGGTCAGGTAGAAAAAATTCATGCAACGTTAATACCAGTCCTAACAAAGCTTTCACTTGAAGATCCCAATAAATGGTATAAACACATATCATCACTTCAACGAATAATTAACCGCACTGTTTCCATAGCCACCAAATATACACCATTTGAACTTTTAACAGGCGTCAAAATGAAAAATAAAGATGACATCAAAATCAAAGCCATTCTCGATGAAGAAAATTTTCAATTATCTTTACAGAATAAACAACAAATGAGAGAAGATACCAAATCCAATATCCTGAAATTACAAGAACAAAGTAGACTACACTACAATAAACATCGCAAAGAAGCAAGAAAATACAAAGAAGGTGACAGAATTGCAATCAAGAAAACCCAGTTTGGAGTAGGTGTGAAATTGCGACCAAAATATTTTGGCCCATATGAAGTCGTGAAAGTTCGTCCAAACGACAGGTACGATGTAAAGAAAATAGGAAGACAAGAAGGCCCGAATTTGACATCCACATCTACTGAAACCATGGGATAATCACTAAGACTTTTCTTTCCAGAACTCTAATGACTTTATTTTTTTTTCTCTATATACTCAAGAAAATTTGAACTTTAAAAATTTGTTTAATCTTTTTTTTTTCTTTTCAGTTGTAGTATTTGTATAATTTTTACTTGCATATTTTCCAGCCTGGTCGGGGACTGACCACATCAGGATGAACGAGTGTTGTATACGCTCAGGCGACACCAGCGCCACTCTCTGTAAACCCCGGATGTAAGCGGGAGAAGGAATACACTTACCTTGTCCCAGCAGCGCGCGCCTAGTCAGGTTTAACAACCTGTATATGTCATTAAATATCTTTAAACCTAAACGTCTTTTTCATTCAACATACCCCTAGACACCATACCCCTAGACATAGACCTGTTACATGTATATTGAATTTAAATACTCTTTTGTCTTATGTAATATTAACTATGTTAGATATAAGAGCAAAGAACAAAATCGACCCACAAACTGTACACCAGCATTTTATTTTTCTTAAACTGTGTTTTTATTTATAACGGGCTGTGGATTGGTGTTTTACCACTGCAGACCTAGTACACTCCCTGGAAGCTAGTATCTCTTTTTAGTGTGGCACACTACAGGCGTTATATTATCGGAAAATTGAAACTTATTTTTATTTTTCAATAACTACTGAAAATTCAGTATACTTGTCCACCTTTATAAGTTTTATTTTGAGAAATTTGTAAAAAATTTTGCTTGATTGATAGAACTATACGCAGCCTGTTGCCGCCCATTGCTTTGACCTCTCGCTTGCTGTGCACGCGCTGTACACCTGCTCTCTGTTGTAATTAGAAACATCAAAAGTGTCCTGTACATGCTGCAAAATGGTGGCATAAATGACTTCCAAAGCCCCCTCCACTTGTCGTTGGATCCGTCAACCCACGTATACTAATGTCGATCTAGTCACACCAGCAATCATTATATTGGTCACACACATATGTCCTTTGTTCTAACAAGCTTTTCAACGGGTGGTTCACCTTGGATACGTCTAGAAGAGTGACAGTTCAGATTTGAGGTATGTCCTTCTCAATCCAAAAACCATGTCCTCGTAAATTCTTCTCTCTTTCGGAACTGCTGGTGGGGATCGGATATTCTCTGCTATTACACTTATTCTCTGAGAAAAGAAAAATATCCACTGATTTTTCTGGCAAAATTAATGTTATAGGTATTGCCCATTCTGCAAGTTTCTTCCTTTCTATTTATTTCAACATGTACAGAAAAGCTGAGTATTTCACATCACCCAGGGATGTACACCTACACTGAAATTTGCATGATTTTCTGGTCATTTGCTCTTGGCGTTACATTTTCATTGTCATGTCATTTATTCACTCATAAAGATCGAAATTTAAATTTTATCTTATCAACAATCATTGTTTAATATTTGTATGTTACATTTGAAGTTTTAATTTCTTTTTGTTGTCGTTGTTTCATTGTGCATCGTTTTGTCCGAATCAAACACATTGCAGTAATAGGTCATGAAGAATAGTCCCTCTTTGTAATATGAATGTATTTTAAAAAAGAGGGACTATTCTCCATGACTTTGTATTATGAATGTATTTTGAGCGATCTATCCGGTATAGTGGTTAGTGACGCTGACTGCGGTGCCGTATGGCCTAGGCTCGAATCCCGGAGAAAGCATGGATGTTTGGTGCATTCGTGGCAGGGGGTACTCTAAATAGCCATCGAGCCGCAAGTCCTCTCGTGTGGTTGGTGGAAGGGAAAGAGAGGTGGTAGGCCCTTGACCACCCCCAAAGTGGTCTCCCTTAAAAATTGGGGTGGAACCGAGCAAAATAGTATTGTCACCTGCATGATGCTCAAAACTAAGACTAATGACAGGCGTAAAAATCTAGCCCTTAGCCGCGATGAATTTCATGGACCTTGATCTGATGTTGCTATCGATCAAATGGCATAAGCAACAGCACAACGTGTATTTTGAGATTGAAGTTAGTCAAGGTGGTAGTTGAAATCTATTTCAACTCTCAGCAAGAGATTATTGAAATTATGGCAAATTTATTTCCATCTTATCCTCTATTTCCTTGCCTTTTAATGTCAAAAGTACATGAATCTTTTTTTCAATACCTAGTTAGGTACAGAAGGTCGTTCGGCCTTTATTGAAACGATTTTGTAATTAATTTTTTCTCATGTATTTTGAGATGAAACTTTGGCAACTTCAGAATATTCGTCTGCTCAAGTTTTCTTTTAATTGTAATGTAAAATACAAGATTATATTTTAAAAATTGCTCCTAAAAACGAAATGGGTCTCGAAGGTTACGTAATTATGCTTTCTCAGGAAAAATATTTGTATCAACAAATTAAAAAGCAATGTAAAAATCTAGGTTATTGCATTTCGATCAAATGTATTTATAATATGTTAAATTTGAAAGGAAAAAAAGTGTCTAGCAGGAAGTAAAAATAAAAACATAACCACGCGAAACTTAATCCTAAGACTTTTCAAACGGAGGCAACTATCAAGAAAGTGAAATCTCTGATAATAAAAGGAAATCCACCGACTGAAAGACTCATTGCATTGAAACTAGGAAAATGTCTTCCGGAACTAAAATTAAAATCATTCATAAGAATTTAAAGTTAAACCAGTTGTAAACCTACAGTTCGTCTCACTTTTTAAAATATATTGCTGAAAAAAAAAACAAATTGTAGAAAATTATGTAAAAAAAGCCTAGCAGCTGAAAAAGGGAAATTTGTGGTAATACTTTTCGATGGGGTATGGGTATATTTAAGTGACTATAGTAAAAGAAGATCAATTTTCTTTTGCTCAATTGACAGGAATGACAGTGCGAAATGGCTTCTTTAATGTACAGTCAAGTTCCAAAAGGGATTCGTGATAGCCGCAGGATTTTCTAATAAAAGCAAATGAAAAACCAAAAATAAGTCTCAAGCAAGGCCAAAATTAATTCACTCTATTACCAGCAAAATATTTTAGAACTAATTTTTGAAGGAATTCCAACTTTATATGGAAAGGGACACGTCTGTTAACTGCAGCTTATTAAGCAAAAAAGAATCAGAAACAGGAATAAAGTGTATCTCATTGGAGGAAATACATGTAAAATCACCCTACACTTATGCAATGTTTTTGGTTTATTAAAACCTTAGGAGTCTTAGGAAATTAGCATCCAAGAACACTAAAAGGACTTTGGAAAACGGTTCAAGAGGAATGGTGTAAAATATGCATGGCAGTAGTAAGAAAAAGTTCACTTTCATGGAAAATTCATGCTAGAGCTATTGTCACAAATTATAGCTATCAGAAGCAAATTGCTACAAAAAATGCAATATTTATTGATAAAAAATAACTACAGTCAACTTTCGCTAATTTAAACCTTCGATAATACGAACCTCTCGATAATACGAAGTATATACTCAGCCCCTAGAAAAACTCTTGATATTTCGAACTAAACAATACGTTTAGTACACTCAATATTTCGAAGTAAAATCTGCGGCTGGCCAGACTACAACACGCGAGAATTCGAAGTTATCTTATATAACGCTCGACAATATTCGAGCCCTCACTATCATGTAGAGTCCTTATGCAAACACGTTGGAGCTTATATGTTTTGTATGTATTGTCTTTGCGTGTCTCCACTGTAACGTAGCCCCTTTGTGTTTTCTGGTTCCTCAGGCAAAAAAAAACATTTATTGCTTTCCTTTTTCAAATGGACAATAGACTAACCACACCTGTTGTCAGCCGTCCATATTTTTCGCTTAACACATGTGTTCAGAAAGGACCTCTACACATCGCCTTATTACACATGTGTTCAGAAAGGATGACCCGTTATCGTGAAGAAGATATGCGTAGAATTATGTATTAAGCGTTGGAGTAGCATGACAATTTATGACGTGGGGCATGGGCCGGACTGGAACCTGCCGTGAAGAAACAATGGTGTTGTGGATATTGTCTGAGAGAACGGATAACAGATTAAATAGACTTTTAAAGATTTTTTTTTTGTCAAAAAAGATTAATTATAAACACATTATGTATTCTATTAAATTGATTGCTTTTAATATATAAACGTAATTTTTTAATACAGGACTTTTAACTTCAGTATAATATTTATACTGTATAATATGTACTTTTAAAAATACGTAAAAATAATTTTATACATATATACACACAATTGTTGTTTTATTACATAGTTTCAAATCTAAATGTGTTAGAATTAAATTTCTCTTCGTGTATTTTAGGTGTTTTTTTCTACCCTCTTGATAATTCGAGCTCCTCATGATTCAAAGTTTTTCATTAGTTCCTTCAACTTCGAATTATAGAGAGTCGACTGTTTTAAAATCGTTTCCACAAAGTGCGAATGACCTTCTATATTTAGTGGTATTATAAAAGAGGGACGGCGTCTAGGGGAAGGTTCGATTTTAATGTTAAAATAAGCACGCAGAGTTAAAAAAAAAACTTAATTTATTAATAACACAACTAAAACATTAACTACTTACAAGGGGTTTTAAATTATTCGAGATAACACCATACTAATTCCGAAAACACGTAATCTTTCTCAAAACAACGGAGAGACCGATTTCCTCTGACCTGCCTTCGTTCAAGCTTTGGTGCAACTCTCAGTTTCTTCTTTCTGCCACCTTTATAAATACATGACCTCATCGTATCGCGCAGCTAAAACTCACGTGGTTTCGATTAGTGGTGCCATCTCTTACAATAAAAATCAAAAGAAGTAAAAGAAAACTTGCACTCCTTTCCTACAAGTTCGGCCATCCTGGGAATCACTGACCTCAGTGATTTTACATACCATACAATAAAATATAGGCCTCTGCAAAATTAATATTAATCGGAGATAAAAATTCCAATATAGACATTCAAATTTGAAAACAAGGATACAACTCTCAAAAATGAAATATTAATAGCAAAGAAAACTAAACACATTAATACACATTATGTTCTTTTAAAAAGAATAGAAAACGCTTTTTATAAAAATACATCATCATGGTGAGTAAAATTTCATTAAATCAGCAGATGAATTTGCTATCTTAGGTCCCTCATGATCACCCACTTTCTCTAAATCATATCTATCTCTAGGTTTTACTTTAACTATTCTACTTGTATATGGTCCCTTCTCATGTGCTAACTTTATTATCCCAGTTTGCATATCTCTTGGTACAACTATCAATTCACGACCTTCAACATATTTGTAAAGTATTTCGTTTTTATCGAAAAAGTCTGAATTGCTGTTTGTTTCAATCAGTGACCTTAGACTCTGAGTGTATTCATCCTCTTGTTGTGCCCTTTTTAATCTTGCGGTTAGAGTATCGTTAGTAATTATTGCGACTGGATATCTGCTAAGGGCATTCACATGTTGCATTCTCTGGCCGGAACGACGCACAATTTCATAATCAAACTCTTCCAGCAATAATGCCCATCGCGCTATACGAGTAACCAAATCCTTTTTGTCCATAGTCTTTTGAAACGCTGAGCAATCCGTTATGACTTTGAAATGATTTCCCATAAGAGGTAGGTACGAAATTTCTTTAAAGCGTTGACAACAGCAAGAACTTCAAGTTCATAGCTGCTATACTTCTCCTCTGCCGGAGTAGTTTTCTTAGACATGTATTGAACTGGATGCAATTTTCCATCTTCTGCCTCTTGGAGTAAGACGGCTCCGTAGTCTTGTTGACTTGCGTCCGTGTGCAATTCGGCTGTTTTTCCCTGCTGGAAAATACTTAATACTGGACTTTCAGTCAATAATTGCTTGAGCTTTTCAAATGCTTCTATTTGAGGTCGTTCAAAGACAAATCGATTGTCGTTTCTAATTAGATCACTCAAAGGTTTCGCTGTTTTAGAGTATGACGGAATAAATTTTCAAAAATAGTCAGTGAGTCCTAAAAAGCTTTGGACTTGTTTGACAGTCGTTGGTACAGGAAACCTCTTGACAGCTATCGTTTTTGCAACTGAAGGGCGCACCGTTCCATTTTCGACAACGTGACCCAAAAATTCCCCCTTTCGTTTTAAAAACTGACATTTTTCAAACTTGATCTCCAACCCATATTTGGATGCGACCTCAAACACCCTCTTTAGTTTTTCCAAACCTTCTTTCTCATTTTTAGCTGGAACGATCAAATCGTCCAAATAAATTATTACGATGCCTTTTCGCATGAGTTCCCTAAAAATGCTGTACACATATCTTTGGAATACGCTTGGGCTTGTACTGAGACCAAAAGGTACCTTATTAAATTCGAACTGCCCGTCTGGTACAACAAAGGAGGTGAAATGCTTGCAATCCTCGTTTACGTCGACATGAAAAAACCCATTTTTCAAGTCTAACGTGGAATACACTTTGGCGTCTTGCAGCCCATCCAATACGTCCTCTATCAGTGGCAAGGGGAAACGATCATTGACTAGTTTTCGGTTCAGTTTCCTATAGTCAATGCATAGTCTGTCTGACTAACACGATTGGACTTGCATATTCAGAACAGCTTGGTCTTACGATTCCCTTATCCAACCATTCGTCGATCTGCTTGTTGACGGTCTGATTCTCCAGAAACGACAAACGGCGTGCTGTTTGGTAAACTGGTATATCATCCTTCAGGATAATTCTCATGGATACATTTGTCGTTTCGGTCTTCTTAGGTGTATAGCTGTTGATTAGTTCAGAGAGTTCCTTTCTTATTCGAGGATTGATAACATGTTTAACTTCGATTTCGTCTTCAGTTCTTGCTTCATAAACCTGTGTATTCACAAACCACATCTTCTCTTCGTGTTTACGGAAATAAACACCTTTTTTATCAAAGCCAACAAAAGCTTGTTCCAAAATGTCCGATCCTATCACTGCCTGGAACTCCAAATGCACCGCAGGCACATGCCTTATTACGAAATATTTCTCTCCATCCAATTTGATTTCTCGTTGGAACGATCCTTTTGTTTTGACTTCGTACTTTCCCAATCCAGATAACACGACAATGTCCTTCGAGAGCTTCGATTGCTCGATGATTCCTTTGCTTACATCTTCACGAATGAGCGAAACTGAGCTTCCAGTGTCGATTAGAGCCTCAAAAGTCTTGTTTCCGATGGTTATTTTCCTGGTCTTAATTCTGTCTTGCTGAATTCAATAACAGATCTGGACCGGAGAGCTTGAAGATTTATTGATTTTCGTACCCTTGTTGCGCTTTGTACAATCTACGGCATAGTAACCTGGTCCCCTGCAGTAGCTACATGTTACCTGTTTAACTCTTTTACCGTAAGTTCTCATCGATTGAAAGCATTTTCTATCAGTCCAATTATTTCCAAGGTGAAAACGTTCTTGCCTTTGAGAACAATTATCGTTATTGTTCGATCTTTTAGCAAATGAGTTTAACTGCTGTGGCCCTATAGTTCTTCGGACGTCCTCATAATCTTCACATTTTTTCGCTAGCTCAATAGATGAGTTAATAGCAGACCATTCGTCCAAAAAGTGTTCCTGAAAATCATACGGCACCCTCTTCTTCTTTTGATCGGCTATGATTAATTCTCATAATTGGTCGTAGGTGTTAACTTTTAAGCCCAAAGTCCATCCATCAAAATACGTCTGTAATTCGTATTGAAAATCTTGCCATGTTCGTTCATCGGACTTTTGGTGAAACAAAAATTACTGACGAAATTTTTCCGGAGATAATTTAAATCTTTGTAAGAGTAAATTCTGTACATGATCGTAATCATTACACTTATCAGTTGGTTCTCTTGCGATCAGATGGGCAATTTCGACGGGTATTAAACCTATAAGTTTTTGAACCCAATCTTTTTTCGGTAAGGAAGTTAGTTCTGCATGACGCTCAAATAAGGTAAGATTCAAACCAATATCTTCCTTCATATTAAACTTATGAAAAGTTTCGTGAAACAGTTTATTCGATGCTTGAACGTTTTCGGTGTTATTCGGCATACCGGCAGTCTATTGCGCTTGTATTCGCAACTTCTCTAATTCGTACTCTCGTCTTTCTCTCTCATCCTTTCTCATATCCTCTCTCTCAGCCCTCTCTCTCAGCCCTCTCACTCTCAGCCCTCTCTCTCTCAGCCTTTTCTCTCTTAGCCCTTTCTCTCTCAGCCCTTTCTCTCTCAGCCCTTTCTCTCTCAGCACTTTCTGTACGTTCCTCCACTATGCTATCAAGCATCTATTTAGCATCGTCTTTAACGTAATCTGGGCTTTTTACGATCAGCTCCTTTAACTTCAATTTTGTGATACCTGCTTCGATAGTAAGATCCAAATCCTCGGTGAGTGACACCAAATCCTCTTTCCTTTTCGCGAGTAAGAATGCCCATACTCAGAATGGTGACCCAGAGAACAACTTAAATTTTTACCCAAGTTAAATGAGACAAAACCATTAAAATGACACGTAAAAAGTTTACTCACTTAAAAAGAAACAAAAGATAATTTAAATAAGATGCAATTATCAATTATAAACAATTATAGACAAAAATGGACTTTTTAAAGAATTCCCGGAACTTAAATCTTTTTACAAAACACAACAGTATTACAGTTAATATCAATTATATTTTTTATTAAAAAAAACAACGCGTTCCTCTCATTTATCAAAAAATGATTACCAAGAAAAAACACGGAAAGTACTCAGTTATTAATCCAAAACTAAAGGAACATCAAATATTTATGTCTGCAATTAAACCAATAATAGTACCTAGTACTTCAAAATTCACAGATTCACAGAACAGGAAATATACACACAAAATCATTCATTTATATAATTTTCGCCTATTACTCACACAATACCAAAAAAAAGGATACTAGCACAATTCAATGTAATTCTGAAGACACTTTACCTTGACCTCAATGACACAGGAAATCTTGTTTCGTGTTGATAATTCGCAATTCGATGCAGTTCCAAAGGCTCTCTGGTCAGTGTTGACCTCAATGATCAAGGTAATCCCGTTCAATTCGTTCAGTATCTCGTTGAGTCGCTGGGCTTCCAGTTTTGGTTGACTGTAGCTGACGTGGAAATTCGCCAAGATTCCGTGTTTCTAACCAAGTCAATGGACTCCTTTTTCTTGTTGACTGTTCTCGCTGAAGTATTTCCATATCGCTCGTAAGACTTCTGTATTGCTCGTAAAATTTCTTATCCAGCTGAAGGCTTCGCCGGGTCTCTATTCGATGCAAGGCAAGGTCTATGTACCACTCAGGAAATCAAAAATCGATGAGGAGGTAAAACTTTTAAAAAATGCTCTTATATAAAACTTTGAATAGTTTAAAAAATTCTCGGTCGAACCCCCAATTTGTGGGACGGCGTCTAGGGGAAGGTTCGATTTTAATGTTAAAATAAGCACGCAGAGTTAAAAAAAACTTAATTTATTAATAACACAACTAAAACATTAACTACTTACAAGGGGTTTTAAATTATTCGAGATAACACCATACTAATTCCGAAAACACGTACTCTTTCTCAAAACAACGGAGAGAGCGATTTCCTCTGACCTGCCTTCGTTCAAGCTTTGGTGCAACTCTGAGTTTCTTCTTTCTGCCACCTTTATAAATACATGACCTCATCGTATCGCGCAGCTAAAACTCACGTGGTTTCGATTAGTGGTGCCATCTCTTACAATAAAAATCAAAAGAAGTAAAAGAAAACTTGCACTCCTTTCCTACATAAATAATTTATATGCAATTACGAGAAAATCGAGAAATCCGGGTTGTTACATCGTGATCGTTTCATTAAAAAACGAAAAATAAATATATTTCTTCCTTATATTCTTAGATAATTTCGTAATAATATATAAATATCTTAAATCCATATATTTCCTGAAATTGTGTACTCTGTTTTCATCTATAAAAACTTCTCTCCCTATTCACAGAAATTTAAAAAAGGAAATGTTTTTTCTTATCAGGCAAAAAATAAAAAATAAAAAAATAACTGTATTCTAAAATCGCATATTTACATAAATTACTATCATTATTTAAAACTATTGGAACGTTTTTTTAAAGAAATATCATACTATTTTTCTATTAAAAACTTAACTCCGTGGCGCAAAAGCCCATGAGAGCCAAGGCCTACTGTGCCCTTATCAGTATTCATGACCTTGGGCGATGAAGTGCATTTGCAGATGTTCCAGTCATGTGGTCAATCTAACGCTTAGCCCTGAGTGTTTAGTTCCCAAACAAGCTCGGTACCCATTGATCAACCCACTGAAGGCTTTGTGAGTCGAGTTTTGGTATTATTAGCATTATTATAATGTTCAAGCACTGTAAGCAAAGTGAGCGTTAGTTTTTAAATTGCTATAGTTTGCACGTAATGATATAATTAAAAGATATATAATTTTTCTATAACTGATATTGATTTATAACAATTTTTAGATATTCTAAGAAATTTTTTACTCGAATGCATAAAATATAGGGTTAGTACAAATGAACGACCAGACATTAAAAATTTATATTTTTGAAAAAACTAGTACACACACACACACATATTACAATGTGACGCCGAAAACACTTCAAGAAATTAAAGAATGCGTTTGTGCAACATAAGTGTTAAGTGCGCATTTTAAGTGATACTCCAAAACTTATGGAATGAGATTGATAACAGATTAAAAGCTTGTCGTGTAACAAAAGAGAGGTAATTCATCCAACAACTGCAATTGAAAGAACTTGGTATATATTTCTTTAATTTCGTATATCACTTACTGTAATATGAGTAAAAATTCAAGAATATAAATACTTAAAGTCCAGTCATTCATTTGTGCTCTAACCTGGTATTATTGACTGAAGAAAAAAAAATTCTGTTTAACATGTACGTTAACTTAATATACGTGTAACTTCTTCATAGTAAAGAAATTTTCAAAATAAACAGTCATGCTTTATTTTAATTGCAGGGTGCCTGATGTGATTAATTTAGAAGTAAAAAAAAGTTTAGTAAGGTAAATCAAGTAAGTTTTATATTCTTGTCACAAGTGTACCGAATGCACATATAGGATTTAATGCACATAGGTAAAAATTGTTCTTAATTCATTCTTATTGTACTCGAAACTGATTACCGACAAAATAAATTATAAAATTTACTGGTTTATTAAGGAATACTGGCAACGGGCTTAATACACTCATATCCATATAAATTAAGTATAATGAAGTTCAGGCAAAGAAAGAGACAGAAGCAAAACAAATTTGACTTATTTGTAAAGTCTATTTATCAAACAAAAGGTAAAGAGCAAAAAAGATGCTATATGTTTGACATAATTAATAAAAATTGCGATTTTTACTCCCTGGAGCAAATTTTAAAAAAGAACCTATTTACAAAAACAGTATAACATGGTTAGTATGATGGTTAATACGGAGTATGTCTCCCGGACGATGCAATACAATCCTTACAACGCCTACGCAAGCTGAGTATCAAATTATCAATCTGATCTTGGGGAATATTACACCACTCATCAAGCAATGCCCTCCGAAGTTCCGGTAGACAGGTGGGAGGGGGTGGATGGGCTGCAATTTGTCGACCAAGCATATCCCACACATGCTCTATTGTATTCAAGTCTGGTGAGTATGCTGGCCAATCCATACGGGTGATATCCACCGATTGAAGGCATTCGTCTACAATGTTTGCACGGTGAGGACGGCGTTGTCATCCATAAACAGAAATTCAGCACCCATGGCGCCCCGAAACAAACGTACATGTTGTTCCAGAATGATATCCCGATAGATGTGGCCTGTCATCGTTACACTCTGAACATGCAGGTCAGTTCTGGAACCAAGAATAATTCCTCCCCAAACGAGCCATCCTGCGCCACCACCACCGTAACGGTGTCGTTTAATGGTGTTCTCTTGCTGGTAACGGGTACCTGGCGCTCTCCATTTGAAAGTCCGGTGAGAATCAGACTGCAAACTAAACCTGGACTCGTCGGAAAACATCACACAAGACCACTGTGGCGGTGTCCACAATGTATGCTCTCTACTCCAGGTTAATCGCAGGCGACAGTGAGTTGCGGTAAGGGGAACACATCTGACAGGCCTACGAGCATATAGACCAATGTGCCTTAAGCGTCTGTACACGGTCTGCCTTGAAACTGTCGTACCGGTAGCTGAAGAGAGCTCACGAGATAGGTCTGATGCTGTGCTCCGTCTGTTTCTCTTGGCAGTAACTGCCAAATACCGGTCCTCATTCGGCATTGTAACTCGGGGGCGACCTGTGCTGTATCATCTACTCACATTACCATCATATTGGAATCGTTGCCAAAGCCTGGAGATGACACTAAGGGCGATTCCAAGTTCTTCGGATACTTCCAGCTGGGTACGTCCACATTTCAGTCGTCCGATAATTCTACTACGTAAAAAATCATCCAAATGCTTCCTTTGTGCCATAACTATGCGGTTATTGCACTGAAAGGCTTTTAAAGCGCTTGTGAACAATTTTATTTCTTTGTCACCATTTCTTATATACACTCTTACACTCTCGTCATTGTGAAGTACTATCCGCGCCCTCTGGTGGTGTCCTGTAATTTGCATATTCTTCTTCAAGATGTGTGTGATAATTCTACAGGTGAAATTTTTATTTTAGAGTTCAATTTCTGTATGATTCTGAATTATCCTTAATTTATGGACATGAGTGTATATAAATTCGGATTTCGCGAGTTGGTAGTAAGGAAGAGAGTTGTTGACACGCTGAAGTTGATACGTTGGATGTGTGCAAATAGGAGTTATCATAAGTTTGAGAATTAGTTGCAAGTTAAAGATTGAAAAGCAGTGGCATTAGTTAAAGAGTACAGAGTGTGGAGCCAACGTCATTTGATCAAGCCGAAGAGAGTGCCTGGAAGTTTCCAGTGTAGGATCCAATGCATTAAAGGTTCTGGTACTGTGTATTTGATTAAGTAGAAGCTAGTTATTCGTATGCGACGTAGTTACAATTGAGCGCATTTAAGCTGTCTTAGATTCAGTTGAGGGTCTGTAGTAGTATTCCCGTGTTATAGAATCTTACCTCCGCACTCTACAATAAATCATAAACCTTAATTAGAATTGTATTGTGTTTGCTTGATAATTATTAATAAGAATTAATAAATTAATTAGATTGGAAATCATGCTTGTGGATTATTCCGTTCCTCCTACACATCTAGCCGGGTTTACAGGTAGACAAGAGGATTCCGAGGTAAGAGGGAACCAAACGTTACCACAAAGTGAAGCATTTTTCTTAATCTGACGAAGTAAAAGAAATGATTTTATAGTATTAATAATAAGGATTAAGGTATCCAACTACTTAGGACAACTTTTTTAAAAAAAAAATGGAGATATGGGGATTTTTTTGTTGTTGTTTTTAGATTTGTTTAGTACATTTTATGAAAAATATGCTAAAATTAAGAAGAGAAAAAAAAATTATTGTTACTAAAATGGGAAAAAAATGGGTAATAATTTACAAAAAAATAACATAAACGCGGCCCATTCTGTACTAAAAGTTTATAAACAAATTTTCAATTTTTAAATTCTGATGTGTTGCTATGTTATTCATTTTTAAAGTGACCTTCAGAATAAGAGACAATTTAATTTTTATAAAAACTAGAGTACTTTATCTTAATTGTTATATGTGAAATTGCTTACAAAAACAGTGATTATATTCACATAACGGACTGTAAATTTTGTAATAAACCGTGATTGATAAATCGAAAGGTTGAAACACTTCTAATTATTATACAGAACTTACACAAAAAATTTCAGTTAATTATTTTCAAAACATATTTAGCAATCACTGGCCTCGTTTGATTATTTAAAAAAAAAGTCACATTTTGAGTAAAACGCTTTTTAAAGTATGACATCTTGCTTAAAGTGTAATGGCATCTTCTCTTGCTAAAACACTTATAGTTTTTGTTCTAATGAACGGAAAATAATAAACTTGGTATTTTTATAAAGCTCATAAGATGGCCTATAAAATAAAATCATAAAGTAAATTTGTCAATTTTCAACAAAATTCACAATTTTAGGTTTGTCGGATACCTTAAATGAACTATTTTGATCCTTTTTTGGCTACTTAAAATCTTTTGAATTAACGTATTCTTGAGGAAAATATTAATCAAATGCAGCTTATTTGCCAAAAAAAAACCCCTCTAATTATTTCACTATATAAGTTTCCTTTCCCTCCATCTCTCTCTCTCTATATAAGGTATTTCAAAAGTAACTAGCAAAAATATAAAAGCAAGTAGAGGGGACAGAGGTCAGTAAATTTAGTACAGGAATAAGGATGTGGAAATGCCTCGTTGAGACGGTTGAGGGCACAGTTGAGGTCATAAAGTGAAAGTGCTTTGCTAGCTTGAAACATCATTCCCTGCACAGATTTCAAACATAATGCATCGTTTCCTCAATTCGGTGCTCAACGATATTGTTACGTAGATCGGGGTTCGAGGATATTATGCGAGATCAGTTGTAAGCAACAAGACAGTTCTTTAAGAGCGATGAGTATTTATTGTCGAAAACCAATCCCTGAAACACAGGATTGAACAGCAAAATTCGCAGAATAAATATCAGACTGGTGTGAGACTGGTGAATGACTGGTGTGATCTACAGAGATGAGGTCTTGGAGCCCTATGTTCGCCTTTTCAGGGGTGCATGTGGCCCCAAGTTCATTTTAATGGACGATAAAGCGAGGCAACATAAAGCTCTTCTGGTCGATGAATTTCTAGAGAGTGAGGATATTCGCCGTATGGATTGGCCAGCCAGGTCTCCAAACCTCAACCCTGGAGAGAATGTCTGGGACGCTCTAGGGAGGGCAATTGCAACTCGCAACCCCCCTCCGAGAACCATCCAGGAAATGAAAACGGTGTTTCTGAATGAGTGGGAACAATTGTCACACGAACTAATAAACTACTTTATTTCAAGTATGACATCACGTTGCGAGACCTGTATAGCTGTAAGAGGGGATCATACCCCCTATTAACCCATTTCTTTTGTTTATTCTGCAACCGCTATTTTATACCTTACAACTCCAAAGAGTGTTAAGTTCGATCATGAGTGTGTTTTGCAATTGTTGAATAGTTGTTTGTTTTGTATTGTATCAATGTATGTACATATCAAATTTCATTAAAATCGGTGCAGTAGTTCTAGAGATAATCGATCGTCTGAAAATTCTCTTAATTTCTTACACCGGTGTATATTAAATCCTTTTTAAACATAAAAAGAAAGCTATATATATATATTGACAAGGTTTTGAATGAAATTTTTAACAGAGAAGAAAAAAAATCAACTTTATGCTCGGTATTTTTCTCCAAAAAAAAATAATAAGTTGAAAACCAAGTTTTTTAACTAATTTTTCAGTCAGGAAATTCTTAAATAAACTGACAGAAACTTGTCCAATTTCAAAATCTTGAACACTTTAAAATAAAGTAAGATCATCACAAGGAGATCATTTTAAAAGCAATAATTCGAAGAAAAATGAATGTAATCAAAATGAAAAATCACCGAAATGTAGTAAGTCCTTTTTTTTAAAGAAAAAACCCCACCAGATAATAAAAAAATAAATCGATTTAAATATATTTTTTTATTTTCTGTTGTTAGAGATAACTGCTTATAACATTTTTTTTCTGAAACTGAAACTCTCTTTTCATGAATTTTCTTATTTCCTTTTTTTGAGGTCTCTAAATATTTACGTCCAAATTAATCATTTGTCTTTAAGCATAAAGGAATACTTCTAGTTTGGGCTGAAATACCGTTTTTCAACTAGTTCATGTACTATATGTATCACACAGTCGTGATATATCATAAGGGATATTTACAGTATTTTAATGATTTACAGTAGTTGATGATTTATACAAAAGAGTTTAACTTTTACTATATCATAATGAAAAACAAATTTTATTTGATTCATTTGAAGAAAGATACATTTTGTTTAATATGTAATTGTAGAAAAACGTATCTCAGAAATTTTTAGAAAACAAAGGATTCATTCTCTGAGAAAAATTTTGAAAATGAATCCAAATTAAAACTCTCGCATGAAGATATTTACGAGGGATTTTTCATAAAATTAACAAAGTGTTCAAGAAACAATAGCTTCCTTTTTTACTCAGTTGTTGATTTAAGACTATTGCCATGATCGGAAATGCCGTATAAATTTATAATAAACCCAAGAAAAAATTCTTTTAACATGTCCTATTTACAAATGCCTGACCTCAATATGCATCACTTGGATCCCTGCGTATTTGTAGCAAGCAATTAATTGAAACAATAGCAGAAGTATGGACTTTAAATTCTTTTTAAAAAGATAAATTCTGTTTTTTGCGAATTATCAAATCTAAAAGACTAAGACGAATCCTACTTCACAAAAACAAATTGTAGTTATTCACAATGATGGAATTCGAGTAGAGCCACTAACAATTTTATACTACAAAGATAATCGACAAAGGAAAAATTCCATAGTAAACGTGATAAATTTGATCTTATTTGTTAAAAATATTCAATTAAATAAAATAGTAGATTTCTCACACTATATTTGAAGAAAATTAATTCTAGCGCATATACAAAACTTCAAGATGAGTACAAAATCCTCACCAATGTCATTATTAAATTTTCTTGAAACAACATGATGTATACTTTTTGGATGAAAATGACGACCATGGACCATTCCGTACGGGCTTTGAAATAATTGTAAAATATATGTGGGATACATATTGGCCCAACAAATCTGATATAAACTGTATAGATAACGTTGCCTTTTCGCTTACTTTTCTGGAAACTAGGAAAACATAGAATTCGATGAAAAATACTTTGGACTTGATTTAAATTAACGTCGCTCTCTGTAGCAACAGTGGGCTATTAGCGAGGAACCTCGCAATTGGGAACCGTTGCCAAATGACGCAGATGATACCCGAGATGGCTCCTTCCTCTCTTAACCACAATATCACACCAATGGGAGGACAGTTTTTATGTACTCCCAACGAGGAATCTAGCTGTGCAGAGTTTATGCGGTAGTTTTGGGACACCCTGTATATATAAGTTGTTAAAAAAGAACGTGGAAAGCCACGCCATAGAAGTGAAACTTCTTTGGTGACGTTGGCCGTAAATGCAGAAATAGATCTAATTATATTAAACTGATGAGATAACTTTAATCAAATAAAATTCGAACTTCATTTATTGTATGAAAATATTTTTATTCAATTTTTTGCATCATCATTT
Organism: Trichonephila clavata; assembly: GCA_019973975.1. Taxonomy (NCBI): domain Eukaryota; kingdom Metazoa; phylum Arthropoda; class Arachnida; order Araneae; family Nephilidae; genus Trichonephila; species Trichonephila clavata. Next base: position 533,362 of record BMAO01019870.1, on the reverse strand, counting down.
TCTAAGAAAGACACAATATGTGTGGTAACTAAAGTAGGATATAAAAATCCTCTATTGTAGTCAATCAAGAAAATGTGAGAAAACTGCATCAATCGTGGTTCCGCATATTGTTTTTCCTTCTCTAGAATCAGTATTCATTGTCAAATTCAGAGAGTCAAATTCAGTTTCAAAAACTCAATGAGTGGCTTTGGTTCTTCTGAAGCAAAATTAACATTGAGGTTTCCAGTTAAGATAAACGGCTTTTAATCATCATCAGATCCAATGATTGCAGCAGCCTCTGTTGTGTACAACACTAAAACTTTATGGATAAAGATGATAAAAGCTGCGACAGATCTACCTGTCGATATATAGACTTTCGCCAAGACTTGCTACTAGTTTTGCTTTTTTTTACTTTCACGAAACTCTTTTCCTCTTTTTGCATTTGTTCTAGGCTATATGACCAGAATTTATTTTGATTCAATGGAAATAAAAATTATTAATATCAACTTAATGCATCACAAGTAGAAGTCACTGTGTTTGTTTACAAGACGCTATCCATAGCGATTCTGGCGTGAACGTTAGTGACATATACACAATGCCCCAGACACTCCCGTAATGGGAAGAGCCATATAATGGTAATATTTTGTGTACGTTTATTCGTTGAAAACGGCACGTTTTTGTTTCATAAAAACTACGAAAATACGCCACGCGAGTACGTTACGAGAGTAGCAAGGGTACCACTTAATGTCACCAATACTAAGTGCCTTTCGTCCATAGCAGCAAGATCTACTTTAGATGCACAATTCCTCCTTAGCAATCGTCCAAGTTTTTCACGGATATGACGCAAATCACGTGGTGTACCCCGCTCTCTTTTCCTCCCGCTCGCTATCTCCTCACTATGGCGACGTTTCGGGGGGGGGGAATCACTACTTCTGTTCACTTTTTTACTGTTACGCAAAACTGGGTAAATTTCCCATTCACTCCCGTCCGCAAAGAAGTTTCACTTCAAAAATCTCTTATAGTTTAGACTTCAACTCACTCTGTAGTAAAAATCCCGCATGCCATTGTGTATATATATTTGTTCAAAATTTTCATCTAATTTCCTTTCTTTTTTGCTTATTGTTTGAATTTTTTTTTTTTTTATTCAGCAAAAACATTTTCTTACTTACTCTTTGTGCATTTGTGAAAAAAATATTTCTTTCAGGAGTTTGAATAACTATTTACCTGGAACTCTTAGACCAATAAAAGTTCCATCTGAATATACCCGTAACATTAAAAAATATACATACAGAATGATCACTTAATTTTAAGTATGTGATTTTGCTTCCCTCGAGAAATTTTGCGTTTAGCGGTATTTAAAGTGTTAATAACTTTTAGATGACAGTCATTCTCTGAAGCAAATGAGTCGTGAGAAAAGATAGGAACACAGATTCTCATTTCTTCGGCTCAAGAATGAAGTATCTATAAACGTAACAGAAAGAAAAAAAAATCGCAAATTTAGCATCATGGATGGGCAATAGCGTTTCAAAATTTTCTGCGTCCAAATCAATGTTTGCAATTTTTGCGTGGTTACCCAAGGAATTAATTTCGCGTGTTTTTTATTAACTTTTAATCACGCACAGTACGAACTGCATGCATGTGTAGTAAAAAATTGTAAATTCCCCGGTATTTATTTTATTTTTGTTTTGTTAAAAAATTCTAACTTGAGAAAGTAAAGATGAATGGCGTTTCAATGTCGAATCGAAACGAAAGGAACTTATTTTTTTCCTAAATTAATATTCCTTATTCAGTTTCTAGATGCTTAGTTAGGACATTTGAATCCTTTAACTTCCGCTGGCATATATATTGGTCTCGCTCAACCGGTGCTTTAAGTGGCCCGGACGTATATATACCTCTTTCCAAAATAGGATTCTATATTTGCAATGTTATCATTAGAACTAATCCGTAGGCTTTGAACTGCAATAAAAGGACAGTGTTTGCAAAGGATTTTCTTATTTCAAGGAAAAAACTTTGCTTAGATATATATATATATACCTTTTCAATTCCCTCCAATACACCGCATACGCTCGGCTGTGTGAAAAACGGTTTCACTAGGGAGTGAAGAACGTAACTTTTAATCGGCGTTAAAGGTTTAAATATAATAAACTGAGTGTTTCCTTAGGGATTTTTAATTTTATGATCAGGAAATGAATTAACTGAGCGCAAACAAAGAAAATTATGATTTAGTCTGTACTAATCTATCTATGATAAATAAAGGTTCATTTTGTAAAGGCTGCACATTTTGGAAGAGTGGTACGATAGAGTATATTTCTCTTTGAAAACTAGGTGAAGGTGTTTTTGACCGTTGTCAATTTTTTAAATTCAAATTATCAATCCTATTATATTATATTACATAAGCTCACTTGTCGATTTAACGTTTGAATCATTTTTAAATACCAAGCAATCATTCCAGAAGAAAAATAAGTACTTTTTTTCATCTTTTTCTTTCTTTGCTTCTCAAGAAAATTTGTATTTATATTATGCTAATTCATTTCTTATATATTAAGAGTATTATCAATTCTCAGTCTGGTTGAAGAGCCTGACTTTTCGCCTATGGTATATTTTGCCATTTTACAAGTCAGTTTTTAATTTAAATTAAAATTTTTTTGTAAATATCCAAAAAAAGCCCCATTTTTAGTTCATTATTTGATAAATTACAAACGAATTTCATATCCAAATTTTCATTTTGCCCATGCAATTTTTACTTCAGGTTACAACGTTTCAGTTTATCCTTGTTTTCGATAAAGACACCGAATATGAAAGGTTATATTAAACATATGTAAAATATTAATAAAAACTCAAAAATTTTTTTCATTTTCAAGATATTCTACCCGTAAAGATATTGGTAATATTTTTCTTGAAACAATTTCTTCTTAAATTAGTTTAGTTTAAATTAACGTCACATCAAAAACTAAACGAGTGTTTTTGGTGATGGATTTGTGGCAGCGGTAGACTCGTGGCCGGCGTGTCATGAGTTCCAGTCTAGTACCGCTGAAGACCCGCAGCGTAGGGGAGCAATGTGCCTTAACCTCTTGGGATCCTCGGTACCCATTTGGGGACTTTCATAGATTAGCATTTGTTCCAATAAAAAAAAAAGGTTTATTCGACTTAAGTCCCATTATACCCAATTGGGCAAGACTCCAATTTAATGCCTGCTAAGAGATGGCAGTACCATACTGAAGACAAAATGATTCATACAGCTTTAAAGTAGAGAAACGGAAGAAAATGGCGACTCAACCGGCTACTGGGAAGTTGATTCATTTTTTAATATTAATAAATATAATAATTAGGTTTATACTCTTTTTTGCAACTAAGAAGTGTATAAGCTTTATTCTACATGCATTTTTAGAAATTTACTTTGTGGTTATTTACGATTTCTTTCACTTTGAAACAAAAGTACCCGATTGGGTACCTTGGAATCAAAGTAGAGCGGCGACACTATGTATGGTTTTCATTTTTTTTTTAGTAAAATATTTGACGGATGCAGAAATCCAAGAATTGCTTGAACAAAGGGATGGTGAACTTTCCGATATTGATGATCCAGACTTTGAAAATATTCCAAAAAGTACTTCTGATTTTAGAAGTGGTTTAGAAATGCCTGTTTGAAACTTCCTCGAACAGAATGTCTGTCAATTGATGAACAGATGATGCCGTTCTCTGGTAGATGCCCTATGAGCCAATACTTATTATCGAAGCCAAACCCTGTACGATTAAAAAAATTTGTACTTGCTGCACCAGATGGGGATGTTTGGATTTTTTAATTTACACAGGAGGTGATACAGTTCCAGTTGAAGACAAGCAATTATATGGTTTCGGAGGAGCAATTGCGAAACATTTGGTTGGTACTATACCAACAGAAAAAGTAACCCATTTATTCACCGACAGATATTTTACAGGACTAGCAATTTTAGATTACGTCTTGAGTAGAAACGTATATTTAACTGGCACTGTAATGACCAACCGTACTGATGGTGTCACCGAAAGCTTTCCCAAAGATACTTATATGGAGAGAGGTTCATCAGTTTCTCGATGATGCGAGGATAGAAAAGCTTGTCTTGTTAAATGGAAAGACAAGACATCTGTACTTCTTTTGTCAAGTGCATTTGGTATCAAACCTGATGGCAGCTGCAAGAGGTGGGCGAAAGAACAAAGACAGAGAGTAGATGTCAGACAACCTGCCATTGTAAGGTCATATAATACTTACATGGGACGTGTTGATATGATGGACAGACTAATCTCATATTATCGGATATCCACACAGACCAAGAAATGGACAATGCGTGTCTTTGCACATTTTTTGCTTATGGCCACCTGCAATGCTTGGATTATGTATATTCGTCATTGCAAGGAATGTAAAGTTCCTCTAAGAAATAGACTTCATTTGATGGACTTCAAGCTTGTGATAGCTGAGAGTTTAATAAAAGCAGAAGTTTCTAAAGAAACCGTGCAGGAAAGACCTCAACGCAAAAAAACAACAAATTGTTCCTTTGCCTGTGAATGATGTACGGTATGACGGAATTGGCCACTTTCCGGAACATGTAAAAAGAGAAAATCAAATGAAGTGTCGCTTTCCAGGAGGCCCAGGAAAATCCTGAGGGAGATGCTTACAAAATAGGAATTGCTTCTTTGAATTCCATAACAAATAACTGTTTAAAAAACTATATATCTCGATATAACTCTTTACTTAAATATTGTTACATTATATGCATGCAGTTCCACGATACCCATTTGGGTACCACTTAATTAACATAAATAAAAATTTTAAAATGTACTTTTTATATATTTTTTCTTTTAATAGTTCCATTTTAAGTTACACACCAAGAAAGTTTGACAAATATATCGAGGAATTACTTCTCGGGTCTCAAGAGGTTAAATCTGTCCAGTTGGTGTCGTAGTTAGGAGAGGGGGTGCCAGCTCAGGTGTCGTCCTCATCACTTGACCATGGTTTCAAAATTACGAGGTCCGTCACTCAAAGGCCTCGTGAAAAGCTGGGCAATGTGACGTTAATATTCACTCACTCACTTGGCGAAAGATTTGATCAACTGTCAAGTAATAAAGAAAATACATGAATTGGTATCCTCATCTACTATCTGAAATTTAGTTCCTTTTAATGTTTGATAATCCATTATTCTCCGTCGACTATTTTTTTGGAATCAGAACTAAAAATGGAATCATTTTCTGTAAATTAAATAATTTTTTTTTTTTTTTTTTTTTTTTTTTTTGTAAATAAAATAATTTTTAGATGAAACAAAATATTCCATATTTGTACATTTTAATGAAAGTTATGCAATTTTGATTTCCATTTATTTCGTTTGACTCGTAAACATGCATTCCCGCTTATTAAAAGAGATATATCTAAACAATGAGAATTTGCTGAGAACTAAGAAATTGATAAAAATAGCTGTTAAGTGAAGGATGGAAACATCTCAACACCTAACGGGTGAAAACGCTTGTGACGCGGTTCGGACCACATCCAGTTTTGGAGTGTAACTGTTTGTGTACAGTGTGTGGGTGAAAAACAAAGAGCTTTAGCAGTCCACTTGTGTTTTTTCGAGTCGTGTCAATTCATTTAGAGACACAGCTATCGACCACTTTAGTGCTAACAATAGCAATACGTATGAATTAATACGGGAAAAGAGAAATTGAATGTATAATTTTCAATAAACAAATCCTTCATGAACTCTGTTGAAATTTTTTATTGAAGCACGCCAACAGATAATAAAAAGAATATTTAAGAATATCATCTTTTAATCTGTATCACTTAAAAAATCTGTATCATTTAATCTGTATCATTTAAACTCTTTTTAACACGCTTTTATAAGTTTCACTTGCATGTAACGGAATCTTAGAACTCGATTTTTACCCGCTTAAAAAGATCGGATTCATTCGAAATTTCGCACACTTGTCAAGGACTGATGACAATACAATAATTTCATAATTTTGTCCCATTGTCCTTTTCAGGATCGTCAGGAATAAGGATAATCAGATTTGGTGACAATTCTAGATAAAACGTCCAGATTTGGTGATTTATTGCATATATCATTTTTAAATTTGGCGACTTGCTCCATGTACCATTTCCAGATATGGCGACTAATTTCATATATCATTTCCAGATTTGGTGACTTATTTCAGATCTAGCGACTAAAGAATAAGGTGTAACCCTAAAGCAACTGTTTTGAATTTAAAGCAAATTTTATGCAAGTATAAAATACACTTGCGGTTAATAGAAATAAAACAAAAAAAAGTTTTTTGTATTTGAGAAATTGGAGGGCGGGTGTGTGTTAGCAATTTCTAAGCATAATATAAACATTTTTCTGAAAATGAAAAAAAAAAAAAAAAAGGCTCGTGAATGTGGAAAAAAAAATTGCGTTCTAAGTGCTAAATATTTTTTTATTTTTATAAAGCAATACGTTTAGAAGTGATGATACGAATTAACATGAAAGGAACACGTTTAAAAGGTGAATAAATGATTGACACTTCATATTATTATGCTTTTATTAACTCGCTTTCTGTAATGTCTGTCCGGGTGGAATTTTGTAATTGATTTTAAACTGTGTGACTTCCCGAGGAGCTAGAGACTTGAAATTAGGACCATAGATGAGAAGTAGATAACAAAGCATGAAAATGTGAAAAAAGAAAACAAAAACGAAAAGGAGGAATTTTATAATTTTTAGTCCGTTATATAAAAACATGGTACATTAATTTTTTTTTAATTCGAACTTTTTCTTCTTTACACATTTTTATTTGTTTGACCTGTTCAAAATATCTAATATAACGATCTAATTAACGGAATCTAATATAACGATACGGGACTCGTAAACAGAGAGAATAAATACACTTCAGACCCGTTAATTAATATCAATTGAAGAGCAAGACTAATTCTACAGCCACGTACATAATTCCAGCTTCAAATATCAAACTCAAGGATAAATTTAACAATAAATAAATGATAGTTTAAAAAACTAAAAAACACGTTTTTATTGTAGTTCGAACTAAAAAAATGAAAAATAAATTATAGTTTGAAAAAAACTAAAAAACACGCTTTTATACTGAATCGAACTAAAAAGTAAAAAAATAATTCTTAATAAAGAATAAAATGATTAACAAGAAAATGAATGTCATTGTGGTAAAAGCGTGGGGTGCTTTGTACTACATTTTTACACTAATTCAGCTTTTTGGAATAGAAGTTAAAAATTATGACAATTCATACATTTATAGAACATCCCACGCTTTTACCCCAATGACATTCATTTTCTTGTTAATAATTTTATTCTTTATTAAGAATTATTTTTTTACTTTTTAGTTCGATTCAGTATAAAAGCGTGTTTTTTAGTTTTTTTCAAACTATAATTTATTTACGGAACTTTTTTAAAGCGGATTTATCTTCAACAGTGACAGAAAATCAGTTAAAAGGCACGGAACTGGTTTTATCTGAACATGAAATTGTACAGAAACTAGATTATTCTGTTTTTATGTAAGACTCTGTTAATACAAAAACTAGAAAAGTTTCAGATTTATAACCACTGAAAACAGTTTTAATCGAAGAGCTATTGGATTTAACCTAAAGCTATGTGTGAATCATTTTATGCTAAATTGTGTCAGTATATAATCTTGATTCCACCGAAATTTTTTGAACTTAACAATTATTAAATATTATCAACTCAATTTTTAATATTTAAATATTGAGACTAGCATTTAAAAATTATATTCACGGTTTTAATTTTTGAATGAAGCAATTTAATTGAATCCAAATTAATCCTATAATAGGCATGTTATTTAAAAAACACACAATTAAGAGAGTTCTGCCTATCTAGGTACCTTATATCAAAATTTGATCATTTGATGGCATGTACACATTTAAAACAATTTATTTTTGGTTTGATTGGGGTGATTTTTTCCCCAATACATAAAAATAATCATTGTTTTCAGGATATTCAAAAGAATTAAATATAAATTTTTTGAAGTAGTGGAAAAATATTTTTTAATTCTTAAACAGACCAAATTCAATGATTAACGTAATGTACGTGCATACACATAACTTATTTAGCTTTCTGTGGCGGTATGTGGAAATCAGGAGAGAGAAGTACAAGTTTATATGTGTCCTTCTCTTTACTTCATGGCTCAGAATTATGAGATTTCTAGCGAAAAAACCCTTCTGTAAATTTTAGTGCTATATTTATTTAATAGCTTTAACGCGTAACTTGCTTAGACATGATCAAAAACGCTATGCTAATGAACCAATGGTAATTTTTAAAAAACTTGTGATTAGATTAATTTTTAAATTTTTTTAATATGTATTCTATAATTGAAAAATACCTCAAATCAATTTCAGTTTAATGTCTCTTGTGTGGCGTTGCTTTCGGAATCTTAATTGCTCCTTGCAATCTTAAGAACATCATTAAAGCGATTTAAAGCAAAATTATCAAAATCTCTTACGAAATAAATTTTATTAAATCAAAACTTTTCTACACCAAGTAAAACTTTTACGAAATAAGTGTATAACGTTTTTATTTTAATTAAAATTATTGAGAAGGCACTACAAGAAAAGAATTTGACATTCTTCCAATAACAAACTTCAAAAATTACTGTTTCTAGCCTAGGAGTTAGAGCATCGGACTCCAGACCGGAAGGCCTGGGTTCAATGCCCAACACCGCCAAATACTCGCCGAGTACAAACGGAGAACGTGCTCGTTAAATCAGTGGGTCCGAATGATGTCGCCATCTATTGTGTTGTGTGAGCAAAATCGTACGGTCACCTTCTTGGGAGCCCAAAGCTTAGGCTAACGACAGGCGTAAAATTCTAGCCCTTAGCCGTGAGGAATTTCGTGGACCTTGATCTGATGTTACTGCCGATCAGGTGGCAACAACAACAACAGGAAACATTTTTCTTTAAAATTTTGTTATTTTCGAAACAACTCAACCAAACGGTTAAGAGTAAAATTGAACGATCTAAGAAGAATTTGATAACGTAAATCCCAGATTTGTTTTTAACTTTTTAAAGCCTAAAATGCCTGAAGAAAATAGTTTACTTAAAATATCAAATTGGAGAAATTTACCTCTAATTTTTATTTTTTTCTAATAAAAGAAAAACAAAAGTATATATAAATATGCATTAAAAATAATTATCTGACTCGGAAAATTGTGAGTTTTGGTGCACAAGGAAGAAAGAGAGTGAGAAAAAGTGATGGATTTTGCTTCGTCTATGTGATAAAAATCAAATTAGAATACCTCTAACATAACGGACGTCTACAAGGAAAAAGAGTTGAAACATAAATTTTATTTATTAGATTAAGTTGCTGACTGTTTAAATGCTAGATAGTTTAACATAAATTGAGCTTCTTTCTCTGATCTTTCAGTCGAATTTCAGGAATTCCAGCCTGCAACGTAAACAATATTTAATCCTTTTAAAACAAAACGAATAAAATCTAGGTTTTTCGAAATTCCCATTTTTACTTTTCCCGTAAAAAGGCTTAAAGACGAAACCTGTTGTAGACTAAATAAATTTAAAAAATTCCAGAGTCGCTCTTTTCACACTTGAATGCTCTGGAATAACTCTAGCCTGACCTGGACTCTTTTCCTAGACTACGTGACATGGAATACGAATGAATTTGAAATGTTTGTGAGGAGAAGATGGGGAAGGGTTCACAACACGTTAGACGCCCTCTTCCTATGTTTACCTCGGTCGACGCAGAAGCGAATCAGAACCGTCAAAAAACTGCCCTTCAGTGTGAAAAAATAGAGAAAGAAAGAAAACTTACTCTCTGTAAAATACTACGAGAGCTAAATAAGGAAATGATTGGTTCCAGAGACTTTTCTGGCGTTTTATTGCTTTTTCATGCTTTTTAGATCTTTATATAAGAGGCCAATAGAATTTCGTTAAATGTCTTATGTGTGATTATTTGAAGGAGCAATGTTTAGTAAAATCTACTCGACTTAATTCAAACATTTAAAATCCGTTGACATTTAAATTAGGTATAATTAAATACAGAAAATAAAAACTAGCGTATTTTTTTAAGAAAATTATTTGTTGTATTGTATAAAGAAAAACTAAACTTGAATTGCTGTGTGTGCAAACTTCTGAAATTTTTTACTTTCGAATTTGATATTTCAGGTATGATTTTGCATAAAAATATCAACTGAAACTTTTATATTGAAATTTTAAAATAAAATCAAAGCAAAAAAAACTTAAAATTACTCTACTAAGCTGCTGTTTGTAAAAAACGCAACACCATGAAGGAATCCACAGAATTAAAGGAAATTTAATGCCAAACGACTTGTATTAGTACAAATAAATGAAGAAATTTTCAAAGCAAAAAACATCATTAAGTGTCCAAAATCAGTATTTGGTGTAGCCACCACGCGTTGCAATAAGTGCTGCTATACGATGTGGCAAGGAGTCAAACAGATTTTGAATGTCTGCTTGTGGAAGAGAATTCCATATTGCTTGCATGCACAGCAAAAGTTCGTCTTTTGAAGCTGCAGGACGCGGATCACGAGTGAGATGCCGACCAACCAAATCCCTCACGTGCTCAATGGGCGACATATCTAGCGAATAAGCAGGCCAAGGAAAAAGTTCCATGTGTTGGGCTGAACAGGAGTCTCGAACAGTTTTTGCAACATGGGGGCGTGCATTATCCTGCAGAAAAATGGCCGCGGTAGCCGAGTGGTCTAGGCATCGGAGCGTAGCTAGCATGTCATGAGTTCAATTCTAGTACCACTGAAGACCCGCCGTTTAGGGGAGCGATGCACGTAAAATCTGTCAAGAGCTCAAACGTCCTCCCGTTGGTGTGGTGTGGTAGTTAGGAGAGGAGTGTGTCAGCTCAGGTGTCGTCCGCGTCACTTGACCATGGTTCAAAATTACGCGGACCATCCCCAAAAGCCCTCGTGTAGCTGAACAGTGGGACGTTAATATTCATTCACTCACCCTGCAGAAAAATAGCTCCAGGGATGCCTTGAAAGAAGGGAATGACTTCGGGCCTGTTTCTATTGAGATTACCCTCAATTCGTAGCCAATTGGATCGTTCATGATACGAAATCACACGCCAAATCATAACTCCGCATGTTAGGCCACCATGTCGTTCGATAACGCACTCTGGAAGACAGCGTTAACCGGCGTAGCGTCTAACACGAATGCGGCCATCATGGTCCCACAAATTGAAGCGTGATTCATCTGAAAAAACAACTTGGTGCCAATCAGTTTGCCAGGCTCTGTGCTCATGAGTCCATTGCAGACGCAGCCTTCTATGGTTTGCTGTGAGGGGGATGATGTATAAAGACACCCTTGCACGTAATCCACGGTGCTGCAAACGTCGATGAATTGACGAAGCCGACATTAGTGCACCTGTAGCAGTAGACCAACGTGCTGCCAACTGCCTAGATGAAGCTGTATGGTCATGCGGAGCAGGTGTCAATCGTCGCATGCTGACGTCACCTCCCGTTGTCCACTGCCAGTTTTTCGAGTTGTTCGTTGCTCGTCGGTCCACTGTTTCCAAACTCGTATCACTGTAGACTGTTCAACTGCACGCGAGCTCCTATTGCGCGATAGGAAAATCTTCCTTTTCGAAGCCAATATTCCTCTCCCATTCAAATTTCGTAAGTTTGTGGAATTTCTCCTTATTTCGTCATATAGGCATGCTTTGGTCTCACTAAACATTCGCCACTAACAAATAATCATTAACTATTTTCAATGCCCCGCTACAGCCCTCTATTTATATGCTTTGAGCATCAGTTCAGAGGGCACTGCGCACGCCACGCAAGCTCGGTGGCTCTGAAACTGTACTATTTTACGTAACATCCTATAATTGATGTTTGCTGCGTTCATTTAATTCTGATGATTCCTTCAGGTGTTGCATTTTTTACAAACAGCAGTGTAGTTACATTTTTTGATAAGATTAATTCATAAAAAAAATCCGTGCCTTCAGTTAATATATTTCTGAAACAATCTTCACACTTAGGTAGTATATAATTTAATACTAACTTTTTTTTTTCAAATACATCTTTGTAGAATATTTTGATGCATTTTATGAAGAGGCAGAATTTGATATAGATGGGTTTTTCTCAGAATTAATTTCGCAATAGAAGCTAGTTGAGGGTTGATAGTGATTTGGGGATAATTTTTAGCAGCTGTTTTCTTTACATAATTTTAAGTAAATAAAGTGAAATCTGAGGCAAAGAAAAAGAAATAAAAAAAATTATTGATTAGCTACAGTAGCAATTCTGAAACTGTAATCCATAGACCCCCCAGGGTTCCCCAGCGCTTTTCTAGAGGTTCCGCGAGGGTCTTTCATTTAATGTTAAGATTTCCCTCTTTTACAGACTCAGATTTTAAGATGTGTCGTCCCAGACTAGATCGCTAAATTGCCGCCAATGAAAAACAACTAGAACATGCATATATATATTTCGATCAAGAATATTAATTCAGGGAGGGATGTTTAAAGTCTTGGCTGTCCACGACGTCAGGCTGATAATTAAGGGCGTGGTGATATCGAAAGTTTAAGAGCCACTGCGCTACAGTATTTAACAATTTTTTCTTATTTTTCTGGGTAAAACAATTATTTTCTAATTTATTGCATTCTTAAAGTACTTAAAATGGCTAATATTCTTCATTGACATTAATTCTGTAACAAAGCCCGTGATATTTGAGATTTACTCATTTCCAGTACACATTTTATCTTTATACGAATAAATAAGTTAAATAAGGTTTCATATTGCATAGAAGAAGAAAATTTACAGCAACAAAATGTACACATGTTACTTGAAGTGAAATGCAAAAGCAACTCCGCAATAAAGTATTTGCATAACCACACATAGGGCTGTGTAATGCGATATATTAGATGAGTGCAAGATGTCTACACGTTTTCATAACTTATAAAGAAGATAAAATAAATGCAAAATGAACACATTACTTATAATTGTGCATAATCCTCATTGCTATCTATGATTTCTTGTCATCTTTCTGGTAGGAGATGAATTCCACGATGTTAAAAATTCACTTGTTTCGAGTCAAAAAAGTCTTGGATGGCAGTTTTCACAGCATTAAGATTTTCTGACTAAAGGAATTGTTCACCACACGAAATAGGTGATAATTGATGCCAAGACAGGAGAATAGGGAGATGGGGCAAAACCTCCCGACCTATGCCCATTAACTTCTTTTGGCGAGTGATGAAAACAGCACGTAGACCGGCGTTATCGTGATGAAGGATAACACCACGACGATCGGTGAGCCCTGACCACTTTGCTACCAAATTTGAATGCAGTTTGTCTAACTGTACACAGTAGAAGGTTCATTTATGGTTTGGTTGAGTGGCAGGACCTACCAGTGAATTATTTCCTGAACATCCCCCCACACACAATAACACCTTCCTGGGATGAAGTTCAGCTTTAAATCAGAAGGGCAGACACAGTCCTACGACGCTTTACGTTACAGTGCATAACTCACTTCTCATCTCATGTCACAATTCGGGTCAAGAAGGTGACAATTCTGTACCGGGAAAGAAAGGAAGCACAGGTGGCGATTTGGTCATCCCGTTGCTTAGCTGTCATGTTATGTGGAAGCCAACGATTCAACTTTTTCGTAAAGTGTCCACTCCTAACTTGATCTTGGCAGTTTCTGTCTCCTTTCCTAAATTTAAGAAACCATCGACGACATATGCTTTCGTCTATTGCATCCTCCCCATAAACTTGACAAACATTGCAACATGCTGTGGCTGCCGGACACTTTTTATGGAACTCGTAAGACAAATTATGTCTCACATACTCTTTCTCATTCCCTTGCAAATTTGCTTATCCAAAAACTGGTAAAACGTTTACACTCACTCAATATATAAAAATAAGTCCAATTCAGCATTAGCTATTTATTTCATTGCGTTGGATATTAAGTTTATTTGGTGCTCATTTCTTTGTTTCAAATTTCTGAAAATGAGCCGTTGACGAGATGTGAGTTAAAAATAGTGGGTTCGATGTAATCAGACAGTTCTTTCTGGAAAACATCCGTCGGTAATTTCCCGAGCCTTAAATGTCAACCATTCGATTATCAACCGCTTGTAGAATCACTACCAAAATGAACATACAGCGTCACGAAAATCTGGTAGTGGACATTCTAGGGTTACAACCACCCACAAAGACTGTTATCTGTGTCTGCAAGCTCGGCATTATCGGAGAATTTAAACCCGTACTTTTTTTCGTGTATTGTGACACCATCAGGAATAGTGATATCCGACAAACTATTTGTAAATATCTTCATGAAAGTCAACTGTATTCTACACGACCATTTGGGTGCCATCTCACAGAAAAGCTCAGTTACAGTGGGGTTCTGGATCACATCCATTGAACCCCTTTCGCTATAGACCAATGTATTTTTCCCCAGTGAATCCCGATTTTGCATAAATAATGATTTCCGACGGATACGGATCTGGAGAATCCTAGGGAGTCAAACTTAAGCTTATAATATCTCTAAATGACACAGCTACAGTCATGCTGGTGTCATGGTTAGGGCAAGGATGTTACTCGGTGGCCGAAATTATCACAACGTCTTTCGTCCCAGTTCAGTGACAACATTTATTTGTCAGGCTGTATTCATATGTGCTGATAATGTGTTTATGGACGATAACGTAAGAGTACACAAAGAGCTCGCATTGTCAACCATTGAAGCACTGCTTCAAATGGAATGGCCCCCACATTCACCCAACTTGAACCAGTATGGGGCACGCTCGGAAGACGCCTTTCCTTTCTGGGCAATCCTCCCCGAAACCTTGATAACGTGATATTACATCTTCTTCCAGAATAGGCACAAGTCCAGCAAATAGTCATTAGTGATCTGCTTACAGGTATGAATAATCATATCCTCTGAATCTCCAGTAGATGTGGTCACACTCCCTGCCGATAAATGTTTGCAACTAAAAAAATTTTCAAACATGTTAAGGGCATTATTGTCTGTACTGTTTATTTGAAAACTAATAATTATTTTCCTCTGTCATTTTGCTTTGTATTTCTCCTTCTTCTGTTCAACAACCTGTAAAAATTTTATTGCGTTAATAAACTGTTTTCATTTTATTATTATTTATATGTATGTTGCTTATTTTTTGAGACAGAGTGTTGTAAAAACAGTTCAAATCCTGTGCCCTGAAGGTCTTCAGTTTAGATCTAGCTGCTTAATTGGATACACGTTACAACAACATTAAGAGGCTGTAAGAGTATGGTAGGCAAAATTTTCTTCGTATTGGGCAATTTATGAAGAAAGGAGGAAATAAGTAACTCTGTTAAAGCAAATGATAAAATGCGTGAAGCCTACAGAGAATATTTTGGTATATGTGTTTGGAATCAATGCAAAACGAAAAACTCTGGAAGCAAGACAAAATTAAAGTGTTTTATTGAAAAAAATTATTTAATATTACATCTAGAGTCTGGAATTTAGTGTGTAAATGCTTAGTACATGTGAATCTATAAAAAATATGAAATTTCAAAATAACTGAAATATATCAGATAACTGAATATACTTCTATCCATTTTCCCCGTGCCCATTTCTTCTGAGTTTCCCGCACGCACTATTCCGGAGAAAAAAATTGCCACCCCAATTAGAGAGCATAAGTCTGAGAACAAAAAAGATTACCTTAATTGTAATTCTACAGACAAAAATAGAAATCTATACCTCCTAATCAAAGTGATCTTAACGATTTAATCAGAGATATTGATCGCAACAAATCCAGTGCCGAATTCTTAATGTCCAGGGGGGATTAAGGCTATCTTCGCCAAAGGTAAATCCACAAAGCGTTTTCATTTTCAAACAGAAAATTTCTCAATTTTCATGAAGCTTTATAGTATTTCAATTCACATACCATCTTATAATACAGCCTTTTTAGAAATTCAAAACATTGCATAAATTAGTAATTATTTTCTTCAATATGTAAAGTGCAAGCCCATTTAGCATTACGATACTGGACAGATTAATTATTAAACACATTTTACACCAGAAAAAAAATAGTTCAACTCTCAGAGTGATTCCAAATTTAAAAAAATACATGTAATATTCTAAAAAATTTTGAACAACACGCATTTATAAAAATTAGCTAAAAATAACCTTTTCCAACCACAATATTTGTAACAAGATCTGTTACTTAATCTTTCTTAAAATTGGACTTCCTATACAGATAATTAAAACCAATCTTAGTAATAACCATAGAGCCACCAGTACACAAATGAGCACATTAAATTTCCTTACTTTTGAAAAAAAAAGAACTGTAAATGCTGACTTAATTAGTATTGCAACAGATATTTAAATTATTGAGAATTTTTATCCAGGAAACTTAATTAAAAATGTTTCGATTAGTTTTATAAAATGAAATAAAACGATTTTATGAAGGCTATTGAATAAACTGATATAGTTTTCATTCTTTCAGTGAAACTTCACAGAAATCCACATTATAAACAATGAAAAATTTCTAGAAATTATTAGATTAATAAATGATCACGAGATATCAAGTTTCTCAAGCAAAAAGGAAAAAAAAACAATTTAAAGGCATTGTACAGAAACACACGTTGCTATTCAAAGTGATCTAGATTAGAGGCAAGAAATTGTTTTGTCTCGAGGGCAACATTTTGGAAGCAGAGGATACCGGAGGCCCGCATCTTCTTAAAATGATTGCATTCATTACTTCGCATCTAAAAAAAGTATAATTTGTGCCATAAAAATCAGTAAATATAAGTTAAATAAAATACAGGCAGTTTTTTATTCGATTTTTCATTGTGCCAATTTCATATCTATAGCTTCAAGCATGCTTAATTTTAGAATAAGTTTAAAGAGACAAATGTACCCTATATCGCACTTTTCTACAATTTTTTTTTTAAATCAGGAGAGAGATTTCTAGTTGAAATTCTCATCACAGCCTGCAAGTTACTCCAGCCAACTTGCATCTATATTTACTCTTGTTGACGTTCATGCAAGAAAAACTTTGCTCGAAAATATAAGTTGACCCAAATATAGAAAACTTTTTCTGTGTATTTAATTTTCTGACTGTTAAGGCGAGCAAAAAAAAAAACCTTTTTGCGGGAACCACCGCAGAATTAAGCAATCGCCATTCTTCTTGTAGAGCAGTTTCCAGCTCAATAAGAGTGGCTGGAGGTGAGAAACGTGAAGATACAGCACGGCCGAGAGCATCCCAAAGATTTTCAATGGGATTAAGGTCGGACGAATATGCTGACCACGCCATACGCGCAATACCTTCACTCTCCAGGTAGTTCGTCATTGACGATGTCAGCTCTATGGGGACGTGCGTTATCGTCCATTAAAACAAAAGTAGGGCCAACTGTTGCAGCGTACAATCTCACAATGAGTTCTAGGACTTCATCTCAATACCGGACAGCCGCCACAGAACCCCGTTTAAAGATGTGCAGGTCGGTGCGGTATCCTAATGAAATCCCTGCCCACACCATAATGCTTCCGCCTCGGAATGCGTGATGTTCGGTGATGATTTGGGGCTGATTGCGTGTTCCTTGTTTACGCCATATTCTTATACGCTTGTCATCTGGCTCCAGAGCAAATCTTGACTCATCAGTAAACATGACATTACCCCAGTCAGACACAGTCCAATTGCCGTATTCCCGGCACCACTTTAATAGCGCCCCTCTTGATTGGACGGATAGAGGAACACAAACTAGAGGTACCCGGGCATACAGTCCATTCATATGTAATCTTCGGCGTACAGTAGCTGCAGCTATAGCCTTACCAATGGACGCTGTAACCATAGATGTCACACGTGTGTGGAGGTCGCTCCGCGATTCCGCTTGGCTACAATAGCAATATAACGATCTTCCGCGGGGGTTGAAACCCTTGGGCGACCACCTACGGGCCTTCGGACAACTGTATGTGTGGTTTGGAATTGTTTCTATAAATGTGAAATTACAGAATGATGAACGCCGAAGAAAAGAGCAACATCTGTGATCAACTGCCCTGCTTCAATGCGCCCCACAGCACGCCAGAGCTCAGAATCTTCCATTCGTTTTCTGGAAGTCATAGAAACACGTATGTCTTGAAAACAAACTGTACGAAAGTTTTAAACGCCTTCTATAAGCCCTTACAGTCAACTTCTGTAACCCTTCATAAAGCTGGCTTCTTATAAGACTGCCCTTTTTGCATATTTTTTGACATGAAAGCACGATTGGCTGTTATCTAACATATTTGCATACTTCCATCTACCTTGCAGCGAATTGCATCCTCTTCAATTCTGATTGGCTTCCGGAAATTAGCATTTTCCTCTCCGTGCTTAACTTTTGGAAGTGAGTGTAGTAGTTAAAATTAAGATTTAACTATTATTAATTTTAATTTCAATCAAAATTACTTTCTGGATCATAAAACTTGGATATATTTAAAACTAAAAATTTTTTAAAAAAACTGAATTATAGAGATATTTTTATAGACCTTAAAATTCTTTTTTAAAAAAAGGTATGAAAAACAATATTTCATCAATCATAAAAAAATCTTCTATGTTTAGTGCAAAAAATTTTACATGCGTTCGAAAAATTAGTACATAATAATAATGATAAATTTTGTTCAGATTTTTTTTTACAATAATATTTTTAAAAGTATTAGATCATAAATTAGAAAAAAGTTACGCAGTGACAATGTCTTTACTGTAATTAATAGAATGCATTATTTACAATAAGTCAGCAAAGCTTAAAAAAAGATCTAGTGATGATTTTATATGTAATAAGATATTGATACAAATATATATTTAGTTTCATTAATTGTGTGTATTCACTTAAGAAATTGTTTCTAAATGTGTGTGTGTGTGTGTGTGAAAGCATTTCTCCATATTTATTATAAGCTATCCATTACTTTTTGTTCATTAATGGGATAGGGTCATATATAAAGAAGAATACCACTTTTAATGTTTGTTGAAAAGGGCCTGTATAGGATAATATATAAGTAATTTAAATATTTACTTCTAATTTCCATTTCTAATATTTGCAGAAACAAAGCAAAAATCCTTCTGTAAAGCAAAAAATATGAGTTATTCAAAAAGGGTTTAGTGAAAATGCACTTTTTGTCCTAAATCGATCAAAGTAACGGATATTGAAAAACGAATTTTACATAAAAAATTTGCTTAATTAATTAAATTGATAATTAAAAGGAATTAAAAATAAAAGAATGTTAAAAGTCCAATTTTAGTTTATGTAAAGGCTTGAAATCCAAATTAATGTAAACAACACTATGCATTCGAAAGAACATAATAATTGTAAAAAATTTAAAAAGGCTTAGTTTACTTTATGATCTGCGTACATTCCTTTCTGTTATACTAATGAAAGCAAATGATTGGATCTAAGTGTAGGTTTCAGTTATAGGTATCATTAGTTATTGATATCATTAATTATTGGTATCAGTTTTATTGATTGGGGAAAAAATCATGCACTTGGTAGATTTTTCCCGTTTTTGTTTAAATGCTTACATCATTCTAACTTCGAAAAACTTATCCAGAAGCTGTCCTATAAAGTTGTCGTAGCCTTTCACTACCCCTATGATTATTAACTCCCCTTCGCATATTATCTAAATCTGAATATGTTGGATCCATAATTAATTACAACCAAATTAATAAATCAATCTTATTTATTTATCTTTCTTAATTAAGAAATACACAAATATTATTCAGACTATAAGAACAACAAATTACAGTGGAGTGTGAGAAGAACCCGATTATGAACGACGGAATACTAACTGAAACCACGGAGAATAACGTATACAATCAAACTACGCATTTATATCTAATTTATGAAAATAACTGACCTGATACCTTTTTAAGGCAGGTTTCTCTAATACTGGATTGCTCTAAGGAGCGGCTTCAATCTTTGATATCTTCAGTTCCGTCCCGAACCGAATTAATGAACCTTTTTCAATAGTCTTCCCCCGGCGAATAGACTTCCACTAGTTAAACTAATCTCTCAGAATCACCTTCTTAATCAACCTCGTAGTCATCCTCCCTCTCTTCATTTCATTTCTCCCTTTTATATCTTTTTCGAACTCGCTAAACCCGAAACTATATTGTTTGCATAAGTCACACTTTTGGCTCTCGGCGGAGATTGGTTAAAATAAATAAAATATTTAAAGATGTGAGAGAAGGTTAGTTAAACGCGTAAGCACCCGTCACAAAGTAGCTCAATTCTAATCATCCCACGTAAAAACATTTCAATTCAATGTTGTTTCGAAATATGACTCACTTTACTAAGCCCAGCTATTCTAACCTCCTACAAATTTAGTACTCCTCTAGATTACAATGAATATTTGGCTTCATTTAACATTTGGAATTGATTACTATCGAAACTCCCTTTGTTAATATAATCCATGTTTGTATAGTTCACCCTATTTGTATAATCCATGTTTGTATAAGAGAATAAAAATAATATTCTTCACTTTGTTTACATATTAGCGTCGCCTTTCAAAATGACGCGAGTGCTATCAGTGACAGCAATCGTGATTTTGAGCCACGCTCAAATGACAAGGATAAAACTTTTCCTGGCACTGTAAAATTCCACACTTCGCCAACGAGGGAGGGTGGGGTGGAGGGACCGAGTCTAGACAGTTTGAAAGATATTAAAACGTTTTCCTTTCGGAAAATTATGTCAATTGTTCAATACCTTTTGTTCCTGCTATTAATTTTAAAAATTGTTGTAGTAAGAATTAGTAGTTTGCGATTGTAAAGGAAATGTCTTAAAGTTTATAATTAACTATGTTTAAGAAACATCTCAGTTTATCACGAGAATCTTTCCTGAATGATGAATGTGTTCTAAAATGCTAAAAAAAAATACGCAAAAAGTCTACACATTCACTTTTAGTTTGTGTGAATCATAAAAGGATAATTTGAATTAACAATTCTTCAAAAATTTTAACAGCTTTCTAATCGACAAGTATAGGAATGGAATGTGAGCTTCTTAATTATAGAAATATAAACAATAGAGTGGGTTGCTTTGTAAGTACCCACGGTAAAAATTACAAAAATAATATTATCCTGTAGTTACTGACTAACAAATCTAATTTTAAATATATATACACCAAAATCCAAGCTCTTTTTCAAATTTACATGCTTGGGTTATTCTTTTCTTATTTTTTTCCCCTCAGATCGAATTCTCTGAGGAAAAATAGCATTTTCACCTTTGTTCACTCAAAATGAAACAAAAAAGAGCATTTTAAAGTTGCAAGTCGGGGATGGGTGGGTGGAAATTATTTGATGCAAAAAGCACGCAATAACTTTTGCGGTAGTCGAAATAAAGTACCAGGTCACATTGTTCGTTCGTTTCGCGATTGGATGCAACGACAATAAACGGTACGCCTTCAGGATTTCTTACGCTTGAATGAATTCGGGAGTTTGTCATGGTGCGATACGTCGAGCATTTCTTCTCATCCTTAGTTAGCTGACACCACGCTGAAAAAGACTTCTCAGAGATCGGTGTGTGGAGTAATGTAGATTCTGGATACATTGGATGCCGGTGATACAACAGGTCATGTGTAGTGTTGTATATTAGTGATTTCTCATCATTTACAATGTCTAAAACATTATACGGAGAATTGTCTAATTTACTGTGACTGTGCCGTATGCACACAAGACAAACATTTGTTTTGACAACAGTTACGATTTAGTAAATATTTGGACTAATTTTATTCAAAATGACATTTATTGCCCGATATTTTATAACAGAATTTCTGACTCGTATTTGGAAAAAAATCTAAGAAAATGTAGAGTAAAAACAGAATTAATTTTCTTGGGATTGGGTGTCATGTTCAAGTGGATATGCAACGTGAAAAACTTGCGAAAGGCTTTCGATGACAGTTCGAAGAAATTTGAGAACTGAAAAGGATTTTTGATTTAAATTTAATGGTATTTTATTATGTCATCGGTCAGTAACATAGGTCTAAAAGCAGATTCTAATGCCAAGCAAGGAACCAGGATTGTTCCCCCAGTACTAGTAAAATCTGTTGCAAAAGAAAAGGTTGTGTCTTCAGAGAATCGTAAGCAAAGCGTTGAACAAACGGACGAGAACATACTCTCTACTTTACCTATCGACAATCGTACATGTAGCAACGTAGAGAATTTAAGCTCCTCCCAAAAGGCTTTGGGAAATACAAAAGATCAAACTGGATACTCTAAGCAACAGCTTTCAAATAAAATGATTGACATTACTATGTTAGCAAAAGAAGATGCAGAACATTTAGAAGGGAACGGTGAAATCAAAACATCCTCAAGTGCAACATCAATGTCAGATAGGCAGTCTTCTGGTGCTACAACCAAAGGTAAGCTCTTTTTTTTTAATAACAGTTAAACAAAAAAAAAAGAACCCTAATTTCTCTCTCACGACCCTTCTTTCCTCCCATTTCAACTTTTATCTAGCCGATCATCTCGCGTAGATTCCCAACACTACAACGTGCTCAGCATTCTAAAAAAGAATGATCTCTTTTGTTCGTCAGGCTACATATAAAGTAAGAGGCGAGTCTCATAAAATCGTTGTTAAAGGGCGATTCTAAAATTTATGTTGTATGAATTATGATTTTTTTTTATAAATTCGCAATGCATGTTTACTCGCTTTCTGCTAACAGTTACAGCAACATAAGATTTTCAGATTGTGTGTGTGTGTTTTTTTTTATTTATTCCCTTCGAAATCTTTTGATCATTGAATCATTTAATGTTGAAATAAAATTCAAATACAGCGTCAGCTTAAAAAATAAACGTAATATGTATCATTAAAAATAAATATGTATGCTTAATAGAGAGTTTAGAGATAACCTTTTGATTTGTATGTTTCTAAATGATCAAATTTTTAAAAAAAAATCTCATTTCTAGAAATGATGCATTTAAAATAGGAGAATTAAGAATTGCATTTATAAAACTATAAATTTGAGGCTTCTGTTAGATAATCAAGCAAAATAATTTACGGCGTAATCTTTTATTTGCGTTCAATATCGAGAATACAAAAATTAAAATGTTATCAAAATGACGAAAAACGCATTTAACTTTTGCTTCATTTTCATTTCATTAATGTAAGCTATCGCTTAGAGTACTTTTTAAACACATGCATTTTAAAATTAATGAACCTATTTTAACAAAGCTAAAAATAAAAGCATTAAAATAATTGCATTTCAGATCTCTAAATTATAAATTATGAACAATTAATCATTGAAAGGTAGTAGCATACCCATTCTTCGACTAAAATACCAAAACTAAGAACGGTTCTCAATATATAAATTGGTGAAATTTAATAAATGCACTCAGATTGTCATACACATATAAATTGTATTAGATAATGTGAAGTTCACTGTGTTATTTGATTTAGTAATGAAAAAACTAGAAAAAGAATGATGAGTGTGTTAATCTCATCATTTATCTTAATTCATTTATCTTAAATGTATCTCTCTACAAATTACTGGATCATAGAGCCTCAGGACGCAGAATTGAAAATTCCCTTAATGTAAAATAAATTTAGGATCACACACACACATATACGAATGAGATATTAATATGCACTGGATGATATTTTTGATTAAGTAGTTATATAAATAAAAATAAAAAGAATGTGTCCTGAAATGGTCAAAAGATGAAATTTTTCGACCACAGATAAACTAGACACATAAGATTAACTTAAAAATAAATTAAAATTAATTCCTCCTTTTCTAGCTATGAACCATATTAAAAGAATTTAAGTCACAACATTAATTTAATTAAAAAATTCAAAATTAATTAATGTGTATATGGCAAACCAAAAATAAAACTTTTCTCAATTTAAAAGCTTGTAATATTTATTTTATTATAGATGCACTACTATTTTATATAAAAGGATGTCATTTTTCTTAATACAGTTAATAAATGTAAAACTTATAGTAACAATTTATGTAAAAGAAAAGATCTCTTGACATATCAAACCTTTTTGATGAGTTGACACTTAGATTTATTTTAAAACTTTTTAATCAATTTTCTGAGACTCCAAATTATTTTTCTCTAAATTTGTTTTTAAATTTTACGTAGTTTTTATGTGGTAGAATAGATTAAAATTATTTTAGTAATATTTCATTAAAAAATTGTTTTAATACAAATCTTCTAAGCATTTGTGACAAAGATAAACAAAAATCGAGAGTCAAAAGTTTCTGCAACCTTATTTCCAGAAAAAAAAAAACTGCTGAGTATAATGCAAAGTATAATTATGTTAAATTTTCTTGCATAAGTCGGAACTTATTACAAATAGATAAACTAGACAAGAAAAAGGATCATTATCCACATATATTTTTATAATGGTTCTCTTAGGCAGATATAATCCCCAATGCATCATATATATACAAAACATTTTCCGTAAAATCGAAGGAAACATTTAAAATTACATCTTAACATAAGATAAATTATATTTTATTATTTACATAAAACAATTTCTTACAATTGTGAACATCATTTAGCGATACTTTCATTTCAAAGATCGTAAATGTTAATTTTAGCATTGTATTCGTGTTTTATAATTTGATATTCAATTCTAAAATACGTAAAAAGTAGTAGTGTATCCGACAGATATTTAGCATAGCCTATTAGTTATTTAATTGGTCCTTATTATGTCTGAGGAAGAACGATGTAATGAGTTGCAGTAACTCATTCGACCATGCACATTTATAGAATACCAGCGTATGTAATACTCAGCAATAAATAAAGAAGTTGAAACGAAAGAAACAGTATCACTCTTTAATAAGAAGAATGAAAACGAAATCAACGATGCAATGAGTTCATTATTGAAAATAGTCATGGTCGATATGCCACATTTCCAGATCCTTCGTTATCATTGTAAAGTATTGAGCTGAATTTTATATCTTTTGAAAAATATATCATTCAGCATTAAGTGCAAAACGTGATTCTCTTAAAGATTAAAATATATGAAAATTATTGCTACATACTTTTCGGTGCTGCATTTTCAAATAGCCAAATTAAGAATCATTTGTCTGTCAGCTTTATACAAATATTCGTAACGATACACTATTCGATACAAATACAAATATTCGATCTGTTTCCTCATGCTGTGGGATTAAATTTTCCACAGTGGTTTATAATAGAGAAGTGGTTTTAATACTACAAAGCGGTTTAGTCTAAATATTTAAATATTCAAGTTCCACTGAAGTATATGAAGCTTTTATGCGTACGATGTAAGAAACCAACGTAATATAATTAAGTAGTTAACAATAATAGTAAAATATGCAAAATATAAAGAATGAAGAACGATATTGAGAAAATGAGGATAGTATTACATGATAAGAAATAAAAAAATAACAAAATGAATCTCTCAATAACTTTCTTTAGAGAAAACAAAGAAACTTTACATATGCCAAATCACAAAAGACAAATTAAATAAAATGTAGAAATAACGAAAAAAAATTAAAGAAACAAAATGTAAAATGTGAAGATAGAGGATTTAGACTTACAAAACGGAAGGAGATTTTACTGAAATTAAATGAAATATTATGAAATAAATAAAAAAATGGTCAGAAAGTGTAAAGGCACGTTAGAATGTTAGATGTATAGTAACACTCAAATCATATTCAAAAAGCATAATTAGTCAATACAAACAAGACTTTTAAGTGAAATTATTGAATTTTAATTGAAGTATATATTAAAAGAAGGAGTATATAAATTTCATCATTAAAATATCTGTCTAACTGTAATACTAAATATGAACAATATAGAAATACTGCATACTCTCATTTTTCGAAGGACTTTAATTAAAAAACTCATTTTCATTTAAGAATTTTGTAATTTTACCCTAATTTGGATATTATTGGTGGTAAAACTGCTCAAATTTAACAAAAAATTCCGTTATAAAAATATTCTACAATTCGTGATCAAATGAAAAGGTACGAAACGACATAAAAATGAAACAGTTAAATATTTGCATATTCCGCCAAGGGAGAATGTAGCGAGACATCTCGAGATGCCATTGGAGACTCTGACTGGGATCGGATCATGCGCGGGTGCCCGCATGCGCAGGAGAGAGCAAAGGCTCTTATAAAAAGCGGCGTCCAAATGATGCGAGCACAGAATTACTCGAGCACAGAAAAAGCATTAACTCCGATGTGTACTGTGAGACACTCCGACGCCTACGCAGGTCCATCAAGAACAAAAGACCGGGGCTGCTCACGGAGGGTGTGGTTCTGCTCCATGATAACGCGCGTCCACACGTCTCCAGAGTCACACAAATGGAACTGGACAAGTTCCAATGGGAGACGTTGGACCATCCTTCCTACAGTCCAGACATGTCACCCTGCGATTTAGATGTGTTTGGTCTGCTGAAGAAACACCTGAAAGGAAAGCGCTTCAACTCGGACGACGTACTCAAGGACACTGTGAAGGACTGGGTCTAGTCACAGCCACAGGAATTCTGGGAACAAGAAATCCTGCGGCTTGTTCATCAGTGGGATCGTTGTGCTCAGGCCTATGGTGTATATTTTGAATAAAGTCTATATTTGTACCCACCGTGTCGTTTCGTACCTTTTCATTTGATCACCCCTTGTATATTCAATAACTGAATATTAAGCCATATGAGACTGAGCAGATGTATTGAAAATAACAAGACATTTAAGTTTCGAACTAAAATATATAAAAGATTTTTAAAATTTGTATATAATTTTAACTTATCTTTAAAAATAAAAATTACATTGATGTGTGTGGAAAAATTCATTTGGTACATCTAAGCGTTTGCTTAAAATATCATGTTTTTTTCTAACGATATATAATATAAAACCTCATATTTCAGAAAATGCGTTTCGAAAAATATTTGAAAAATGACAGAATAATTGAAAAATTTTATATTGCATCATCCTCAGTATCAAAGTATCACATGGAGAGAACAAGTATATTTTTTATATTTGTTTTATACAGCTAAAAAATTTTGGAATCAATAACAAAACAATTCAATAATTTGGAACTTGTTCATTTAAGATAAGCAGGTGTCATAAGTTATAGTTATGTAACCACCATTTGCTTGAAATCAACTAGTAAATTACGGGAATTATTGTTATAGTTAATCATTTAATGTCGTATATATATATATATTAGAATATTTCGAAAAAATATGCATCATACATTGCGTTATTTTTAAGAGTTCTTTCATTATTAGTTAAATACTGGGCAAAAAATAAAAGGTTTTTTGAATGAAAATACGATTTTAAATAAAAATCCAACAAAAATCTCTTCCATATTGCTGAGAATTAATTAAAGGAATATACACTTCTGAAGTGTAACAAACTACATACTTAATATTTTTAGTATTCTAAGTTTAAAAGGTTAAACTTTGAAATGATTGATAAATACCGTATAAAACTGAAATTATAGTTTATTTATCGAAAAGTGAAAATTTCGTTTTGTTAATGTTATGTAAAAAATGCAAATATACCCTGTTCAGAAACGAAACACATAAAAATATATACATTCCAAATAAATAGGAAATCATTAAAAAAAATTTTAGTTACTATACACAGTGTCTCTTTGAAATCATAGAGAGAATGACATATCATCTGCATGTTTAAGCATTTCCTTTTTAAAAAAAAAATAGGCAATATTTGTGATATTATTCTTGACCTGTTAATTTCAAGTATTTTACGATAAATACGTGTACGATAAGCATGCAGTAATAAATAGTAGAAATAACGCTAGGAAAGATAAAAGAAACTCTTGTATCTTCCATTAATTTGTTAGAGAGAGAGGCAGTTACATACAAATATTTATTTACATTAAATGTGCGAACAAATTTGGTTTATTTACTTAGACAAGTTTGGTACCAGCAATTGATTGGAGAAAATCGTGTTCCGTTCATGTATCATAAGTCGTAGATAGACATTTTTTTTTTTTTCCTTATTATATGCTTACATTCTAAGTCAAGGTAGAGTAAAAGAGCGGTAAATGTTCTTTGATCTAAAATGCTTACTTTTTTTATTTGTTCCATGAATTTTGCTCATCTTGGAACTATTGTCCTTAAAAAAAATAATATTTTAACTTAAATTTTACTGTTTGTGTAATATAAGTCGAACAAAAATTTATTTTTGGAGAATCAACCGTTTGGTAAGAATGTCGAAATTCAAGTATTCATTTTAATCAAAAGATGATATTGGTCACAAATTTTTTAATAAACCGTTAAGATTTCAAAGTTCTTTTTCTTTATTGATAATGTTATTACTTCTCTATATACAAAAAAGATGGAAGTAGTATTTGTGTTTTTCCTCCATATAGTCATTCCGTAGTTTAGTCTTCT
Organism: Trichonephila clavata; assembly: GCA_019973975.1. NCBI lineage: Eukaryota > Metazoa > Arthropoda > Arachnida > Araneae > Nephilidae > Trichonephila > Trichonephila clavata. The sequence continues at coordinate 505,093 of BMAO01019870.1, read as the reverse complement.
TAAAGTCTGGCCATTTCACTTGCCCACGTGCACGCGTACCAGATCAAGTTAAAAAGAACAAGCTAGTCTCGACTGTAGTTTGAAGAACAATCCCTGGTAAGAATCCGGTATTTTGCGAGACAAGAAGCGGGGTGAGTGGGCGGAACACTTTCCGCGCGCTACTTCCAATTCTCGATCACGAACATAAAGATTGAGAGGACACAGAGCAATACTATGATTTGTCTCGAGTCGCTGTGCGCGCAAATTGGATTTGGATAATCGGTAAAATGGTGTGCAGTGCGCTGACAATCAGGATCACGAATCGCGGGAAGTTCATGTCGCCTTCAGCACTGAGGGGGTGAGTGATCGCGAAGAATAATACAGAGTAAGTTGTTTCCGACTGTGGCCTTGCAAACAAAAATATTTTATCTGCTTTATGTGGACTGCTTTTAATCCGCAATATTTACTGGAGTATTAGAGATTTATCAGATTTTCATATAATTCTGCTTCGTCATATATCCCGAGGAAAGGATTTTTAGCCAAATTTAACATAAATATTTTAAAAGAAGATTATTTTTCTGTTAAACAAGTTTTAAAAAAAACAAGGACGCGTATTTATCGCTTAGAATATTCCAAAACAAATATTTGAGAGATGATTAATTAAGAATTGGGAGGGTAAAAAGAAGTATTTCAAATTTTGTTCTTAGATTTACTTAAACACGCCTTTAGACATGATTAGCATTACTTGGAATATTTTAAAATTATTGAATTTCTTACATAAAATGCCATTAATAATGCAAGAATTGATTGAATTATACTATTTTTTTCTTTTCAAGGAAATTATTAAACTTAAGGTTTCTTTTTATATGAGAGAAATGAATTAAGACAAAGATTTAAAATAAATGCAAAGCGAATAAGTCAAAAAAAAAAAAAAAGAGTAGGTTGGTTTAGTAGAAAAAATTCTGTCCGATTTTTTGCTAAACACCTATTTTTAAGACCTCTAAGAGTATATATAAAAACATTTACAAGGTAATGCTTCATCGCACTCATTCAGAAACCTTGACATGAAGAATTGGCAAGAAATGAAAACGTGATTCGATATTTAAAAAAGAGAGATGTTTTGTGTCGTGAATGAGTTTAGTTTAAAGAAAATATATTATCCTGTGATAATATATTGCACGATGTGTGTGCAATAATGGCTGAATAATAGGAAATCAATGTATTTAATTGCTATTCATTTCATAGAATAATTGAAATAACTCAAAATATTATAGGAAGGGAAGAGAATTAAATTTGCCTCACATAATTATATTGAAAATCAAAGGTTTCATAAGGTTTTGGAATAAGGTCATTAAATTAACTATTTTCAAATTATTTTCAAATTAAACAGAAATTTTATAACATTATATTAGATTTAGCAGTCCTTATTGAAAGAAATGAATGAGTTCTATGGATTAATTTTAGGCACTAATGTGTGTGATTTTTTTCTCGTAAATTTAATGGTTAGGTATATATGATGTTTTCACTATAGCTTATAGAACACCGAAATAAAAGGCTAATAATAACTTAATAATTTAATTAACTTAAAATTTTTAAAATTTATTTAAGTACTTAAATATTGCACAAGTACTTATTACAACTATAAACACACACTTTGTTTAAGACCGTAGATATTTGGTTCACTTATATAAGTAGAATATGTATTCTTTTTCAATTCTATAGTAATTTCTGAAAAACGTTAAATTTTAATTCACTTAATTTGGCAGAATTTTTATTGAAGAAATTACGGAACATCTAACATATTTGTTCATTCACCTGCCTGCTTTTTATCCATTTCCATGTTACAATGTTATTTTAAAATAATTACATCAAGATGCATTTGATTAAAAGTGTGTTTTTCTTCTGAACCAAACATTATTATCATTAGTTCTCAAAACTTTTCCCCTCTATACTTACATGAGAGAGTTCTAAAAACATGAAAAATAACAATGTCTGGGAATAGCGCAAAATGAATTATTTTGAATGTAAATAAATTTAGAAAGGTTATTCCTTAAAACTATATTCATAACAAATTAAAAATAGCTTATAATGAGGGCTTATAATAGCTTATAATATTGCATAAATTAATTATCATGGAATAGGGTGCATTTGTCCGTATATCAGACCTCAATTAACTCAGAGATTTATCTTCTAAAATTGTAATTTATTAATATTCGTTGATTGCACCGATTAATGTTTCATGTTAACAAGTATTTTCTTTTTTATGATAAATGATAACAAAGGTATGTGTATAAATATATATGTAGTGCTCTGTTTTTATACAACTTCTGTCTTTTGTTCGTAAGCAAAATCTGCAGGAATTCTGAATTAAGTATGATTATATGTTTGGTTATTTCAACGAATTATATTTTGACGACTAAGAAGAAAATGAAATTAATAAATACTAAGCAAAAATTTACTTCTATAGTACACAGTTCAAAATTTTATTTTTTTAGTTAAAAATAATTTGTAACAAAATACAGTTTTTTCATTCTCTTTGTAAATTATTAGTTAGAGCTAAATATGTAACATAAAAAAGTCATACAAATTTTCCAAATTTATTGAAAATTTCTACTTAATGAAAAACACAATGATGATACGAAAGAAATTAACTTGTTATCAAAATAATGTATATGTAAAATTTCATGCGAAAAAATATATACATTTGATTTGCTCTTTAAATTTCATGTACATTTTTCAAAGAAAATGGCTGAAAAAAACACTGAGTTTTATTTAAAAAAATTAAACAAGATAAAAAGAGGCTTTTTTTAAAAATTTTTACATTAAAAAATAAAAATAAACCGATATGAAGCACTAACTTTTTAGTTCAAAAATATTTACAAAAACTATTTTTAAACAGCATGTATAGGAAGGATTTATTTGGGTGAAATCTTTGATCTTATTTCACACACACACACACACAAATACTTCTTTTCACTCCCTAAATGAGTTACACCAATCATATTTAGCTTGATGTGACGACAAATTTATAAGAGAAGAGACAAGAATTTCCCCCCCCCCCTTAGATTTCAAAGTAACCGTTATTTTGCTCTATTTAAGCCTCTCATATGAGATGTTTTGCTTGAAAAATCCCACTTATTCTCAACTTCAAGAACTCACTGAAACGTAACTTTATTTGTTGGGCGGATTATCAAATGGGAGATATTTTCGGGAGTAATGCTACGTTGATCTTCAAATAAGTTTTGACGTGAAGCATGAGAACGAGATTATACGGTTACTAAAAATTTGCTTTCTTTTGCTTACAGTTTTACTGGTGTTAATTACGAAAAAACGTTTCTGACCATGCGTTATGACTTTTAATTTACTGCACATTTTATTAGAGATTTTAACCCTTATAGTGATTCCTTGGAACTTGGTCAATATATTTTTATACGTAATGTATGGGGAAAAAACTCTACAGAGTGTAGAATACTGTACAATGCAAGAAAACAACAAAACACCTTTTAGCTTAAAAGTGGCTGGTTTCAATATATATAAAATGTGTTTTCGATCTATTTCTCTTCAAAAGAAATCCTTTTAATATCTGAATAAAATATATTTGCTTCATTTAGAGATATCCAAGTGATCCATTTAATATCTTTTGCATTTTATTGTTTTTTATTTCATGTTTAAAATATTGGTTTTAACGTAATTGCTGAAGAGTTTTGCATGCATTTGCAGGGCGCCTTACATTTATTATTTAATTAGAAAGAACTGGTACCAAAAAAATTTTCAACTTTTAAGCTTGAATGAGGATATTTTAACTCTCAATCAATCTATAGAACTTTCCAAATGATTAACTGTATTAAAACCATCTGAAATTTAAGAGATAATGCTTCAACTCAAAACTTTGATAAAAAATATGAAATATAATCGTATTACTTTTTATGAACTCAATGACTTCAATTCAGTCAAATAATTATTTAAATTTTAAATTAAAAATAAAAACTATAATTAGTATATTTTAAGCTAGGAAATGAAATCTTATCAGAAAATATGTTGATAAAATGAATATTTTTATATAAGGTGTCATTGTGGGTAAATAAATTATTTAAGTTATCAAACAGTATATTAATAATATTTCCGTAAGAAATATAAGTATTAAAAAATACGTTTTACTTTGAATAAATTCAAAATACTTTTATAAATAAAAAACATATTACAGTATATTTTAATATTTTATCTCTATAAAACCAAAAATATATTCAACGTATATTTAGTTATTCTGATTTTATATGAAATGTACTTTTTTTCTTAACCAACTATAATAACTCTCACATATAATTTATAATATCTGAAGATATATAGGATTGAACGAATCCTGTATGATCTTGTTTATAGGTGTGTGTCTAATGAAGATGATGATTCAAGATATGTTTTAGTTAAAAGAATCAGATCTTATTACTTGGGGTACAAATATATATATTTTTAAAGATCTAAGCTGGGCAATTATTCCATCTCACACGTTTTTTGTAATATTTCTATCTTTTACTTTCTCAAACTATACAAGCCATTGAATCTTATAATTAACTTTTGTTTGTATTCTTCTTAACCTGTAATTCTGTTTAAAAATTTATGCGACCCAGTTTTTTTTCATTATTTTTAAAATTCAATGAACTAATTTAATCAAATAAATTTTAAAATTAACATACATTATATAGTGTGTATGATAAATATTTTTTGTTAATATATATTTATACTGTAATGTATCAGTATTCTTATTTATTAAAACACTCACATCACTTTTGATACAAGTAATTTAGAATTCACTTCATTCATGCAATAAAATGCCATTTACATATTATTATTACATTTCCATTTGAATTGCTATTTTTTAGTTTCCATTACTTCTAAGCTCACAAAATGTGTTATATATGACTCTTTCATAAATTCTTTCATCGACATTTTCCTTCCGACTTGACGTTTAATTTGCAGTTTTACTTTTTACTTTTGAAAATGATGATGCATTTCTTTCTGTTCTTAATTATTGTTTTTTTTTATCTAACTGTAACAAAGAACTATTATTTTTGGCTCCAATAAACGTCTGCGGTTCTTTTTTATGCTTCTACCCTAACTGTAGGTATGCTAGCGCATTCAGTTGGCAGAGTGTAAAATGAAGTGAAGACAAGACACAGAAATAGATTGAGTAATCAGAGAGAATAAATGAGATTTTTCGCATCAGATGAGGGACTTTTTTCTATTGTATTTTTTCTAATGTCTAAAAGGGAAGAAATAGATATTATTTTCCAAATAGAAAGAGTAAGACTTTTTTTTTGTTATCAAGTTACTAACAAAATATTACTCAGAGAATCAAAAATTACGATGAAAGATGTTTTGTATAATGAGATGACGATATTAAGAAAAGCAAAATAAGATAGGGAATAAACAAAAATAGCACAAGAGTTCCATCCATTTTTATGAATCTATAAAGATATAATATTAAAAGAAAATGAAATGCATAAAGATAACCAAGTGAAAGCCAATGCACCTTTCCTAGTGTAAATTAAAAAGAAACACATACTTTAATCTTTAGAATTTGGTTAACTATTAGGTAATATCTTTTTGTAATAGTGATGCAGGAAGAAATGCTGTTAAGATATTAAGAAATACTAATTAATGTTACATACATAGCATAAAATATGAAATTATATAGATTTATTTAAATCAAAAAAATATTTTTAATTTAATTGAACAATAATCAAGAAAATATATTCTAAGTGAATTATGGCTCAGTTTAAATCAAATACCGGTTAAGTTATTCTTAAGTTCCTCGGATTCCTTTAAAATTGTGTTTAACAACATATTTATATAAATTTGTTTTCGTTACAAAGATAACATACTGTTGCTTGATAAAACTCTACAATTACCAAAGACAAAATAAGTTAAAATTTTAACTGGGTTTCAAATTGTAAATGAGGCTCGGGCCCCCGGTAGCCTAGTGGTTAAGATCATAAGTCTCACGAGGACGATGCTTGAATTAGATCGTGATCTCGAGTATTGCTTCAATTAAAAAAAACTTTCGTGCAGAATAAGGAGGGTGGTTATACATTAAATTCTTTTTAGATTGAAAGCTTTCACAAGTCGTGGTGTGACAGTTAGAAAAGTTAAATATCAATTAAAATATTTTGATTAATTTTTGAATATTTCAAAATTGCGAGATTATTACCGATCACGCTTTTGTGGGGTTAGAGCTAATATTATAAAAATAAATTTATAATGAATTTTTAAATCCATTAAAAGCCAGTGATTAAGGCATTTTTCAGTCTCAGAGTTTATTGTTTTAAGGTATTATTACGTATAATTTATTCCTACATATATATATGTATTATTTTATTTAACTACAAATTTATCCTTGGAGGTAAATAACAATTGATACTCTCAGATACTGTATGATGTGCACAACTTTTATAAAGATGTGTAAATAAAATATTTTTACGTATAAACATATCTTTGAAAAGCAGTGTTATATATGTATATGTAATTATTCACTTAAATGTTCACTTAATTCATAATGGTCTTGAGCCCTACAAGACTTCACTCGATAATTAATTTTCAGTTTACCCATCTATCAAGAAATATATTGTTAACCACAACTTTATCTCCTAAAAATTGCCTTTCTAGCATTTTTTTTAAACAAGCAATGTTACATCATCTGCTTATTCTGACCAATCCCCCCCCCCAAAAAAAGTCTTTACCTGAATTCATATGATTCTAAAAGCTTTTGTTTGAGAATACTACAAAAGCTGAGATTTTCTGAGCTGGCAAAGAACGATTTTGTCCCTTGTATTACTTGTGCGCGTTTATGTTGTTCAAGTCCTATCTTTATGTTTGTGATCGTCTACAAAATGTGGATTTTAAAATAACAAAATGCCTTATACTTTCAACGACTGCTACAAATTAATAGATCTTTCCAGCAGTAAAAGGTCTTAAGTCTAGTGAAATATTTTCATATAAATATATATTCCCTTAGTCCCTTTTTACAAAACAAGCTCCTCATATCAGTTTCATACTTTTGAAAAGTCCCTCATTTCATAATTTGGGCTGTAAAATGTTTTATGATATTTAAACACGTGCCAATATTTAAATGTATTCTAAAAAAAGATCCAACTTGATATATTTTCTTTTTTAGCTTTATTTACAAAAATCAGACTTACTAAAGCTAAAGGGAAGTAAAATAACGAGGATAGACCATTCAATCATCTGTGAACGAATAATGTAATTTAAATTTTAAAATATTTTGACCTGTATATCTTTTTGTTCTTACCTCCAATATAAAAGAGGAGTAATGATCCACATAAAAAAAAGTTAAAGCACTGTTTTGAGATTACGCCGAACCTTTCAACCATTAACATGACTACTCCCTTTAAAAAGGATAACGAAAAAAAAATTCTAAATTGTCAGTCTAATAACTTTGCACCCTTTATATTACTAAAAGGAAAGAAAGTAATCGAAATTATCGTTAGAAGAAGATTCGGCTCTTAAACCATGCGTATCACTTTTTTAATCTTTTTTGTTAATGAGCCAATAGAATGAAGTCTTATCCTTACAGAGAATTTCGGACAACTTTAATTGAAAAATTCACCTGAAATTGAGACACAATAAAAATGCAGTTAAACTGAAGTTTTACACCCAGTTGACCCAGATATAACTTAAAGATTATTTCGCATGTCGATGAAAGCACCAGTCTGTGAACATTCCCAACATCTTCAGTCTAAGCTTGGCGGGATGGGTCGTTGCACACATGTAGGCAACTATCCCTATATAGCCTTGTGCTCATTTTATATTTTTTACTACCACGATAAACGATCCTTAATGTTTATTTAACGCATTCAGAAGTACCATTCGTTTTATTCTTGATGCGCTTGTTTCAAAAAGATATATTGCTTTAAAGTGTTTAATTTTTGAAATCTGTTGCTATATAAACATTGTAGGATATATTTGAAAGGTAAGGTAACCTCATGCCTTGTTTTGACACAATTTTTCAGCTACCCATGACAATATTCTTTTGCAAATTGAAAGTTAAATTGTTATGTTTGTATCAAGGAAAATAACTTTAAAAAATTCACTGTACTCTAACGATACTAAGGATTTATTTTTTATTAACAGAACCATAGGAAATAAGTGTTGAATCAGTTTTTACTGCGATTGATTGGATATAAATGGACCCAAAAATCACTACAAATAAAATAACATTTTAGATATATAAGCTATTTTGTAAAACTGATGAAAACTTTTAATGTTTTAAAAAGCTTTAATATCTTTAAAAAATTTGTTTAACTCCATTTTTGTTTGCCTTTATCGTTTTATTGAATTATTTGCAATTATGCTTCCCATATGCATAATGCATTCACTTTTTCATCAGCTTAAATATTGATGATCTTAAAAGATTCTCCATTCCAATATATTTATTAGTCAAAAATTTATTATAATTAATGTAGGATTTCCAATTTATAATACTTTATGAAAGAAATCAGCAGAGACTAATGGAAATTTGTAAATAATTTATGACGAATAATGTGTCATCCAAATAATCGCTTTTGTAAAAATAGCAATTATAATTGTTCTTCGAAATAACTGAGAATATGCTAATCGTAATTATCATTGATTCAGTAGTTTCTCTTACACGGATTAATTAGAAAACATTAGTCCCTTCTCTTCATTATTAATTGATAAGTTATATTCATTTATTTAATTGACTAGCATTGTTTGTGGAGGGTACATTCAAACTGCTTTCATTTTTCTTCAAAATTGCCAGGCATCAACAGAAGTAAGCTGATCATGTTACATCGTCTTAACTGCCCTGGCACATCCTGTTATTTATGGGTCTTTGTTTAAGAGTCATACACGATCCTATCGTTTCTAAGAATGGACATCATGGAAGTCTTTTTAACCTCCGTTGCGATAAAATAATTCCACGCGCTCAAAAATAAAACCATGTTCCGGCTATTGTGATAACGAATTTGTGAATCTTTTTATAATGGATCTTTACTGCTGGTAATCACCACCTATTGTGATTTCGGTCACTGCATATTAAAAAGAAAAAAACTGGCTGTGATCAAATAGAAAAGGTAAAGGACAAAGACCAGTTTACTAGGCTAGTAGGTTGGTAACAAAAAATTCTTCAACCGAAATTAATGCAACTGATGAGAGAATTTAGATCGTTTATCTGCGATTATTGTCATCTTCATCCCTTCGGAAGTAGAATTTTTTTTTATAAACAAGTTTAATCAAATATTCATCATGATTCGAGGATGAGACTAAATTGAACTTTAAAATAAATATGAAAAAATTGCAGTGATTTAATCTGATCAAAAATAAAATATCGTTATTAAGAATATCGACTGTATGATATAAAAATCGTCGCTTAATTCAGGTCGATGTATATAAGGCTTTATGCGAATAGAATAGAATTTAAATTAGAGGAATTGAGATCACGCTTTCATCCTACAAAGATATTAAAATGCTTATTATAGTTAAGGAGAAATGGAACAAGTTTTAATAGAATAATTTTCCTTGGTAATTTAATGAGCGTTAGTTCAATTAATTGCATTTGATTTCGGTATTAAAAATTGAATCGATTTATACAATTTAAAAATAATCGGAAGTTGAGAACAAAGTTAAGTTGTTCTACAGCTGACACAATTTTTATAACATGCTTCTTTGTTATAATTTACGAAAATTATGTATTTTAAAAACTGTTACAAGCATATTAAATTGCATGTGATTTCAACATATCGTATTTATTCGAATCTAAGCAGCACTTTTTTGTAATGTTAATGCTACTAAAACCGGATGCGGCTTAGAACTGAAGGCGGAAATATTCATAAGATGGGGGAAATTGAACATGATACTGAAGATTAAAGCAATTACAAATTCATGTATTTATTTGAAATACTTAATACTGGTAAAATAATTACATTATTTAATTCTCATTAGTTTTCACTTTTATTTCTTAAAAAAATCCTTAAATTTAAATATTAGATATCAATAAACCCCATTTTACACTATTTTTTTGCATTCTTTTTTACAAAAACTTAAAATTAAGGTGTGGCTTAGAACAGATGACGGCTTAGATTCGAATAAATATGGTAATTAGAATATCTTTTCACTAAATGAATCAATTTGAGTTTATAAACTTAAATAAACTTCCTATTACTTAGTTTTTTTCTTTAAAAATTCACCAAGTGATTTTCTTTTAAAAGGCATTTTGAAGTCAAACATATAGATCAGGGGAGGATAGAATTTTACAGGGCACAGGCTACTTTTAATTTCTTCAAGGTGTTGCGGTCTACTCAGTAACCTGGGTTGGGTGAGGTAAGAAAATGATCTACAATATTTATTATAACTTAATAAAATAAATACGAAATATATGTACTTACCTACAAACTAAAATAAAAAAAAACCTTACACTTTTAAAACTGCGTTTAAAGTAAAAAGCAAAATACAAACATAACAGTAATAGCCACAAATATAATACTATCAAATAATGCATTTATTATTAAACACAATTCAAAATACATTAAAAAATAAAACATTTTCATCTGAAGTTATTTTTCGTACTTATAGCCAGAAAAAGGCTTAGTCTGCATACTGTTAGCGAATCTTGAGTACTTCGGTATATGTTTACTTACTGCTAATCAATCTTCAGGAGGTCACCCCAAAATGTTTTGGTGGTCCACCGGTCGATTGCGATCGACTTATTGCCTAAATCGATATAGATATATAATTTATAAAGAGTTTTATAATATTTTTTTTAAATTGCGTGGAAATACTCATCTGAATATTATTTTATATTTCACAAGACATAAGATTACATCTGGAGCTTTTAAAATGTTTAATTTAATTAATAAAAATATTTTAGCAAAAATATTTTAGCAAAAATATTTTTTATTCCAAATTTGCTTATTTTGATATATATATATATGTGTGTTTAAAATAACGCAAAGCATTCTTTTTTAGCAACGTATTTACTAAAAGGACATAATTTTTAAGAAATCGGATTAATTTGTTAAATTTCTGTTTTCTCAAATGCGCATTTTTTATTTTATTTATGCCTTATCCCGAAAGTTGTTACTTTTTCAAACTATGCAATTAAATTTTAAAATGGCAATATATCTCATAAGAATACTTTTACTTTAAACGATTCAAATTTAATAACTGAAATATATATTTTTAGAGGATATTAAAACAGATTTTTTTTAAAAAAAATAGTCACAGAAAAAAACTTTCTACTTATAATCCCATATTATTTTAAAATGTTAGTTCCTCAGTGCTGAGTTATGAAATAGTTTTTTTTTTAATTTATAGATTTCTTTTAACTGGTTACATTGTTAATTCTTTTTCTTTAATCTGATTAAGGCAGTTTTATTAAACTCTAAAATGCGTTTTTATTTAAAAATGAATTATATGCATTTCATAGAAAATAGATAATTGTTTATTTTTCTTATAATTATGTTTTGATTTATATGGATTCTGTTCAGAGTTTTATTTTCTGAACATCAACAAATAAATCCATCAACTGTAAATAAAAAGTGCTGAAAAGGACGTGTGACCCCAAGTTCAAATAAAAATTCACGCTACATCAAACTTCTTTACGCTTAGTTAGATCTAATTAAAAAAGAAATTCAAGAATTCCAACTCGTATTAGACAAGATAAAATGAGAGATTTCTCTCTAGGATAAGAAGTATAAACGAAACGTTAACTTTTCGCAGAAAAAAGTTTTTCCTTATGATTCGAGGCGCGCAACATTTTTTTCACACACACACACAATCAAAACATTACGAATAATAATACTTCTCTTTTATGTACTAAATGTAATGCGATTTGTAAGGTAGAAGAACTCGACGCATTGGGTGAGTTCCCTTGTTATGTATAAGCTGAAACTATTTTTTTTAATCCAGTGTGTGTTTAAAGGCAAAGTATAGTGTTTTTTAAATCATTACTATAAATAATGAAAAATGTAAGTAGCATAAAAATTTAGTACTTAGTGATTAGCTAGGAAGTATTGTGTTTACATAAATAAAAATTAAATAAAAAGCTTTAAGATTAAAATAATTATCATCTAAGTATTTCTGTGTGTGTGAAACTGAAAACCCACATAAAAAGAATCATCAACCAATGTGTGGAAAAAAATCCATTTACATGTTAGTGTATTACTTTCCAACAAGTTTTTTTTATCAGATAAGTTGATACATAAAAATTATTTTAAAAAACGAAGTTTTTCAGATGCTGATTTTTAAATGCCTTATGTTAATTTATTTATTTACAAAAATACAAAACAACAGTGCATTATTTTAAAAAAATAATAAGTGGATAGGAAAAAGAATATCAATTAAATATTTGTCCCATTTTTAAGCAATTTATGGAATATTTTTGAGTATGAAATCATCTAGATACTTACCGCGATAAAACGTTAGTACAGCGTAAAATACGGGTTAGACCTAAGTGAGAAATACTACCATAAGATCAATGCTAATGATCTTTGATGTTTTAAATTTTGAATATGATTTTTTGCTTAAACTGTATATATATATATATATATATATATATATATATATATGGAAAAAAAATTTTATATAAAATATAGAACATAACAGGGGAAAAAAAAAATTAAGATCAAATCTAATGAAATACAAATAAGAACCTATCGAGTCAAAATGCAATTTCGGACTTAGGACCGAATAAGTGGGGTTAAACTAGTTTGAAGGCGCCAACCTTCCCCCTTTGCAACTCGGTAGAAAAGACCAAAATAAAATAAATAGAAATTTAAAGTATAAAAATTCTAAGTATAAAAAATCCAAAGTATAAAAAATCTCATAGAAATATGAAAGAACAACCGACTACTATTAAGCAAAAAATTCTCTCAAAATGTTTAAGCAGAAAAATATCAAAAGAATTACCCAGTAAAAGGATTCTTCCAAAAAGATTTTAAAACTTCTGCTCACAGAGCTTATTCCAGGAGATCCAACACTCTTGAAACCGATGGAAAGCTTTTATATGTTGTGATAAAAATCTAAATTGCACTTAAACGCATCCTTTATACCAGCTTGTAAGGAAGACGCCAAGAAAGATTACATTCAAATTTGGTAGGCTATAACTTGGTTGGTTGTCACAAATGTAGAAAATTGGTTGGTTGTCAAAATGTAGAAATTTGGTTTGGTTGCTAAAAATGTAGAAATTTTTCATATTATAGGATTTTTAAGAAGGGTGTTTAAAAAATAAACTGTGTGAAGAGTGTTAAAACAGAATCTTCACAGCAAAACAACTAAAATGCTGACTTTGAAATCCTATTGTTGTATGGTGGTTTTGAAGTCAGAAATAGCAAGACGATTAATGTATTTGTGATGAATATATGTTCTTAAGAAGTTAAAAGGATAGTCATGATCTAAGCAGCATTGGAAGAAATTCTTGATATTGTTAAATTTATCTATTTTGTTGGTAGTTAAGTTATCATTCCTAAGTAAAAAATTCAAAACAATATTTCTGTAAATTGATAGATGCAAATTGCTGTTCCATACAGGAATTTTAATTACATGGAAACTAAAAGAATCTCTTTTGTCATAAATGTTACAGACTACTCTATTGTCAATAAGATGCAAGTCTAAATCTAGGAATTCAACCATATTAGAGTTAAAATTAGTTTTAAGAAGGTTGAGATTGTCAGGGTAGAACATAATATTTGGTTTGAATTCACTATTTTTACCAAAAACTATTACATCATCTATATAGCGGTATAATAAGAAAGATTCATCAAAAATATGATCAATTTCAAAAAAATGTAAATATAAGTTAGCTAAACTATTACTATATATATATATATATATATAACATATTAACATAGTGGATTTGTAGCAACTTTTAATATATTATTTCAGTATAACGTTAAATACGAGAGCTCGATAGATAAAAATTAGTTCATAGCAAAAATACTTGATTTTTAAAAAAAAAAAAAATAGTACAGAAAAAAATGTCAGAATATATTTTGTTAGTATATGCTACACTTATTGACCTTTAGTTCTATTTTTGCGGAATTTTACGCAGCTTTTTAAATTAAAAGCAATCTTTGATTACAATCACACTAATATTAAAAGAGTAAATGAGAGTATAGCAAAAGCTTACTACTGCTACTAGTTTTAACTTTCTGCTCTCAAAACTACAAAAACTATCTATAGCAAAAATGAATATAATTCTAATCTTCTAAAATGGAAAAGCAGATAACTGAGAAAAAGAACAATAAGTCCTTGAAAAGTAATTGGTTTGAAGTTACCAGAAAGAACTTTTTGAGCAATATAGTAAAAACAATGACCATAAAAAAAGAATTTAGAAACAAAAATATAACTCACATTTTATATTCCTGTATGAATTTTACAACAGAATCAAATAAATTTATTTTAATTTTCTTTTTACATGTAGAGGTTGAAAGGTAAAAATTTCACTAAACTTAAATCATTTAATCTTGTTACTTACACTGGTCAAATGATCATTCACGCAATATTTAATTTCATTAGTTCTATTTGAATGGTCCCTTTCGAATAATGCTATATAAATATCTTTTATATTTCAGCCTGAATGGTCTCGTGTAAAATTTACACGCGATGATTTTTGCTGCTCACTCAAGCAGAACGAGAGTTAATCCTTAACAAGTGTGATGCATTTCTTATATTTTTATTCTCATTCGTTTTAATGAATGTCTCTTTTACTCATCAGTTTTTTTCAAACGAGAAGAGTCACTTTTGTTTTGTTCAACTTGAGTAAAAGTATTTATGCGCGATAAGTTGAATAGACAAATGAATACAAAAATTAAAATGCAAAACCGACAATATTTAGAATATAACGAAGTTTAAAAGCAGAAGTATTAGGTTTTGATATACATATGAAATATATTTTGCAAATAAGTTTTATTAGGAATATTTATGCATTACTTTTTTTGAAAGTATTTATTCTTGTATTTTTAAAATATCTAATACCTAAACATAAGAGTCCTAGTGTAGGTTTCCCACCAAATACCAATCAACGAGTTGAAACAATTATTTTGAAGGAAATACATATTTCACTCACTAAATTAAAGTAAAAACTTTTGCATGAGCAATTCGCCCTAAAATGTTTTTGAAATTAAATTGGATAAAAAAATATTAATTTAAACTTCTTTTAAATATAGCTACTGCAGTTTTATTCGACTTGAAATTTTTTAATTTTTTAAAAAATTTTTTTATCCTTTAAACTACTTTAAGTTTTAGTTTAAACAAATAAGCATGCGACGAAGGTCGTCCAAACCAGCATATAATTTACCCACACACATAGAAACATTTTTTTAACACTTTTTGTCTTATTATTTTAATACATGTTATACCAAAGATTTATTTTATGTATGTTATATAAATTGAAATAATTTTGAAAATAGTTCAGAAACAGATATGAGACAGTCAAAATAGTTTTACTTATCAAATTAATTAACTAATTTTTATTTTTAAAAAAAGACCTTAACGCAATAAATTCACACATTCCGTAAATAACATTTTCATTAAGTGCACACAATAGAAGTATAAAATAGTATTAAAGCATATATGTCTTATGTTCAATGATCGTGAGGTAAATCTTCTTTAATACTGTACAACAGTGCTTCTCAAACTTTCAATGTTCGGGACCCAATTTTTAATCATAATTTTCATCGCGCCCCCCTCCATACAATAACAAAGTATTGAATTCAATAATAACGTACTTTGATGCTAAAAAAAAAAGCTGCAATACGATTTTAATTATAAGCCGTACAAATTATCAAGATAAGTATTAAATTTTGTATATGACAAGTACATGGGTAAATTAGCTCATATTAATTTAGTATTGATGAATTAATGATGTGTGAGAAATCCATTGCTCAGTTCTGTTGTATTGTATTTACTATGTCAGAATGTAATTATTTTCGACTTATATGCTCACGCCCCCTCGGTAAGATTACCACGCCCCCGCTAGGAAGGCATGCCCCACAGTATGAGAAACGCTGCTGTACAATAGTTTTTTTAAATAACAAGATGATCCTTATAATATCATTCACAAGTTTCTTCCATTACTCTTTTGGCTCGTAGTCTCCGGGTGGTCAAGGTCACAAACTCATGGTCAGCGTTGGCGAATCGCGGTTTCGAGTCCTGGTGCCACTGAAGACCCGCCGTACAAAGAGAGGTTGATGCACAGGAACTCATTCGATCAAGGCTCAAAGTGTTGACGTCCGTGTTGAATGGAGGTTTGGTGAGTGAGGTGCTATCTCAGATGCCCCCTCGTCACTTGACCCAGGTTAAAATTTCGCGGTCCTTCGCCAACAACCCTTGAGCAGCTTTAAAGTGCAATGTTAATAAAAAAAATCAAATACATTAATATTTAAGTAAGATAAAGTAAAAGGGAAAGGAATGGAAAGCTATATTTTTATCTTTCTGTAAAAGTTAAAAAATAATATATCTGACAAATTTTTTGAATGAATACTTTAATGGAAGCACTAAAAAATTCTAAATTGATCTCACCGTTTTCTTCTAATATCATTTTCTACCTTATTTTCAGACAAAATTCGTAGAAAATATATCACGAAAATAATACACAATCAACTTGTTAAAGGATGTGTCTTATCATGATTATGAACGAAGTAACTAACCCCCCTCGTTTGCAGCTAAGTGGAACACGACAAATAGAACAGCCGCGTGACTGACCCAGCTGAAGAACGAAGCCTATTGCGTGGGTGAACAGAGCACCCATTTTTACACCTGCTATCTTGTTTTCAAAATATCCTATAGGATTGTAGTATAAAAGGTCTATTAAAGAAATCCGAGTTAAAAATAAGGAATGAGAGTTTCACTGAAGCATGGAATTTATCACGATACTAATCATGAGGAAACAATATGCTACTTTAAGGGACACCATTTAAAACCTTATCATTTTTTCAAAGGAACTAACTTAAACTAACGTAAATCGTATAGATGAAAAAGGATTAAATACCCTCTTTAATTCACGAGCTATTTGAAAAGATAGACATTTTTATAAAAATTCTAGTAAATAGGTCCAACTAATAAGATTGGGATTAATTGTTATAGCTATTAAGGGATACACACAATTATCTTTTGAAAGTCACCAGGCGTCTGTAAATATTTATATCAAATAAATAAAAAGGGAAAGAGAGGGAGAGATTTAGAGTGAAAAAATGATCCTCTAGAAGAAACTAAATTTATATATATAAATGCGCATATGCTAAATTACTTTCTTATCCGGATTCTAAAAAAAAGTTTCCAATTAAAAAAAAATTTTTTTTTTTTTTTTTGTATTTTCGGATTTTATCACAATTGAACTCAAGGAGAAGCAATTAACTCGCACTTTTTTTACAGGTATACACACCATTTTTCCAAAATAGATAAAATGTTTGCGTAAATATTGTTTTGTAAATTACTCTACAAGTATTTTTGAAAACTATAAAACTTATGATAAATAAATACCTTACTTTTTTTTATGAAATCAGAAATAAATGCGCTACACAAAAAGAGCATTTCTTTAAGCCCGAGAAGATTACTTTAGATGTATTTTTTCTTTATAAAAGCATTACATAAGTTACCCAATTGAGTTTGTGATATATTTTTCCTTAATATTTCCTTTCCAGTCATAGTTAATAATACGTTAAATGGAAGTTACAGAGGAAGACCCTATTTTAGTTCAGGCAATTCACGAGTTTAACAAACAGCAAATAAACTAAAACAATTCACAAGTCAATGCATTTCTTAGTCCTTTTAGATTTATTATTTAAGTTATCTCTGTGATAGTGTTGTCTTTTAGCGTCAAAGAACTATCCAAGACTGCATTATATTCCAGGCAGGTTTAACTTTTTATGTAAGAATATGATGTTGCAATGCATACAGTTGCTTATTATATAGCTTATTATATAGCACACATTTTTAAAATTTATAAAAATTCCAAACATACGCGTTTTTATTTGAATACATAAAGTTAAAAAAAAATTAGTATTATAGGGTAGAAGATAAAATACGGAATACTTTTTACACCAGAAAAAAAGGGGTTGACATAAATGAGTACTAATAAGAAAGACATCGTTTTCTAATAATTAATTAAGACAGAAAATGCTGTTAATGTTCGAGTTTTTTTTACGACCACCAATTTCAGGCTTTGTTCTTTACGTAAAAACATCCATAATAGAAATGTCTAAGAATCATGTAACAATTTTGTGTTCTTTAAATTATTATAGATATACAAACCAAAACTTTAGGGTGAATTAAAGTAACGAATGTTATATTTTGTGGTGTATTATCCGTAAAGTTCTGCGCCAATGTTTTAAAATTACAATTTCTGTGAAAAAAATGATCCCCCTTTTTCATCTCCCTCTCTCTCTTACAATTAACTATTTTAAAAAAAAATTATTCAAAAACTTTTTCTACAAAAAATAAATGAAGATAGATACATATATATATATGTGTGTATGTATATAAATTATTAGGAAAATGTATGTAATTACTCTATTTGTGCTAATTTACATTTAAAAATTTATGAATATGTTAAATTAGAGTAATTAGTGCAAGAAAAGTTTTGAGAACTTAGGCTTTGTGTTCTTTTTTATAGAGAAATTAATACTAATCTAAAAAGAGATATACACTCATTACCATAAAAATTTGCGCACCAAGAAAAAGTCGTCAAAATGAAACGAAATTCTACATTAAATACTACTTTTATGTAAGTAACTGATTTGAAAGTCAAAGAAAAAGGATCATTTATTGCAGAAAAAAGTACAAATAGACGAAAGTTGGACCCCTTCTAGTGCGAATACACGATGCGATACGAGCGGGCATTGAGGCATTCAAGTTTCGTATGATGTCCTGAGATATCCTGTTCCACAGTTGCTGTAAACGAGCTTCTAATTCGACCAAACTCGTAGGCTGCCCAACTTGCCGTCGCTAATGATCTCAGATATGCTTGATTGGTGACAGATCTGGGGATTGAGCAGGCCTAAGAAGGGTGGTAATGTGGCACAGGTAGTCTTGTGTCATCTTTGCTGCGTGTGACCGAGCATTGTCTTGTTGAAAAATGGCTCCTGGGAGCCCTGCCATGAGAACACATGTGGCTGAAGGATGTCATGAACATAACGCTGGATTGTCAATGTGTCATGTATCGTAAGCAACGGCACTCCATACCATCACACCAGCTGTGGTAGAGGTGAGCCGCTGTAAGGCGAAGGTAAGATTGAGGCCTTCACCACGGGTCCTCCACACATGCACACGATTGTCATCACTTCTCAAATTGAATCTAGGTTCGTCGCTGAAGACGATCTGGTTCCATTTCGTTGCAGGCCAATCTCGTCGTGCACGACACCACTTCCAACGGAGGCGTTGGAGGTGGTGTCATTGAGAGCACACGTAATGGGCGCCGTGATACCAGATGGCCTTCAGCCAGGCACCTTCCGATGGTTTGAGAAGACATAGGGGCCCGTAGTAAAGGGGTTACCGGTGTCTGGACAGCAACCAATGAGGCAGTTAACTCTACGTGTGCGTGTCGTATGATGTGACGGTCTTCTCGACGACTGGTCTGTCGATGGCGTTCTGAGCTTTTTCGCCATGTGTAAATGATATATCTCTCCTGCCCACTTGTCCTAATAACTTCTCACAGTCAAATTAGAACGGCCTACTTGACGAGCTACTCACCGAGCTGACCACCCAGCCTCCATCATGCCGATGATTCTTCCCCTCTCGAACTCGGACAGCTGCTCATATTATCGGTATCATGTTGCTCATGGTGGAGTAACGGCATCTCTACCTCAGCACTGATTTAGTGCACTGAAACAAGCTCTGCTTACCTGTTTTATACTCCAAGGAGAACAAAGCTCAACGTCCTCTAGTGGTATTATGCAATGCGCAATCAAGCTGCATTTCTAATCATTTGCATATTTGCTCGACAGATACCTTCATTCCAAGCTTCGTTACGAGCCCACACTTATTTCTTGGTGCGCAAATTTTTATGGCAATGAATGTATATCATTTTATTCTATTATGTAATAACGAATGTCATCATTAAAACTCAATATTTCTTTCTTTCAAATACGCAGAGTATAAATGAGAAAGTTTATTAATTAATAAGCATACTATATAAACAGTGGCGTATAACGTATACCCCGCATCGCGGGAGGGGGGGCAGGACTCCATGGGGCCCAAAACCTGACTGAAGTCAAGTATGTACCCTTTGTAAAATCCGGTTTGGGGCCCAAAACCTGACTTTGCAGGGGGGCCTTAATTTCCTCCGTTACACCATTGATTATATATATACGTAGGTTAAATAGTAATATAAGTTGCGTCTCGGAAATTCCAAAATATATCGAAACAAGAACGATGGAGTAGGTAAGTATCCAAAGGCCCTGGTGCCAAAAAAATGAATGCCCTATCTTGGTTGGGTTTTATCAAGTATATAAAAATATATGGATGTTTTAAATATACAAAGCTACAATTTGTGTTTACTACCTTCTCTTTCTTGGCATTGTTTGTGCTTAAACGTACCACTGGGTTTTTTTATCCACAATTTCAGTTTTATAATCTATGCAATACATTTCGTTTGTGCTCGAATACTAATTGACGTTAAAAGGCTGGAGAAACGGAATGCCACGCTGTGACGGATCTATACGTTACCTAATCATTAATCCTCTTGGGGAAACTTTGGTGCTAGATTCGTGTTAATTCACAGCTATCCCTCTAGAAGAAACCTTGATATTTAAATTAGTTTGACTATATAAAGTCAAAAGGTTTTATAAATGTAAGATAGAAGGAGAGGAGAACTGTTGCGGTGAATAGTAAGTGAGATTCATTTCATTATCACAACTTGAGTTTAGAAAGGAGTTTTTCACTGTAATAAATCAATAGATTAAAGTTTAAGAATCTAAGATATATTGTGAATTAAACAGATTCTTTGCGCTTGTTTACTTAGAGTTGCTCACTTAGAATAGATTGCTCTCATTGTATATCACTCCTAGGGTCTCCTCTTGTAGTTTCACTTGTGGTTGATTAGTGTGTTTGAATAGTAATAAAATAATTGTTATTATGGAAGTTTCTGTGATGCTTTGTTTCCCTCCACACCCTTAGGTAGGCAAGGCGGTGAAGGAGTGGCTCCAAATAGGTCGTGCTCACGACGCTACAAAACTTCGTTGGGGAATCCCTGGCTATTTATTTGGGAGGATCGAACTGACCCACCAGTGGGCTTAGAGCTACAAAATGGTCTACCGAGATTTACAGGAAATGATACAAAAAATATGCACGAACAAGAAAATACATTACAATATTATCATGATTATTTAAAAAAAAAAAAAAACCTTTGCAAAAGAGCAGAGGAGGGGTTGCCTCTTGTATAGGTTTCTTATGATGTAATAATATATGGTAAGATTTTTCATGAAACTTTCAAGTAACAGTTTTTTTTCAAGTAAGTTTATAGAAAAATGAATAAAATTTAAAATAATATAAACTTCTCCATATGTAAAGTTCACAACACTAAACAAACAACGGAAAAAATTTAGGGGACCCTACACTTTCAAAATTACTTTCAACTGAATTGCCATTATTATAGTTATGCTTTTGCAACCTTTTATATTTATATCTTAAATTTAGGAGAAATTATCGCAAGTTCGGCTTGTTTGATGGTCAGGGTCCAAGGGCCTCTACTGATCTTGAGGGCCCCGGTGCATGGCACCGCCTAGCCCATTGGTAGCTTCGCCACTGAACAAGAATTAAATTTAACTGGAAAGACTAAACTTGAAGATGGTGTAACTCTTTCTTCAAATTCGAATGCGATTATATCTTTTCATCACGAGTTTGATGCTCTACAGTTCTGAAAAGTTTCAAGTGCTTACATGGTTTTCGAATAAAGTGAAAAAAATTTCTCATTAATAATCAATTCAACTTCTCTTAAAATTAAGTCGATTAATTGTAATTCAAAATACTTTGCATTTTTATCAGAGTCAACGGAAGTGCATTTGAACTATTGATGAATTCTATAGAATTGCTGCTGAATTTATACTACATGCAAAATAAAATGTCTGTCTACAGTTTGCTCTTAATTATAGCCTTTTTTTTAAAGCAATCTTTCGAAAAAGGATGATTTGAGAATCATTATTCTATTGTTATGAATTGAAATGTTACTTCTCTTGGTAATAATATATTTAAGAATTACAATGAAAACATTTATTACGACATATTAAACATCGATGAAAGGAAACCTACAATAAAATTCAAGGGCTCGGCAATTCTTACCGGTTCTCTTTAATAAGGTAATTACGCATGTGCTTTTTCTGCATTTATGAATAGGTTGTCTACTTGAAATGATTGTTCATAGACCTTTTTTTTATTTTCTCTGATTGCTTAAATTTGCTTAGAATTGTTTTTGTG
Source organism: Trichonephila clavata (assembly GCA_019973975.1). Taxonomy (NCBI): domain Eukaryota; kingdom Metazoa; phylum Arthropoda; class Arachnida; order Araneae; family Nephilidae; genus Trichonephila; species Trichonephila clavata. The sequence continues at coordinate 482,674 of BMAO01019870.1, read as the reverse complement.
TCATAAATCATCTCAGGAACACACTCAAATAAGTATTAAAATCACATCAATTCCATACTTGTATAATTAAATATGTATTAATTCTTTTTTTAACATAATGTTTTATTAATAAAAGAAACCACACAAGAGTTATACATTTATACTGTTCTTAGTTTATTTCGAATATTGTACGCCTCTGAGTGCCTCTTCAACAGTGAATTGTAAATAAATTAATTTTTAATTTTTGAATGAAAGCATGAAGCGTTTACTTCAGATTTACTGTTTAAAAATATTTACTCTCTCTCTTTCTAAAAGATTCATTATTTAATGTTTGTTATTTTACTAACTTTTGGACTTTATTCATTTGTTAATAAGTGATTAAAAAATATTGTGCATCCAGGTATTAGTTGCGAATTTTTTTAGGTAAAAATAGTTGAATTTGTTAGAAGAGTAGGGTTATAATCATAAGATGTTCTACAACAATAAAAACAAATAATTCATGATTTTACTGAAATTAATAAGTAATGTCACTTCTCTTATAGTTGATATTTACTATATCAATTATAAGAGTCTCTTGTTACCTTTTATTGTTACTCTCTCTCCTCTCTCTTTCTCTCTTAGGACTTATATATACATATTGAAATCGCAAACACAAAATGCCGAAAGATTGTTTGGGGAAAATGATATTAAGTTTCTACACTTAATTTCTTAAAAAAAAATTAATTCCTAGAATGTTGAATGACCCTGTTATTTTTCATCTCAGAAAACCGTAATATTTTTATCATCTCAAAGTTAATGCCTTTTAAAACAATATTAAGAAATTGCATTCTTAGCCATTCATAAGTTTCCAATTGTTTTAAAAGACGTTCAACTGGATTTGCTTGAAAACGTTGTGCCATTAGAGTATTGAAAAGAAATCAGAATATAAAAATGTGTAATCAATCGTAGCCAAAATGAATTCGTAAGAACTCGCATACAAATTTTGAAAGTATAATTCTCCACCCAGATAAGATGAACCAGGTGTTTTCCTTCAAAAAGATTCACGAACTGGTTTATATGAACAGGTTTTCCTTGATCCCTCCCCAAAGATTATGAAGCGGTTATCTTCTTTTGTTATTCATGAAAATCCAATTCTCTTTTTCTACAGATTCCGTCTCATGAGTTCACAATAATATTCGTTGAAAATTCAAATCTTAAGCTATGACGTCGTTTGTCCTACATTTCAGCTTTCTAGAAATCTTGTTCCACAACTTCATTCTTTCAATTCGTATCAAAATAGCAACAATGAAAAAACGAAAGATATTATATTTATTTCAGAAAAAAGGGTATGGTTTCAAGTTTTCTTTTCTTTTGCGCTATGCCATTCTGAATTTGAATCCCGTAGAAAGAATACAAATAAACAAGAGAAGAAAGAAAGTTTGAAAATAGCGCGGGTGCTAACCGATTATCCATGAAAATTATTTCAGGCATTTCCCCACCCCCCTTTAAAGGGTCAGTAATATGTTGTTCTGAATATAAGTAAAATTTCTGTTTTTCTATCAAGGTTACATATATATTTCTGTATTAGTGCATTTAATCAATAATTAATTTATCGGTGAATAAATAACATTACAATCTATGCATTCGTAGAATAAATGAAAAAAAATGATAAAATTCTTTCTACATTGAATAAATTACCAAAAATCAAGAATTGTTTTAAATTAGTGCTGTCTCTTCTAAGTAGATTAAAATCATTTCCACTTTTATGCTATATCAGTTAGTAATGAGAGATTCAGGCAGACAGCAATAACAATAAGAAACAGAAAAATACAATTGAATTTTCTACTGAAAATTATAGAATCATCTGATAACTCTATTAATGATTTTATATCAATGAATTACTTGGGTGAAAACGTCGGTTAGATGTAGGTGAGGATTCAAAAACCTGTGAAAGGGAATTTTTTTTTAAAGAAATTTTGAGGTAAAAACCATTTTTATTTTAGATCTCTGATTAAAAATTTTGTTGAAAAAACTGCGTGGGATAATTTATTTAGGAAGGTTTCATTTGTTTCCTTCATTATTAAGAAAACTAAATGTGACTTTCATTATTTTTTTAGTTTAACTTAAATTGAATCAGCGTTACTCTGCAGCTAATTATTCGACTCATAGATTACAAATTAAAAACAATTATATTTTTATTTTGCCTTCATTTATTTCAAACAAATTAATGTAAGAGAAATAAAAAGAGAAGAGAAATTATATATATATATATACAAAATAAGAAGTGCTTGTAAAAATGAACTTTCGAACTCCTCTTGACAGATGTTAAAAATGCTCTACATAAATAACCTTGTTACAGTAATTGCATGCGTACTTTGTAATTCCTGCGTTTCTAAGGTGGTCAAAAAGTACAAATTTTGCGTCGGAAAGGTTGGTAGTCTGTTAAACGAATATTTAGTTACCTATAATTAAATTCTTAATGTTTCGGTGCAGAATTTGTCTCGTTTAACTTCTTTCTATAAAAATGATTCATATTAACTAGAAATATTAAAGACAGAAATGAAAGTATTTTCTCTTTATTTGAGGGAAAAAATAAAATTGCGAATTGTTTCTTTACTCGAAGAATAAGTAAGCTATAATAACGTAGCAAGAATATTTAAAAACTTGGAAATTTTTTCATGCATCCTTTTGTTAATAGAAAATTTAGGAATGAGTTTTAAAGTAATGATACAAAACGAATTAAATAATGTAATGAACAACGGATAGAGTAAAATGAGTGAATTTACTCTGAATTATAAATAAATAAATAACTGAATAGTAAGAATAAGTTAGTGTGGCTTAATCGAGTATTTTAGCGCTTAAATAAAATTGCTTTGGATAAGATAAAATTGCATACTAATTTTTCTTGGGGGAATATTCGTAATTGAAAAACTATACAGAAAAATGAGATTAAAATGGCATACTCATATGAATTCTGACATTTTAAAGATATATTTTTTTAGAAGAGAGAAAATAATTTGAAAAGGGATATTTAACAGAAGTTAAATTAACATTGAGAGTTCTTTTCATTTTAGGATTGTACATTTAAAATAAATTAAGCAAATATATTTGAACAAAATTTCAATGAAAAAATGAACCAACTTTGCATTTTTAAAAATATATAAAAATTGAAAATATTTAACAAAACATTCGAGGTTAATTATGAAGGAAGCAAACCGTTACCCGGTTTTGGAAAGATTTTTTTTTCTTCAGAAAATTTCCATTGTAGTGAGAACGTCATCTCATATTAAAAAGTAAAACAAACCAAAGGATTGAGTTTCGTTCTGAATAATGCATCGTAAGAATAACAAATGTTATTCAGTAAACACTTATTTGTTTTTAGCATTTCCATTGTTTCCGAACAAATTGTTCTTTTTTTACTTTTATAAAAGAAATAGCATTTCCTACTATTGTTATCAGACAAACACTATGGAAGTGGAATGCACTTTCCAATAAATCTGGAAAATATAAAATTGAAATTAATTTTTTGCTTCATTAATTATTATTGTGAAACAAAAAGTTAATTTATAATTCTAATTTAATAGCGTACAGATTGCTTTTATTTTCTTTGAATAAGAGATAAATAATAGCATACAATTCTATTAAAAACAAAACAAAAATACGCTGCAGAACTTTCAAGGATAATGAACAATTATCTGTAATAATAACTAATAATCAATAATAATAAATAATTTGCTGAAGATTATTTATAAAAATTCTCTAAATATTCTTTTACTGAAACATAATTTTTTTACTCGCATGCTGCGCTTTTCAAAATCTTGTTTAAGGATTATTTCCAAACTCTCTGAGACATTTTATATTTCACTAGTAGTATATTCATATACCCTCTTTCTTAAAAGAAACCTTTCGGTTTTGTTAGTCACATAAATTTGTACCATTATTCTAACACTGAAAAATGGCAAAAATAATAAATGCAAAGAGAAGAAATCCCTTCTTTTGCAATGTAAATAAAGGACAAGCTTACAAGAATAAATGGGTTTTTTTAAAGATAAAATCTAAATGAACGGGAAATCATTTTTTCAAAATAATATTTTCAACTTTTGTTTGTATATATGTTGTTTTATTTTAATAGAGTTATGATACATTCTATAGTGGTTCTCAAACATCTTTTCTCAACGTGTCCCTTGGTCATGAGCTTTAGTCTAATGCATTCCTTAATGAGGTTTTATATGAATGGTAAAAATAGATGTTTTTAAATAAGAGTTTTTAGGTAATTTTAGTTGTTCCAAATTTTAAATTCAGATAGGTAGAGAATTTATCTTTTCATTTCAGAACGTTTCAAATTTGTGATGAAATTTATAATTGTTTCTTGACATGTTGTATTCGAGAAATAATCAGCCTTGTTTCAGTTTCATATTTTATTTGACGAAGGCTTAAAAAGCTAGCAACACCAAAACACGTGTGTAAAGTTTACAACGAATGAACAGAAGCGTTCTCTTTTTATGCCAAAAAATATCAGCTTCTCAACTTGTATCAAAGAAGCTTCAAAAACTTGTTTTTTCTCGCATATCTTAGTTATAGCACGCTGAGTGGTCTGTTTCGGTGGCTGATGCAATATTCCTTCATTTCATTTTTTTAGAATTAAAGTTGCAGTTTAGGTTATATTTCCCACACACACACATTAGGAGGGTAAAGCATAAAGAATTGATTATCACGTGATATCTCGCCGGGTTCAAGGCCGTTATGTGTGGGAACTAAGAAAATCCCTCTAAAGGAAAATGAAATGGGGAGCATACAATCGTTATATACATATATATATATTCTGTTGTACTACTGTGCTATTCTACTTCGACATATAACTGTCTTGCAATCTTCTCTCTCTCTCTTGCATATTTTTTATCTTTAAGTTCAAATTTTTGCAATTTCGAATGTTCTATATATATATCAACAAAGAGAAATCAAAACTCTATTAGATCTATCAAATTTTATTTTGTCTCCTACCTATTTTCGGATTTGTAGACTAAAAATTTCCGCGGTTTTTCTAATTTTATTAAAGATTATGGACGGAACATAAGAATTTATTTTGGAGAAAAGTAGAGTTTGGAAATTATATTCAATATTTTCTAGAAACACCACGCTTTCTAGTTTCTTTCAAATTATTTAACAATTCGTAGAATAGTTACTTTAAAAAGGAAGTTTGTTTTTCTAAAGTTTATTTGAAGTTATTTAACATTTATAAAACTAGTAGAGGAGTACTAGCCCTCTAATGATAAAATTATTATGCTAGCTTTTCTTACAAAAAATGTGTTAAATATTCGCTCAAGAATTTATAATAGAAAGGTAAGCTATTGATTTTTATTATTACATATTTTCTTGCAACGGATTCTTTGTATCTACGTTTTTGTTAGCTTAAACGTTGTGGTGTAAGTGTTTGAATATAATTATATGTGTAGATTATCTTACTATATTTATTACTTATTACTATCTTGCAATTTTTAATCTTACTATTACTTGCGTATCTCTTCAAAATAGTTTCGTAAACTACGGTGTGAGTGCACCACAATTTGAGAGGATACCACTGATATATACAGTTATACTCGTAAATTATGTAATGATTTTACTCGTATATTTCCATTTTTATTGCATCTGAGTATTGGTAAAAACTGTGTATTTAAATTATTTTACATGACGCTTCCGAAACACAACCACATGAGATAATAAAATTATTATTTAGGAAAAAAGAATGACCGTAAAATCCACAAACCGTATACCAGAAAAAATATGTCTATCAACTTATATCTTAGTAAGTAGGTTATCAGTATCCGAAACAAAACTGTTTCAAGATTTTATGGTCTCTTCATTGCTGCAATTTAGTTTTCGGTCAAGAATCTATGACGTTCCCAAGAAAAAACCGTCGCGTTTGTTTTACCCCGGTAACAACTAGTACAATCACCCAACTGTGGGACAAGCAGCGTCATTCAATTGGATTTCATAAGAAATGAAATTTTTCCTGAGCTTTCTAGAAAATTTTTACGATAAAAGAATCAGAATGATAAAATGTATTACAGAGCGATTTATTGAAAGGATTTCATTTGTATATATAAATCACTTCTAAAAATTATTAGTCCTTAAAACTAAGCTTAGAAATATAAAAATTGAAATGTAAAAGAGTTATTCTCTTATATAGTTTAAGAGAAACAATAAACACACACGCATACATACACATACATGTGTAATTTCAGGTACTTATTGAAGCAATAAAGATTGTTTGAGCCTCATTGAACAATGCACATATATTAAAACAATACATTTTTCAACTATTCTTTATCCATTACCTTCGATGCGATCCATTCGCTTTTAACGATGTAGTTGTGTTAAAATATTCGTACTTTTTCGTGGGTCACAAATATTGGTAGTCCTTTTTAACTATGTAAACAGTTATTTTCTTACATCACTTGTTCCCTGATTTTTCTTTTAAAATTGATCTTGGATCTCTTCCAACAGATCTTGGATCTCTTCCTCAGCGTTCAACTAATTTAACGAAATTATTCCCTTTTATATATTGACCAAAGCATATTACGTGTTACTGGCAATAGAACCGGTAGTTTGAAGGATAAGTAAAATACAAAATTCCCAAACCTAGATATTACAGTTAATAGTAGTTTTAAAAGAACCATTCTTCAATGTTAAATTAATCAAGTAATAATTTTTCTCATAATATAAAAGATATATTACCAAACAAGCTTTTTAATTTGAAGAAATGAAATCCAAGGATTTGACTGCCTAGCTACAATAATTGAAATATTTTTCGAAAGTATTCTTTTCTTCAAGAAGTGGTAACCTAAATAGAAAAGAAAATCAATAAAGTACAAAGATTTCACGACACATGTTTTTTTTTATTTTCTATTTAGTCTAAAAACAAGAATGGAAAGTTTCAAAATGTGTCTCACTACAGAATATTTTCTTTTTAAAAATAACTTATTTACACAAAAAATTTCAAGCTCAAAATTGTCAGCTTCTCAGGAAAAATTATCAACAGTGTAGAGAAAATACATGACTCTAAACCTGCCATATCAGGAAATATTTCCTCTGAGTGTGTTTATTAACGTCGCACTCTGCAGCAACACAAGGGCTATTCGAAAAAACCTCGTAATTTTGAACCTTGGTCAGGTGACCCCTGAAGACCCGTTAATGCACATTAAATCTGTTCACTCAAAGTCCTACTGTTGGCGTGGTGTGGTAGTTTGGAGAGGGAGTGTCCATTCAGGTGTCGTCCTCTTTACTAGACCAAGGCTCAAAATTACGAGATTATTCACCAAAAGTCTTCGAATAGCTGAATAGTGCGACGTTAATATTCACTTACTCCATTCCTTGGTCAAGTGACGAGGACGACACCTGAATTGGCACCCTCTCTCCCAACTACCAATTCACGACAACTGGAGGATTTTGAGTTTCGACAAATTTAACATGTATCATCCTCTTTACACGGCGACCTCACTCGACCCATGACTCAACAACGCTGGCCACAAGTTCGTGACCTTGACCATTAGGCTACAGCAGGACAAATATTTAACACATACGAGTATATCTTTAAAACACACACACACACACATATATATATATATAAAGGAGAAAAGCGACTCACTCACTCACTGACTGACTAATCACGATATCTCCGAAACTATTAAACCTACAGGCTTGAAATTTGGTAGACATGTTCCTTTCATGGAGTAGAGATCAGCTAAGAACGGATTTTTTTGCGAAATTCGAAACGCAAGAGGCGTTACGGGGTTAAGGGGTGTTATAAATAATTGTTTCGATTTTTACACTACTCAACGTACAATCTTGAAATTGGGTAAGCAGATTCCTTTCATAGAGTAGAGATCCACTACAAAATGGGTTTTGGGAAAATAGCCCCCAAGTAGCGTTGCAGGGGAATAAGGGGCGTAAGAGATATATATTTTCGTTTTTAAAGTACTTGAAAAATTGGTAGGCATAGTGTTAATATCCGCTACAAAATGGGTTTTGGGAAAATTGACCCCAAGGGGTGTTGAGGGGGTTAAGGGGCGTAAAAGATAAATATTTTCGTTTTTAAAGTACTTGACCTACTGGCTTGAAAATAGGTAGGTATAGTTCTTTCATGGAGTTAATATCCGCTGCAAAATGGGTTTTGGGAAAATTGACCCCAAAGGGTGTTGACCCCAAAGGGTTAAGGGGAGATATAAATAATTATTCCGATTTTTAAACTTTTAGACGCACAGTCTTCAAATTTGGTACGCAGGTTCCTCTCATAGTGTAGAGATACGTCACAAAATGGGTTTCGTGAAAATAGACCCTCAAGTGGCGTTGAGGAGCTTAAGGGGTGTTATAGATAATTACTTTTCCATTTTTAAACTCCTGGTAGCACAGTCTTTAAATATGATAAACAGAATCTTTTTATGGAGTAAATATTCAATATATAATGTGTTTTGGGAAAATCAAACCCCCAGGTGGCGTTGCGGGGTCTCAAGGGGCGCTATAGATAGTTTTTTCCATTTTTAGTTTATTAGACTCACAGACTTCAAATTTGGTAAGCAGATTCCTTTCATAGAGTAGAAATCCGCTACAAAATGGGTTTTGGGAAAACAGACCCCCAAGTGACGTTGCGGGGGCAGAAGGGGGGGGGTTACAGATAATTATTCCCATTTTTAAACTATTAGACGTACAGTCTTGAAATTTGGTAAGCATATTCCTTTCGTTGAGTACAGAACAGCTATAAAATGGGTATCGCGATAATTAACCCCCAAGTTTCATTTCGGGGGATTAAGGGGTGTAATAGATAAATATTTCCGTTTTTAAACTATTCCATCTACCTTCTTGAAAATTGGTAGGCATGTCCCTTTCATGGAATAAAGTTCCTCAAACAAAGAGTAAAACAAAAATCGACATCCAAGGAGGGTTGCGAGGGGTGAAGGGGAGTTATAGGAAAATAATCCTGTTTTAGAATTGTTAGACCTGTGTACTTGAAATTTGTTAAGCATGTTCTTTTTGTTGAATAGGGATCCACTAAGAATGCATTTGACGGGAATCAACTCCTGGGGGAGCAAGGGGTTACTGGGGCGTGTTGACAAAAAATTTCTTTCTTCGAACTACAAGAACTATAATAATGGAATTTGGTTTACATTTTTCTTTTGTTGAATTGCAATCCGCTAAGAACGGTTTTTGAGAGAACGACTCTCAACGAAAATATGAGGGGGGGGGGTATTGATAGTAAAATTTTTACCCTATTAGATTAAGATTTGAAATTTGGCTTCCATGTTTATTTTATGGAGTAGCGATCCACCTAAAATTGGTTTTGCGGAAATCCACTTTGTTATAGGGTTACGAAAGTGTAAACATCATTCTATACTCAATTTTAGAGAATATTAGATAATGCAAATTAGTTCTATCTTTTTTTTCTCAAGAGGTGAGAGTTACAGGTATAAGTATATATTTTCAATACAATAGAATTCTTAATGTTAGGACTTAGATATCAATATTTTACGCATATAAACAGATATATTTATAAAACATCATGAAATACCCAGAGAAGCGGGAGGGTAGCGGCTAGTATATATATATAATTAAGAGATGAATAAACATGATCAAACTGAAAAGAATTGAAACTGTAAGATAACCAGACAATAGATTTTAAATGGAAATATGAAAAATTAAAATAATAGAGTTAAATATGAAAAAATATAAAAGCATGAATGCTACAGTATTATAAACATTGCTGACTTAGGACAGCTTAAATATAAAATAATTTATATAAAAGTGGGGTTGAACACGTTTTGTGACCAGCCAATCTATTTATATATATATACATATATATATTTATATTTATATATTTGTGGGACGGAGTCTAGGGGCAGGTTCGATTTTAATGTTAAAATAAGCACGCACAGTTAAAATAACTTAATTTATTAATAACACAACTAAAACATTTACTATTTACAAGGGGTTTTAAATTATTCGAGATAGCACCATACTAATTCCGAAAACACGTACTCTTTCTCAAAACAACGGAGAGACCGATTTCTTCTGACCCGCCTTCGTTCAAGCTTTAGTGCAACTCTCAGTTTTTCCTTTCTGCCCCCTTTATAAATACATGACCTCATCGTATCGCGCAGCTAAAACTCACGTGGTTTCAATTAGTGGTGCCATCTCTTACAATAAAAATCAAAAGAAGTAAAAGAAAACTTGCACTCCTTTCCTACAAGTTCGGCCATCCTGGGAATCACTGACCTCAGTGATTTTACATACCATACAATAAAATATAGGCCTCTGCAAAATTAATATTAATCGGAGATAAAAATTCCATTATAGACATTCAAATTTGAAAATAAGGATACAACTCTCAAAAATGAAATATTAATAGCAAAGAAAACTAAACACATTAATACACATTATGTTCTTTTAAAAAGAATAGAAAACGCTTTTTATAAAAATACATCATCATGGTGAGTAAAATTTCATTAAATCAGCAGATGAATTTGTTATCTTAGGTCCCTCATGATCACCCACTTTCTCTAAATCATATCTATCTCTAGGTTTTACTTTAACTATTCTACTTGTATATGGTCCCTTCTCATGTGCTAACTTTATTATCCCAGTTTGCATATCTCTTGGTACAACTATCAATTCACGACCTTCAACATATTTGTAAAGTATTTCGTTTTTATCGAAAAAGTCTGAATTGCTGTTTGTTTCAATCCGTGACCTTAGACTGAGAGTATTCATCCTCTTGTTGTACCCTTTTTAATCTTGCGGTTAGAGTATCGTGAGTAATTATTGCGACTGGATATCTGCTAAGGGCATCCACATGTTGCATTCTCTGGCCGGAACAATGCACAATTTCATAATCAAACTCTTCCAGCAATAATGCCCATCGCGCTATACGAGTAACCAAATCATTTTTGTCCATAGTCTTTTGAAATGCTGAAAAATCCGTTATGACTTTGAAATGATTTCCCATCAGGTAGGTACGAAATTTCTTTAAAGCGTTGACAACAGCAAGAACTTCAAGTTCATAGCTGCTATACTTCTCCTCTGCCGGAGTATTTTTCTTAGACATGTATTGAACAGGATGCAATTTTCATTCTTCTGCTTCTTGGAGTAAGATGGGTCCGTAGCCTTTTTGACTTGCATCCGTGTGCAATTCGGTTGTTTATCCCAGCTGGAAAATACTTAATACTGGACTTTCAGTCAATAATTGCTTGAGCTTTTCAAATGCTTCTATTTGAGATCGTTCAAAGACAAATCGATTGTCGTTTCTAATTAGATCACTCAAAGGTTTCGCTATTTTAGAGTATGACGGAATAAATTTTCGAAAATAGTCAGTGAGTCCTAAAAAGCTTTGGACTTGTTTGACAGTCGTTGGTACAGGAAACCTCTTGACAGCTATCGTTTTTGCAACTGAAGGGCGCACCGTTCCATTTTCGACAACGTGACCCAAAAATTCCCCCTTTCGTTTTAAAAACTGACATTTTTCAAACTTGATCTCCAACCCATATTTGGATGCGACCTCAAACACCTTCTTTAGTTTTTCCAAACCTTCTTTCTCATCTTTAGCTGGAACGATCAAATCGTCCAAATAAATTATTACGATGCCTTTTCGCATGAGTTCCCTAAAAATGCTGTACACATATCTTTGGAATACGCTTGGGCTTGTACTGAGACCAAAAGGTACCTTATTAAATTCGAGCTGCCCGTCTGGTACAACAAAGGAGGTGAAATGCTTGCAATCCTCGTTTACGTCGACATGAAAAAACCCATTTTTCATGTCTAACGTGGAATACACTTTGGCGTCTTGCAGCCCATCCAATACGTCCTCTATCAGTGGCAAGGGGAAGCGATCCTTGACTAGTTTTCAGTTCAGTTTCCTATAGTCAATGCATAGTCTGTCGGTACCGTCTTTCTTCTTGACTAACACGATTGGACTTGCATATTAAGAAGAGCTTGGTCTCACGATTCCCTTATCCAACCATTCGTCGATCTGCTTGTTGACGGTCTGATTCTCCAGAAACGACAAACGGCGTGCTGTTTGGTAAACTGGTATATCATCCTTCAGGATAATTCTCATGGATACATTTGTCGTTTCGGTCTTCTTAGGTGTATAGCTGTTGATTAGTTCAGAGAGTTCCTTTCTTATTCGAGGATTGATAACATGTTTAACTTCGATTTCGTCTTCAGTTCTTGCTTCATAAACCTGTGTATTCACAAACCACATCTTCTCTTCGTGTTTACGCAAATAAACACCTTTTTTATCAAAGCCAACAAAAGCTTGTTCCAAAATGTCCGATCCTATCACTGCCTGGAACTCCAAATGCACCGCAGGCACATGCCTTATTACGAAATATTTCTCTCCATCCAATTTGATTTCTCGTTGGAACGATCCTTTTGTTTTGACTTCGTACTTTCCCAATCCAGATAACACGACAATGTCCTTCGAGAGCTTCGATTGCTCGATGATTCCTTTGCTTACATCTTCACGAATGAGCGAAACTGAGCTTCCAGTGTCGATTAGAGCCTCAAAAGTCTTGTTTCCGATGGTTATTTTCCTGGTCTTAATTCTGTCTTGCTGAATTCAATAACAGATCTGGACCGGAGAGCTTGAAGATTTATTGATTTTCGTACCCTTGTTTGCACTTTGTACAATCTACGGCATAGTGACCTGGTCCCCTGCAGTAGCTACATGTTACCTGTTTAACTCTTTTATCGTAAGTTCTCGTCGATTGAAAGCATTTTCTATCAGTCCAATTATTTCCAAGGTGAAAACGTTCTTGCCTTTGAGAACAATTATCGTTATTGTTCGATCTCTTAGCAAATGAGTTTAACTGCTGTGGCCCTATAGTTCTTCGGACGTCCTCATAATCTTAAAATTTTTTCGCTAGCTCAATAGATGAGTTAATAGCAGACCATTCGTCCAAAAAGTGTTCCTGAAAATCATACGGCACCCTCTTCTTCTTTTGATCGGCTATGATTAATTCTCATAATTGGTCGTAGGTGTTAACTTTTAAGCCCAAAGTCCATCCATCAAAATACGTCTGTAATTCGTATTGAAAATCTTGCCATGTTCGTTCATCGGACTTTTGGTGAAACAAAAATAACTGACGAAATTTTTCCGGAGATAATTTAAATTTTTGTAAGAGTAAATTCTGTACATGATCGTAATCATTACACTTATCAGTTGGTTCTCTTGCGATCAGATGGGCAATTTCGACGGGTTTTAAACCTATAAGTTTTTTAACCCAATCTTTTTTCGGTAAGAATGTTAGTTCTGCATGACGCTCAAATAAGGTAAGATTCAAACCAATATCTTCCTTCATATTAAACTTATGAAAAGTTTCGTGAAACAGTTTATTCGATGCTTGAACGTTTTCGGTGTTATTCGGCATACCGGCAGTCTGTTGCGCTTGTATTCGCAACTTCTCTAATTCGTACTCTCGTCTTTCTCTCTCATCCTTTCGCATATCCTCTCTCTCAGCCCTCTCTTTCTCAGCCCTTTCTCTCTCTTCTCTTTCTGTACGTTCCTCCACTATGCTATCAAGCATCTTTTTAACATCGTCCTCAACGTAATCTGGGCTTTTGCGATCAGCTCCTTTAACTTCAATTTTGTGATACCTGCTTCGATAGTAAGATCCAAATCCTCGACGAGTGACACCAAATCCTCTTTCCTTTTCGCGAGTAAGAATGCCATTTTTATACTCAGAATGGTGACCCAGAGAACAACTTAAATTTTTACCCAAGTTAAAGGAGACAAAACCATTAAAATGACACGCAAAAAGTTTACTCACTTAAAAAGAAATAAAAGATAATTTAAATAAGATGCAATTATCAATTATAAACAATTATAGACAAAAATGGACTTTTTAAAGAATTCCCGGAACTTAAATCCTTTTACAAAACACAACAGTATTACAGTTAATATCAATTTTATTTTTTATTAAAAAAAACGTGTTCCTCTCATTTATCAAAAATAGATTACTAAGAAAAAACACGGAAAGTACTCAGTTATTAATCCAAAACTAAAAGAACATCAAATATCTATGTCTGCAATTAAACCAATAATAGTATCTAGTACTTCAAAATTCAATTTCAGATTCACAGAACAGGAAATATACACACAAAATCATTCATTTATATAATTTTCGCCTATTACTCACACAATACCAAAAAAAAAAGGATACTAGCACAATTCAATGTAATTCTGAAGACACTTTACGTTGACCTCAATGACACAGGAAATCTTGTTTCGTGTTGATAACTCGCAATTCGATGCAGTTCCAAAGGTTCTCTCGTCAGTGTTGACCTCAATGATCAAGGTAATCCCGTTCAATTCGTTCAGTATCTCGTTGAGTCGCTGGGTTTCCAGTTAAGTTGACTGTAGCTGACGTGGAAATTCGCCAAGATTCCGTGTTTCTAACCAAGTCAATGGACTCCTTTTCCCTGTTGACTGTTCTCGCTGAAGTATTTCCGTATCGCTCGTAAAATTTTTTATCCAGCTGATGGCTTCGCCGGGTCTCTATTCGATGCAAGGCAAGGTCTATGTACCGCTCAGGAAATCAAAAATCGATGAGGAGGTAAAACTTTTAAAAAATGCTCTTAGATAAAACTTTGAATAGTTTAAAAAATTCTCGGTCGAACCCCCAATTTGTGGGACGGCGTCTAGGGGAAGGTTCGAATTTAATGTTAAAATACGCACGCAGAGTTAAAATAATTTATTAATAACACAACTAAAACATTTACTATTTACAAGGGGTTTTAAATTATTCGAGATAGCTCCATACTAATTCCGAAAACACGTACTCTTTCTCAAAACAACGGAGAGACCGATTTCCTCTGACCCGCCTTCGTTCAAGCTTTGGTGCAACTCTCAGTTTTTCCTTTCTGCCCCCTTTATAAATACATGACCTCATCGTATCGCGCAGCTAAAACTCACGTGGTTTCAATTAGTGGTGCCATCTCTTACAATAAAAATCAAAAGAAGTAAAAGAAAACTTGCACTCCTTTTCTACATATATATATATATATATATATATATATATATATATATATATATATATATAAATATATATATATAAGCTTCATTTGAAATTAAATTAAATATCTGTTTCTGTAAGGAAAGGATTCTAACGATGAACAGCGTTTTAATAATATTCTTTATTTACTGTAGTAATATAATTTATTGCAAATTCTTTCAATATTTCCATACTCACGATGGCATTTATAATTTAAAGTAATGCGTTTTCTATTAAACTTTCTAAATTTAAAGAGGTTAATTCTTTCTAATGTTTTGTTATAAAACAAAAATATTATACTACAATAATCGATACATGGTAAAAGTATGTTCTTCTATAAAATATAAATGTATACGCTTTTGATTTTCATAAATGTAAAATAAATCATTTAATTATGATGTAATAAAAAAATTCCCTCCATAAAGTACAATTTTAAAAAAAAATCATTCTATTTTTTGTTACTAGTCCAGTTATCTAGCAAAACATTCATCGTTAAAAAATACTCATCTTTTCTGTTAAAACAAAACCAGTTCTATTTTTCGCTATTCTTCGTGACAAACTCCGAAAAGATTGTGAATTGAGTAGAAATGTCTATTTCTTACGGCTGTTTTAAGCAGACCAAATACGCGGAAATTCGTAAGAATACTATCTCTCAGTTTATTGAACTTAGATATGAACAAAAGAAAATGGCAAGAATAATATTATTTTCGGATTTTATTTTCTTCAATAGCGTGGAAGTCATGATGACATCTAAGTATTTTTTGTACTGGTTAAACATTTTTTTTTTAATTCTCTTTATACGATAGCACAATTTTCTCGATATATATAATTTAGGCCTTCTCGTTTGTAAAAACTGAATCTTTGTGTTTGTAAATTGCCTTTTCAGGAGATTATGATCTTGACACTAAAATTTTTATTAGCAAAAAACTAAGAATAAACTGGATTTTATTGGCATATCGAAAGTCATACCCTAATTTGTTTGACAGGAAATATTTTAGCAATGTGAAATATAACCACACTTTACATCACCTCCTCATAAAAAAAGTTTTTAGTACATAAAATAAAATTAATTTTTTCATGAACTACTTCACGAGTTTCAAATATTGTTTCATAGTATTATTTACAATAGTAACATTTTATCAGCAAGGGATAATATACCAATTTTAAGACAGCTTTTAAAGAGATATGACTTTTTCCTTATATGGAAGTATTTTGTGCGTTATGTTTATAATGCAACGCATAGCTATTTATAAATAAAAATGACTTCAAACGAAAGAGTCTTCCCTCGAATAAAAAAATGCTTCATAATTGCAGTAATTTAGCTTTGATATTTTTAATAGTCATACTTCTCTTTGGAAAATGACCAGTGATATTTCTACCGAGAAATAAGTTCGAATCCTGGTATCTCTATAGACCCACCGTGTAGAAGGGCTGATGCACGTTAAATTATTCGAGAGTTAAAACATTCATGTTAGCGTGGTGTGAAAGTTTGTAGAATGCGAAGCCAGAGCTGCTATTGTCCTCGTAACATAATTACGGCTCTAACTTCCTAGGTCCGTCACCGATATCCCTCGTGTTAAGTTACGTGAAGTGCGACGTTATTAAAATAATTAATAAATTTCTTTGAAAAAATTAATAAACTATGCGGGAAAATATAATAATAGAATGTAGCCGTATAGTATATGTGAGGCTTATACATATATCTTTCTTGGTAAAGCTTTATTAACTCAGTAGCAAAAAACTTTATATTGTACATCTTTTTTTTAAAGATCGCATTCATTTAAAAAATCAGTGAGAATAAAAAGCACTTAATAAAAATACTATACGCATATGAAAAACAGTAAATGAGTATATAATCACAAAAATTTAGAACTATAAAGATTGTTTTGTGATAAAATTTATTCGTTTGTTAAAGTCTCTCTCTCTCTCTCTCTCAATGCTGCTTTTAATTATAATTCATTCTGAGAATTGCCGATGTATTGAATCATGAAATGAATTTTGTTCTATTGTATTCTTCATTTTATTCCCCCCCCCCTTTATTTTCAGAATACCGAATTCACAGTTTAAAGAGAGGATAGTTTTAAATACTGGGGAAAAAAGCTTTCGGGGATTAAAAAAAATTTTAATATTTACAACAAAAATGATTATAACTAGCTTAAGAAAACATTTCCAAAAGAAAAACACAAATTTCAATGAAGTAATTTATTTGTGAAATTTGAATTAATTTAAAATTATTTGGAATGTGTACAACATAAAATTATTACAGCGAATGTACTATCTTTATGAAAGTTATTTTATGCGTTAATATTATACTTGGTTTTGTTAGTAAAATTTTAAAGTTACCAGAAATTCTTAAAAATTTCGAAAGCTTCAATACCTATCACTTGAATTTAATAGGATCAAAAATATTATTTTAGTTCAATCAACGAAATAGTGTGGGTGTTGCAGAATATAATCCTAATACTATAAATAAATGGACATTTGCATCTTATTTAGATTCCCATATTTTTTAAGTACCTCTATTCTCAGCACTATAATGCTTGGTACAAAAAAAATTTGAATAACAGATATTGCTACAATGATTTAATAAACATGTCAATTTAGAAGTAAGGAAACTTGCTTTTCTTTTCTTAGAATGGGTTGAATCTTCACGGTGGCTTCGCTGTTTTAACAATATCGCTAATGATGCGTGGAGGATGAACGGCTCAACTGAACTAGCGCATTTGTGACTACGAGAAAGACAAATAGCGACTTTTTTCTTTGAAGGAGGGGTTAGAGGAATTTAAAGTTACTGGACCAGAATAGGTCATACAAAGAATTCCTTTTTTCCCCAGGAATCCTTGTATGAATGGCAATCCATTCATCCTGTCGCTTCGAAAATAAAAACAGACTTATTTTGAAATGTCCACAATAATTTCAAAAAATGACTTTACTTATTTTTTTTAAAGTAGTAACTTATGTTTTAACTTCCGGATCTGACATTTGACAGCTAAAGAAAACGAAAATAACATTTTTATAACTAAGCACTTTGTATCCTTTTTACTTATTTAAGCTTCTCAAACACCGTTCGTCTCCATACGCCTCAGTAATAAAATTCAATTTAATCCATTTGTTTTAAGTGTTATGTAATATTTAAATTATTATGCACTACTGGGGAAGTTTTAAAATTTTTCTGCTTACAAAATAAAATATTTTGAAAAGGTATAGAGTGATAACACATTCTCAGTAAAGCAGATGGGTACTAATGATTTTTCTTTTCTGTATTTCAGATAATATCACAGAGAAAAACAAGAAATCATCAGTAGATCAAAAACGATTCTATCAGCGAAAGTTTTCTGGATTGTCTGGTATAAAACTTCCTGTTGGTCGTCTTTTCAAATTTCTTAGACCCCCATTACAACGAAGAAATTCTTGTCCAGTACTAAGTATTTCTGAACTAAAATCGGGTGTCAAAGTAAATGGGACTCCCGACGCCAAAACCGAAACTGAACTAACCGCGTCTAAAGTCAGTTCAAACGAAGACGTTAATAATCAACAAAATTTAAGTTGCCGACTAACAAAGTGGACATCTCATTCAGAATTGCTGCAGTCAGAACTAAAACATCAAAACATATCTCGAGAAGAGATTCCAAACAATAGAGAAATTGGAAACAGTTCTGTAAGAAATAGTTGTTTAAAGGAATCGGGTATTACTGTTCGTGAAAAATCGGGAAATTTCACTTCCACTTTAAAAGTAAAAACAGACAATTCCTTAGAGGAAAGTGAGAAAAGAGACTATATTAGAAATTTTGGAACAAAAGCATACAAAATATCTCAAACTGAAACCACAGACGGTTTTACTGAGCCATTTATTGTTGAGAAAACAGTAATAATTGTTTCAGAAAATAATCCTGAATTTTCTTATAATTCAAACGAAAAACTTTACGAGAATCATCTTAATTCTAATTACATCAGCAATATCGATACTTCCATCTCATCCATGAATAATGCATTCATTTATTTAGAAGCACAAAAGAGAAATAATACAAGCAATATTAGCAACATAAATAAGAAAGAAGACGATTCATCCATTGACCAAGTAAAAGTAATTAACTCGCTACCATTTCAGAGTGATCAAGATTTTAAAATAGAACTGGACCATCTGTCTCACCATCCTCATTTGCAAGCATCAACAAATGCAGTTGAAGTCCATGCGGAACGACTTCATGAAAACAATACCGTTCATGGATCTCAACAGAAAACGCAAGAAAACGATTGTTATAACTTTAACAGTTTAGAGAAAGTGGAATCAAATTTAAAGAATCATTCAAAGAATAATAATTTTTGTACATTAAAGTTTACACAAGGAAACGTTGATTCCAACTTAGTATCTAATAGTTCAACTACTATATCTAACAGAGAGACTAGTATAGAAAATGGGCAACTTTCTAAATTACCGAACTCAGAGCGGAGTATTATTAACAATTCAAATAGTGAATATAAAGCAAACGGTACCTTAGGTGTTCTCCAAAATAAAGACAGGATAAATGAAAATATTTATTGTCATCATTCAAGCGATGTTCATAGAATTACAAAGCATGGGAATGAAAACCACGCGAGTCATGAACCAATTTATTCTGTAGTCGAAAAATTTTCAAGTAACAATACACATTTTCTAAATACATCTGTTCCAGATAATTGCAACGAAACTAGAGCAGATTCAAGTTATATAGCGGAAACATACAAAATTTCTGAAAATAGTACAAATAGAACATTGGCTTATTTTGGATGTAGAGAAACGGTCAAAACTTCATTAAATACAAGAGATGAATTTAAAATAAATCCTGCTCTTTACATATGCGAAGTCAATAATTCTTTTTTAATTCGAAATAATGACCATGATAAAACAAGTAATATATACTTAAGTAATGAACCAAATCAAAGATCTTCAGTTCAACAGAGTAATAATACAGCAAATGTGTGCACAAATTTGGAAAATCTAAGGGTTTTTGATCAAGAGAGCAAAACTACAGATCAGCAAATAAGAACTGATAACCAACAGCTTATAAGTATTATCTACAGTCCGGATGACAAAAACTCGTCATTTTGTGAAATAAATACACCTTTGGACTCGAATACTAAAGTGAATACTGAAAACGATGTATGCGTAAAAAATGATGTGCTTGACTTTGGAGAGAACTCATCAAATTCATCCATATCTGATTTACAAAACGGTCAAATTAATGAGTGCTATAATGTTAAGTTAGATGCACCAGAAGAAGTTATAGTAGCAGGATTTCATGACTTTTGTCATACAATGCTATCTCTTGAAGAGAGTAATGAAATGCAAGAAACAGGAACAATAAAAAGGAGACCTGGATATAAGAATGGTAAATCAAAGATTTCTACAAAAAAAAATACTATGAATTCCGCGAATTCATCAGAAAACCTCTCCAGAAATGAAAGTCTTAATATCCAAACGCCAAAACTTTCAGCAGATGTAACAACTACATTAGATTATGAAAAACAAAATTCCATAATCTGTAGAACTTCAACTACATCTGAAGAAGAATCAAGTAGCATTTCTGACAAATTATTGGAAGAAATACAAAATAGTAAATCTTTAGGTAAAATGAGCCTTAAAGATCCAGATGTAATCGATGCTATAAGAACTTTAGATAATTCTCTGATGGAAATATCAGAATCAACAATGGAACAAGAAGCAGATAATTTTTCTCAAGTGAACTCAGAAATAAAATTTTCCAGCAGTGAAAATAATGAGAAACCAAATATAAAAGGTCCTCCGAAAATCTCAAAAGAAGACAAAATTCAATGTGATAATTTAATAGAAGAGCTTATGCTTGAAGGTATTAGCAAAAGAGTATCAAATATACCAGAAAGTTCCGATTCATCATCAGTTCTCAGAAGGGGCATAGCTGTAACTATATCCAATTTGAATACGAAGCAGATTTCTTCTGCTTTAAGAGATCCACAGTGTTTAGTTCCTGGAAAAGGTGATTCTGATCAGATGCGACATGCAGAAAACAATGACTATTGGCTGAGTGCCAAATTGTCAAATTCTCTGAAAGTTAGCAGCACATCTGATGCAAATAGCTGTCAAGACGATATATCCTCTGACACATGTGCATCTGATTTTTGTGACCCAGAAGAAGAAATGAAAAAGGTTAATCAGATTTCAAATCCTACCTATGCTTTCCCAGCATCTATAATAACAGGTACTGTCTTTCGAATAAAACACTTTTTAGATACATATTTCTTCAGAAATTGCAAAAATTTTCTATCAGAACATTTTTTTTAATTTTATTAATTTATGTTTATCCACATGTTGTAACTTGCATATTGTTTCATTAACGCTGTAATAATAACTTTCAGAAAGTCCTAACGCAGTATATCCTTTACAAGTGTCCGTTGATCATAATTCTTCCTCTCTTTTACAAAACGGGGCACAAGGTAACAGAACAAGTCCTTGTTCAGTCGATTCTGGAACAAGTTCTCATAATCAAGGATATTTTGTAGTTGTAGCTATTGATTTTGGGACAACTTACAGTGGCTATGCATTTAGTTTCACTAGAGATCCTGATAATATCCACATGATGAAAAAATGGGATGGTAAGTTTAAAACTGGGACCTTATATTAATAAATATTTTCGGTATTTTAATGAATAAGTACTCAAATATTGAGACTATAAAACATACACTTTAAGCGATAAATTATTGATAACGATTAAATGAGCATGCTTTATTTTCAAAAGAATTAATTTTAAAATGAGATATACACATATTTTAAACGAAAAAAAAACTTCCTGAAAGTTTTTGATTTTTTTAAAAATAATTTTGAATAATTTTATTAAATTTTTATCTATTTTTTAAAATTTGGAATTTTGATTAACCCACAACAGTATTTTAAACTCATACTTATTAATATTAGGAACGTTAAGAAAATAAAATAATCACTCAAATAGTGCAATAAACATAGATATGACTTATTTATTTAAGTTATTTCAAATAAAAATTCAGTTTTCATACAACACATATCAATTTTTTGAAAAATATTACACATTTTTTAAAAATTATGAATGCAGTTATCCGCATAAAAAATCGTCTCAATAATTATGCACATCTTTCTTGCCATAGAGTATTATATTGCTATAATAAATTGATGAAATTCTCATTAAGAAAAGTTAAGACATATTATTCTGTTTGTTAAAACTCTTTTTAAAGAACGCATAACTTCTCAAAATAAAACATATTCGAAAATTTCAGATGTTATGATTCGATATAGATATATCAAGCATGCAATTAACATATTGTAAAATTTCATTATAATAAAAATGCTCTCATGAATTATTTTGAAATGAATGCATTTTTGGAGTGAACCTTGGAAAAAAATTAAATTATATTCTAAAAGTGAAAACTTTTAAAATGCAATGTAGATTAAACAATTTATCATTTAGTCAGTATAATCATCGTCTTCACCTTTTACTAAATAAAACAGACATGTAATTCAATTAAACAATCTTCCAAAAATTCAGTAATCAAAATAATAATATTTTTTATTATAAATTTATTCGAAGTTAAATTTATTGTTGCATTCGAAATGAAAAATTTAAGGAAATATGTTAACTATACAATTTTTTAAATAAATTAAAATAAATATAAGATCAACACAAAAAAAATTTCTTTTGAAATCACAAATATCTTTGTTATGGATCACTACTCCTTTTATAGTAAAATAACAATTAACAGCAATTTACTAATATAAATTTATGTAATAATATTAGTATTGATTAATCCGACAGTAATAAGAATAAACTTATAATTACGGCCTTAATAACCATAGAGCTGACATCAACAGAAATAAAAAGCCCGTAAAAGTTTATTTTTCTTAATATTTTTTTTACAAAACTTGAATATATAGAGTAGTTGGGGATTAGAAATAGCTGAAAGTCTTTAGGTCACATAATTATGATTAAAATTCCAAAAAAGTAAACAATAGAATCGTCTGAAATTCTATTAAAGTACATAAATGAATCAAGTTCAATGCTTTACACTTTACTCTAAAATAGTGAATCGAGATTATTGAGTGTATCGTATTAAATGTGATTTGAGAAAAGTAGATTTAAAAAAGTAAAACAATAATCAAGTAATAATTATAAATTAAATTTTTAAAAAACACGCGTTTTTTTTGCTTCCTAGCTTTTTGCAAACTTCTATTTAGAGTTTTTCATCAAGCTGCATCAAGTTTTTAATACGACGGAGGGGATGATGACATGTGAAAAAAAAACTATAATGCTTGTCATAATAAGCAAAAATAAATATGCGAAACTGCAAACACATTTAAAGTTAAATGCTGTTTTCAAAACAACATTTTTATTTTGAACTATTGTGTAGAAATTAAATCCGTATTTTTAAATGTTATTGGATTTAGAATACCAGAGTGAGAAAAAAAATTGTCCTAAAAATTTCCATGTTATTTCAGGCGGAGATCCGGGTGTTTTCAATCAAAAAACTCCAACGACTTTACTGTTATCTCCAGAAGGTACGTTCCATTCATTTGGGTACTCTGCAAGAGATTACTATCATGATTTGGATGAAGAAGAAGCTAAAGGGTGGCTGTACTTCGAAAAATTCAAAATGACCTTACATCATAGTGAGGTTTGTGAATTTAACTATCTTGTCAACTGATGAAATTTATAGGTTACAATTAGGACAAGTAATCTAGTCGCTTTTAAATCGAAAGTTATACAATCGAACCTCGATTTAACGAATTAATCGGGACCGAACATTTTATTCGTTAATTCGGGGCTATTCGTAATATCGGGGTCCAAAAAATACAAAATTTTTTTAACTTACTTTTTGGAAATTCTATAATTAGTTACTGTACAAAAATCATCCATAGGAAGAATTACACATTTTTTTTTCTGCAGCTAAAAGTACTACAGGCGAATTATTACTCACCAATTAAATAGAATACTGACTAAAAGTTGTTTGACAATCTTTTTGATTCCTGACTCGAAAAAGCTCTTTTTCGACATTATGAAGAGAAGAAAATGCTGCATCATTAACATCCTGCTGCACGAGTGTTTTCATAGATTTCAAACAGTGTAAAGCATTAAAAAATGCAACAGTTTTGATAGTTTCAATATCAATTTTTGCATTAGAATCGCTATTCATTGGCTCTGACAAATCAACAATTTTCTTAACTTTAGTTGCACAGAATGTTCTGCAAAACTTCACGTATAATAAACCTCACTTCTTTCATGAAAGAGAGCGAATGGAAAAAATTCTTAAGATATCCTCTGAGTTGTGGATTGAGATGCGATAGAAAAGAAATTTTCTTTCTCCCTCAAAACTCAAGCAATAGATTACTCATGACTCATCTACAGCTTGTTAAGTCTAATAATGGACTGCACCCTATCCTTTCGAAATTTGCTGTTTATTAGAAAAGTCTTTTTCTGTTCTATTCAAGAAGGTTGTCATTTTAAAAGCAATCCAACTTTTTCTAATCCAAACAAATAAAAAAAAATTTCGGCTGTTGACATAATTTGTTAATTCTGGGTTTATTATTTGTTAAATAAGGTTTTTGCTTTCATTTTAATCGGGGGAAAAGAAAAATTCGTTACCCATGAAATTTGTCAAATAGGGGCTAGGTAAATCGGGGTCCGACTGTATATGATATTTGCATGCCAACTACACAGAGTCAGTATTGATTTTTCTTGACCTATCCCGAATTCGAGAGATCATTAAATTTCGACCAATTGGTGTGCAATTTGCATTGAAATTTTTATACGAGCCCGATTTAAATAAATCGCATCAAAATTAGCGTAATATTTTTCTTTATAATTTGAAATAATAAAATCCCTTCATGTACAACAGTTGCATAGTTCAATTTTATTCACAAAAAATTTATGTAAAGAGAAAGTTTATTCTGGAAAACTGAAAACCGCATTTAAGTACATTTTATAAAGGAAAATACGTTTCAGGTTAATACCACGTACCCATTCAATTTTTTGCAATAGATAAAATATAAAATTTACGTCCAATGCTTTATTTCAGCACTTAAGTCTGGAAACAGAAATAGCAGCAGCAAATGGAAAACGTATGCCAGCTGTCACAGTTTTTGCACATGCTCTACGATATTTCAAAGACCATGCAATACAAGAGCTCAGTGATCAATCTGCAACCAAAATACTTAATGAAGATGTGAGATGGGTTGTAACAGTTCCTGCGATATGGAAACAACCGGCGAAACAGTTCATGAGAGCTGCTGCTTATAAGGTACACTTTACAATTTGTTTTACATTTTTAATATGAATATAAAATTTAATATATATTTATTGCACTAAACAGTTTGGGGGGTAAATATTGCATATGTCTGGTTTTGTTGTTCAAATAAGTATTAAGAATTAACTGCTTTCTATAAGAATAATTATTATAAGGTAAAAGAATGAGGTACATTTTTATCGACGAATGGTTTGAGATACCAATGTCATAAAATACTTAGGTAATGAAATTTATAGGTAATCGATAAACTAAGTACTTATTTAACGTCTCACTCTAAAGTAGGAGTTTTCAACCCATGGCCCTCTGAAGGCATTTTAGTTACCCCTCATTTGAATTTGAGGCATTTTAAAAAAAAAAGAATGTTTGCTTTTTATCTTAAAAATGCTGTTATTTTGTTACTCTTCATATTTAAAGCATTTCACTGGTGTGTTTGATATCTCTATTTAGATTTAATATTTCTGAAAATGACGAATTTTTTTCAAACATTTCACTTATATTTGAAATACTTTAAATATAAAAAAAAAATCTGACTAGGCGTAAACTCTCAGAAATTTTCGAAAAAAAAGTGGACTAATATCTTTTTAACAGGTTTTCAAAGTATTTTAATTCGACTTCCATTTAACATTTTAAAGCAATATATATACAAACCTTTTTTTTCTCTGTAAACACCATCTTTCTCTCCTTAGAGCCCTTTTTTATATAAATGTCCTAACTACAATATTTTTTTGACAGTCGTGTGGTCAGCTGATCACTAGATTTATTGATGTGGCCCACTGATCATTGAAAATTTATTTATTTGACCCTAGAGCGTGAAAAGTTGAAGACCCCTACTCTAAAACAACGCGAGGGGTATTATAAAAAACATCTCAATTTTGAGTCATGGTAAAATAACAAGAATGGTATTTGAGCTGGCACCCACTCTCTGAATTTCCTCACCACGACAAAATGAAGACTTTGAACCTCTATAGATTTCGTGCATCAGTCCCTCTGGATGGTATGTCTTCAGTGGGGCATCAGGACTCGAACCCGTGACTCGACAACACATTAGTCACAAGTTCGTGACCATGATCACTAGTCAACCGCAGCCACATCAACAGACTGAGAAGTAAATTCAAAATATTAAAAACATATAAGCAATAATAGCATTAGAACTATGTAACAAAATATAGTTGGTAATTTATCTAATTTTTCGAATAGATTTTAACTGTTCTTACAACTTAATAAAAATTTGACGGTATTAAAAATAAATTGAAAGTTTTTGCGAAACCACAAAGAAAGTTCAATATACTTTTTTTTTGGTAATTTTATCCTTTTCAAACATTAAAGGAAAAAAACTAGTTGCATCACTTAAAATATCGATATAAATTATACTTAAAGTATAAATATATTATTAGAAACATATGAGGTCTACTCATTCAGCTTTTAAATGCACGCTTTTTTATAATCTCTACCACTCAAATACGTTTACCTTTGCCCAGTATTAAAGATACTCTACCATCGATGATTGCAAACGTATGTTTTAATATTTCTTCACTTGAATAGCTTACTTAATTTCTAAAGAATATGTGTCATACTTTCTTTAGGATTTTTATTGTGTCCTAAAGAAACAATACCCTTGTCCTTAGGAACTCTTTAGGACTTGGAAATATTGAGTAACATTATTAAAGGTAAAAACTGTTTTGAAGTCAATGCATTAACACTCATGGTACAGCATAATTAATCATTGTTCAATTAGTTGAATGGGAAAATTTGTTTATAATATGAATACTAGCGGCAAAAACGAAAATATTTAGTCATGCAATATATGAGAAGCTTAAAAGATATTTAGTGACATAAATATGAACTGCATAAGTACATTAATTTTTTTGCACTGATCTGTCATATATTTTATGGAAAATTTGAGATTTCCATCGAGAAAATAATTATAACACTTCGAAAAGTAAAGGAAAGCAATAATAAATAATTAATATTCTTTGAAAACAACTAAAATGCTTCAAGCGATATTTAAATCTGTATAACGATTGTGTTTTTCAGTCAAATGTATTGATAGATCTATTCTTCTGTCACATACAGTAAATTGCACTATCATTCAATAGGCTGGAATCGCTAGCCCTGATTATCCAGAACAACTTTTGATTGCTTTGGAACCTGAAGCAGCTTCTATATACTGCAGAAGAATGAGACTTCATCAATTAGTTCCAGAAGAAACTCATTTTCAAAGGTCATCTTTCCAGTGGCAAAAAGAAAGGGAAGCAGGATCAACAATTAGCGACAAGGGTAAATTATGCAACGAAACGGAAACATTTTACAAAGCGCAAAATAGTTCAATCGTCTTGACTGATACCAAATTACACTAAAATGGATTTGGACATAATCGCCATTGTTTAAATAGATAGATTTATAGCTTAAATATGTTAAACCTATTACATTGACGATTAGGCCATAAACAAATAAAAACTTTCTTTTAATTCTATAAAAATACACTATGATTTTTTTGATCTGTGTTCATTAATTAAGAATTATTTGAGAACTCCTCGTATTTTTACAACAAAATTATTTATTAATATACTTCAGAAAAATTTCATTTATTTTATAATATTTTGATCCCTCATTTAGTACTTTTTTACTTTCATAATTATGTAATTGAACTAACTTAGTTAAGTAATGACTACCATACAATAAGTTTAAAAAAAAGTACATATAAAGAATATTTATTCAAATTAAGAAGGTTATTACAGTTATCCACTAAATTTTATATACAAAAGCTTTGTTTAAAAAATTTATCTTAAACTTGCTATCGAATTGAAAGGAAAATTTGAAGTGATATTTCATTACTTACCTTAATAATAAACAGCAATTTATAGATATTGAAGAAGGTTAGGGTCCTTCGTTAAGTAGCAAACTACTATGGATAATTTGCTTCAAGCTTGATATTAATTAAGATTGCACAAGAAGTTACTCGACGGCTATTGCTGATAAAGAATTAATTTACGGGCACTTTCATTTTTCATTAAAATTTGATGAAGTTATTTGCAGATATACCTTACTCTGGCAATAATTACACATAATTTAAACCCTCATTATAAGCTCTTCATTTTTACTTCAGTTACATAAACTGTGAGATATGGTTGAAATGACATTTTTAAATTCATTTTATTTTAAACAAAGTATAACTATTGTAATATTTTTAAATATACCCAGAGAGTTGAAATATAATATCAGGACCAGTTACCTGATATCCGGAATAACCCCCATTTGCTGTTGAAACAGCAGTTAGTCGACTGGTCATGGACTCACTGTGTGCGTGGAAGGTTTCCACGGGAATATTAGGCAAGGAGAACAACAAAGCTTCTAGTAACCTGTGAAGATTCCGAGTAGAGAGTTATGCTACTGATGAGCCAATACAGATATTGGCAGGCGCTTAGATCTGAGAGATTTGGAAGCCATGGTAGTAAGCGGTAGTCCTTCAGCTTCTAGAACCATTCATGGGCAATTTTCATGGAAAGACCTCATCCATTCGCAGAATACACTGTTGCTACATAGAGATGCACTTCTTCGACTATGATGGATAAATATGCACGGTTATAGAGAATAGATTCCATAGGTATTGATATGTCCGAAGTATGGCAATAAAAAATGCGCCAGACCATTATACTGCTCCTTCCACTTTATTGGTATTAGGAAGAGTGCGTGGAATTTTTTTTCTACTGTCTCCCGGCAAATATGCCAGCACCCATTGATCTAATGCAATGGGTAATGAGAGTCGTCTAGGTAAGCCTTTTCTATTGTTCTACGATCAAGTATTTTTACTGCAATGCTAATTCACAACGTTTCTTATGATGACCACTTGTCAACAAGCATATTGCAATCCGACGTAGTTATATTTTATTTTATCTCAGGAACGTCGTACTCTCAAAACAACGTCAGTTACAGAGACCTATATGCAATAACGTGCGTTGCACATTTATCTGATAGCTTTTTATCCATTACAGATTCATTTGGGCTGTCATTGTATCTACGATAGCTCGTCGATCAGTCTTAACTACGGGTGTTGCTCACTTCTCTTTTTACTTGCCGTGGTACCTCACGGTTCTTACGTTGGGACTGCAGATAACGCTCATTTTCCTTTTTACTATATATGGACTATTTAAACATTTCACGAAAGTGGTGGTTCCACTCTGTGCTTTATGACAGAAGATCATGTCTTTTTCATACATACAAGGCTTGTTAAATTGCATAATTCACTTGTTATGGTAACTTTTTCTGTGCGAACACGTACTCTGCAATCAACTTTTTATATGTGTTTCAAAATACAGCTTTGTCCCTCTTACATGTAAATTATTGTAATTGTGATTGTGTTAACCTATGGAGGGATCATAATATTACAATTAGACTGTGTAGCTCCAAATGACCCAATGAGAACTATCAATTTTTATCTGAATCTGTACGTTTCACCATAAAAATATTGAAATTCCTTTTTCCTATACGGGTGTAGCTTTGCTTCATAAAAAAAATGTAGCATGTGTATGAGAAATATTCTTTTTTGCTTTAAACATGCAAATGTATTTTAAATAACATTAATGTTTTTTTTTTTTAGATTTTAGCTCTTGCGTTTTACCTGTACAAGTAATTGATGGTTCATTTACTGCTGGTGAGTTTTTCATACATATATACCTTAAAGAACAATAACTGAATATTAGGACTGAAATAAAACTCATAAGTTATTAAACTACCTTTAGAAAAAACTGTAAAAGTAATTGTGTGTAGTGTGTGACTTTTGATATCATATTCGAGCTAAGATGAATCACAATAATATTTAACTAAAATTCATTACTAGAAAAATTAATTTAATAAAATACATTTAACAATAATATTATTTTAAAAATGTTTCTTGCTATTTTATAAGGTAAACGTAAAGAGAAAATTTTCTTTTTCGACCGTTTTGGAATAAGCAATTTCAAGTTGCAACACATATAATTACAAATAATTTTATTGATCTATTTAATTGTGATTATTACGAAAAGTTAAAATTTTATCCAATCATGGAACAATACTTTTTTTTGGAGTATATTCCTTTCTACAAATTAAATCAACATAGTGTGTTGTCAAGTTAATATGAACTCTCAAAAATTAATAAATCGATACATTATTAATAAAATTTGCAAAAAAATCTTACGGCTACAGAATAATTCTCTATAATGATGTTTTATACATTAAGCTTAGGAAAAACAACAAAAGAGCTCGTGAAATAGTGTTATGCAACAAAATAGAGAATAAATACATTAATATTTAATCGCATTTCCTTTGACCACTATTAAAGCTCTAATGTGCTTAGACACAGTAGCGCACACAGGAATTTTTCAAGGAGGGGGGGGGAGGGGTCCAAGGTCGAAAGTCCACTATTCCATGCTCCAATACACCCCCAAAATATTCTTTTGATTTTGTCGATTTTCGGGAACAAAAAACTGTAAAAAATGAATGAATGAATAATCAGCATTAATTAATAAAATTAATTATTAATAGAAAATACTTAATTATATTTTACGTACAATATACATAGAATTATAATCAATCAGAAAATAAAATTTAAAGGCTTTGGGGGGGGGTCCGGACCCGAGGACCGCCCCCCCCCTCCTTGTGTGCGTCACTGCTTAGACATGCTTTACACACACCGATCTAAACACTGTCTTTTACTAGTTCTGTTTTATATTACTATATATATATATATATATATATATAAATTACTATATATACATATTACTATATATATAGATGTAAATAACTCTAAAATGTAAACTCTTTCCAAGATAACTGAAAGTAACCATCATTACTCATGTTTATTTCTTATAAAAGGGTGAGTACTCTGATTGTGTTTCATAAGATGCACAGATAACACAAGAAAAATGTTGGCTCTAGTTTCTACACGAAACATTAAAATAATGAATAACAAAGCGCTAAAAGTTTACAATAAGCATAATACTGTTTCACAACACTCTTCAATACATTTGTGTTTAGATTAAAAACACGCGATTACTTAAAACGGATTAACATGAAAGTAAAAGAAGCGGTGTAGAAAATTTTTTAATTCGAGTCAAGCAAGAAAAAGATTAGGTGTAATACCGTACTTAACATATTTTAAACAGTCAAATTATCTCCAGATGATGACCGATAAAAATGTCTCAGTAAAACCTTTGTTTTCATGGGTCTCTCCAAAATAATCATTTTAACACACAAGATGAAGATTATTCACATAACGCAATCAACACATTATGTATATAATTACAGAAAATACTTGATTTTATTGAAATCACTACGATAACTATTCAGGTCATGCACAATTAACCTTTTTTCTCCTGAAGATAATTCCCCGACTCAGAATTCAGCATGTTATTTATTATTTATATCTTATTCAACTGTATTGTAACGTGTTTAAGGCCTTTTCTTTCACCCCGATATTATTTCGACTAGCTACCAATATGTATTATTCATATCACACTTTAGGATAGAATTTGGATATGCATTTTATTCTCAACTTTCCAAGACGTTTTGAAAAACGAAATAGTTCTTTTCGCCTCCCTATTCTCGCCAGTCAGCTTTTTCTTTTGATCAGAAAGTGGCATTTTGCCAGTATTCTCTTTCTTTTTTCCCTCCATCTTTGCTGTCAAGGCTATAATAGTTTCAATCTTTCTCTTTTGCGAAATAATAATCATAAATCCTTTACCAGCAAGTTTAGTACAATTCACTTATTTAATAATTCCACATCATTGCTTCGTTCTGATTTGATGGAAACGAACATGTCTGAAAATAACATAAGCAAAAATCCAATACCGTAATATTTCAACAGCCGGGTTCTCATTAAACAGGAAAGAAAAATAATAAATTCTTTAAAAATTCATTAATTTTACCAACAAAATTAATATCCGGTATTCAAAATACAAATTTTTGTTAATGAATAATAATAATAATCCTTTTTTATTCCATTTAAATATTCACAAAAAAATTTTTTTATTGATAGTTCACAAAATATCAATATGTTTATTACGAAACCCATTTCTTAAAAATAGTAGGCATATATGATTAATATTATAACCAAACACTACGCAGAGAATAATTTGCTTGACTAAAATAGGAACATCAAATCATGTCAGTAAAGTAATAGAATCAAATCAGGGATCTTAAACTTAATTTTACTAGGTGCATGTATAAATTACACATTTATTAAGAATAAAAATGTCCCCCATATTTAATAGAGTAATAAAATAGCTGAAATAAAGCAATCAGTTTTTATGTTACAAATAATCGATTTCATCATTTAAAACGAGATAAACACCAGAAATTAATCTGATAATCTATCGTTATAGGGAATACACAAAATAAATATTATATATGCAGAAGTCTTAAGCCTTTTTTAGCAGAAGATAATCAACAAATCATTAAATTATATAATAAATTACTTTAATTTGTCTGTATATGGGATGTTTTCTGGCTGGCTACTTTTTGTTTCTGTTCTACAGAAGCTAGCGCACCACATTCCAGATCCACGACACGCGAAGACGAAGCCTGACAAATGTAACGTGCATTAGTTTTTGTACACGACGATCTTTAGTGAAATTAGAACTTGAATGTACGATTGGAATATCACTAGCTATGAGTTCGAGACTATGACGCATTATTTTGATTAAAATAAAGAAATAAGAAACAATAACAATAAAAAAAATAATTAGCTTTTATATACTTGACATAATCAGATCCCATGCCCTGATTAAGCAAAAAATTTAATAAATAATCAATGTTAAAAAATAAATATATAAATAAACAGAAACTGAGCAGTTATTTTTCCTACGATATGTGTGCATTTCATACATTTCATTCTTATTAGAGAACCACCAAATAAGAATTGCAAATAAGCTTACAATGACAATATATAGACCTCCCATAAACTCAATTTTTTTAACTTTGAATAAGAATGTCAAATACATACATGGAGTGATTTAATTTGAAAAAGTTCTAGGAACATTAAAAATGTATAAGTATGTATTCAAACACATATGAAATAATATCCACACACACATTTTATACCTATTTAACTTTATAACAATTTAAATAATTTTATGCCAAAATCTGTTCATTGAAATACAGCGGAATCTAACTTAATAAGCATAACTAGTCTCGGGAGCTTACTTGTAATGCGCAATACTCATTAAGTAAAACAGTTGTTCACATAAAAATTAATGAAAAACACAATGATGCGTTCCATGCCGTTAAAAATACTCAAAAAAGTAATGTGAATCAAAATGATCTTTTCTAGTACCGCAGAGTGTACTAATCTGGTTTGTGAATTCGATTAGCAGAAATTATAATAAAAAGAGTAATGAAATGAAAATAATTAGCTTATATATTTTGTATAATACATACACAGTTTCTTATAATTGCTTTTTATAAGAAGCTTTCTAGAACCATATGTTTTTGCCGAAGCTTCAAAACTGATGAAAATGGGACACAGCATTATTATTAAATAAATTTGTGGTAAACTTAGTCACTGTGTGTGCCTTAGGGTGATTCTTCTCAATATATACGATAAAGCAGTTCGTTCCCCCTCCTCTGTTTAGTATTTCTCTTACTGTGCCAGGAGATTTTATGGCTTTTCTACTGCTTCTTCCTCCTAAGAAGCTGTTCTCGAAACTCTTCACCGCAAAATTACCAACACAATGCATATCCATGAGCTCTTCGGTGATCAGCTCTTGGCTGTGCTCTTCCACAACTTCATTGATATCATTGTCATCCAACTCAGTCCCATAATCTTGGCCAAAGACACCATCCCATTGACTACAGGCTCCCTAGGTATTGCCTCAAATCCCTCAATGTCATATTCGACAATGCTCTCCAGCTTAAGTTTCTTCCAAGCAAAAATTAGGATTTTTTTGATAACCCACTCATACGAATTTTCGTTCCTTTTGATGCATGCAACGATATGGAAGTGATATTTCAAAAATTATGTAATTGCAAGGTCTTCTCAAAACAAAAATCGAAGAGCGTGCTTTAGTGCAGAGCTTTTGAAGTTAGAAAAAACCTTCTGGTCTATAGGCCAGAGTCAATGAGTGGTGTTGAGAGGTAGAAAGTGGGTCTTGAAAAATTTAAATTCTTCAAGAAGGTTATATTGTAGGCTTAGAAGATGGGTAGGAGTTTTTGGTCCACATAACAAGAAAACATGGAATGGCAGATTCATCTAAAACAAATATTTTTCACAGAAGGAGCAAATACTTAATTGATCCAATTTGTAAAAATGTCACGAGTTACCTAAGCTTTGTTGTTAGATCTTAATATCACAATTAGTATGCTCTTCTGGGCTTTACACTGTTTGAAGGCTCGTGCAGTTTCTCAACAGTGGACAATATGCAGTTTAATTTTCAAATCCCCTCTTGCATTGGCACAAAACAGCAGTGTGAGACAGTTTTTTATTAACTTGTGACCGGGTAATGCATCCTCCTCTAATGTTATATAGATTCGCTTCAGCAATTTTTTCCAGAAGAAAACCAGTTTTGTCTCAATTAAAAATATGTTGCAACCGGTAACACTCAGTCCACAAGCTTCTTGAAGTCACCGATGAAGTTCTCTGCTGCCTTTATGTCGGAGCTTGCTTCTTCATCTTGGCTTATAACATTATGGGTGCCGGTTCTAATCTTGAATTTCTCTCGAACCAA
This sequence comes from Trichonephila clavata, assembly GCA_019973975.1. Classification (NCBI taxonomy): domain Eukaryota; kingdom Metazoa; phylum Arthropoda; class Arachnida; order Araneae; family Nephilidae; genus Trichonephila; species Trichonephila clavata. The sequence continues at coordinate 447,690 of BMAO01019870.1, read as the reverse complement.
TCACAGTTTCTCTTAAATACATCTTCAACCGTTTATGATCCTGCTATCCTCTTAACCAGTGGCGTAATGGAGAATATTAGCCCCCTCCAAAGTCAGGTTTTAACTTAAATATTTTATAAATTTTTTAAATACGTACATGGCGTCAGTCAAGCTTTGGGTCTCCCACGATGCGCGGGTGTACATTAAGCCACAGCTCTTAACCCTTTAACTGTCAAGTTAATTTGATGATTTGGGTATGACATAATTGTCGCCATTATGCAAAAGACGAAGAGACGATGCCTAAGTAAACTTTTCCCAATATTTATTCGGGTATAAAACAATAAGATACACTCAAATAAAATTACCCCGTATAATATTCGGACATGACAATTTGAAGCTCTAGTGTCGTGACCGATATAATCTCGGGCAGGGCAATTAAAAGGTTATGAAGGTCAAAGAAAATAACTTTCGCCTTCACACAAATGTTCTTCTTTATATAGTTTAGCTTTGCAATTACTTTTCGTTCATCACATGACATAATCCTTCAACATCGTCGAGAATTCGTTACTTCGTTGCATGGATATTCTTGTCACTCCCTTTGAAACATCTTAATCATTCCCTTTTTCTTAAGAATAGAGCAAATCGTTGATGTAGACCAATAGTATGTGCGTGCTAGCTGAATCAGCCTCTTTCCCGCTTTTCAATGATTTTGTTTCACACGCACACATTTCTGCTATTCATTCATTTCTCGGATATACTTCTTCTATGTCTAGCTACTTGTAATATTTTTTGACGACACATTTTTCAAAGAATCTTTTTTTTAAACTGTTATCTCACACACAGTTCAAAACTAATATACCTGAACATATGATTGGGAAAATGTGCATTCACAAGGGACATCAATATTCTAAAAGGAAAGAATGCTAAACACAGATTGTTTTAGTAGGTGCACAATCAAGACACACACACACTTCCCCTCTACTCTTTACTCGTTGTGTGAAACCTTTATGAGGTATCAAAGCATACTGAAAGACGAATCAAATTCTCCAAAATAAAATTCTTAGATTCAACACAAACGTCCGTTGGAGCGTTAGAATATTGACTCCAAATCTGAAAATTGAATCAATAAAACATTTTATACAAGAAACCTCTTCTTATCAACACATGATGTTTTAACTTTATCCCATTCAGGTACAAAAACTATCTTCACTCACAAGACAGGAAGACATAAGAGTTCTTATGCAACAACTAAATCTTTGAAGCCACCGTGGCATTTTTATAAACACATCCTCAGATTACCTGTCACGAAATCCTTGTAAAAATTTCGCTCTCATTCCTTCTTTTAGTTTCAAACTAGCTTGTTGATTTCCAGTTCGATAGTGTCAAAGGGATTGTATGCCCCCCCCCCTGCTGATTTACATTTATTTGATGCGCCTTTGCGTTTCGGCTTCAGTTTCGAGAATGTCCACTTCCATTTGTTCAAACGTAGCTGAATCTGAATTGTTTCTTTCAACACTTCTCATAGATATAGAAGAGTCTACAACACCGCTATATACTCGCTGACGATTTGTACTCATTGTGCAAAGCTTCCTCGTAAAGTGAGATTCCACCGAATCCAAAAATTTCTATCAGAAATAGTGGGGATGGAGAAGGGGTAGGGTAGAACAACCCATTAGAAAGTTTGAAAGAGCATGCTTTGGTACTTTAAAGGAAACTTTTCAACATTTTTACTGTAATAAATCAGTACTAGATAATAAATAAAACACATCGAAGTGCGAATTTCAAAGTAAATTTCGATATTAAATTTACAGGTATATATTTTATTTAAAAAGTGTTTTCAGATAGTAAAGCATTAAAATAATTTTCAGGAACTCGTTACATGGTTGTGGATTGCGGAGGAGGTACAGTGGATATTACAGTTCATGAATTATTGGATAAACAGGGAACATTAAAAGAACTTCAAAAAGCATCTGGAGGGCCATATGGTGCAATAGGCGTAGATATGGAATTTGAAAAGTTGTTATGTGATATTTTTGGAGAAGATTTTATCCAACAATTCAAGTCAAAGAGGCCAACTGGTTATGTCGATTTGATGATCGCATTTGAAGCAAGGAAAAGGAATGCTAACCCTTATAAGACAAATCCATTAAATATTTCACTACCTTATTCTTTCATAGAATTCTATGAAAAATATAAAGGATCTTCTGTAAGTATAATTTACTACAACAGCTAGCATTATTTTAAAAACGACTAGTCTTGATTATTAGAATAAAATCTGTATTCCTTAAATTAATACGAAACATCCAACAATTTTACTTTTTGTTAAGTTTAAGCATCTTATATGTTATATTTTTTGATTAATTATAAAAAAAATACATATCTTACGAATATAGAAGGGTCATTTAATTTGTGTCTGTTTTTGTATTTAAAGGCAGAAACAGCAATAAAGAAGTCTAGTCACAAGAATGTAAAGTGGTCATCTCAAGGAATGCTTCGCTTAGAGCCATCTGCAATGGAAGGTCTATTCCGGAGAACAGTTGAAAAAATTCGACAACACATAGAAAATATTATTAACCAAAAAGATATTAGAATAGATCACATTTTCCTTGTAGGTGGATTTGCAGAATCACTCATTTTACAAAAAGAGATCAAGGACACCTTTTCCTCAAGATTAAGAGTTATTATTCCTCAAGGAGTTAGTCTAGCAATTCTTAAGGGAGCTGTACTCTTTGGATTAGATCCTACAACTATAAATATTCGAAGATTAAGAATGACTTATGGTGTTGGTGTATTAAATCGATTCATTCACGGTGTCCATCCAAGAGAAAAACTTGTGATAAAAGATGGAATACAATGGTGTGCTGATGTATTTGATAAGTTTGTAATTAATGAACAATCTATAGATGTTGGAGACGTAGTAGTGCGACGATATACGCCAGCTAAAGATGGTCAATCTTGCAGTGTTATACATATTTATTGTAGTGAAAAAGACAATGTGTATTTTATTACTGACCCAGGAGTGAAACGATGTGCAACTTTAATATTAGACTTATCAGATAGTCGATTTATTCAAGGAAGAGAAATTCAAACACAAATGATGTTTGGTGATACGGAAATCAAAGTGAGTGCTCTTGATGTAACAACTGGAAAATGTGTTAAGGCAGAAGTAGACTTCCTAAATCAGTAAATATAATTTGATTAAAAACTGGCCAAAAGTAAATAAAAAGGCAAGTGTTACGTCTGATTATTTATTTGTAAATGCCAGTTCTTAAGATACTGGATGTAGGAAACACTTTTACATTTTTTGAGGTCTGGCACTAGAGCACTGGTCACACAAAAATTACTATTTAGTGTATTTGATCTGGAGACCGGGTATTGTATAAATAAAAAGTTTCATTAAGAAAAACGGAATAGTTATTGACTTGTTGCTAATTTATTAGAATAATTTAAGTCCCACGAAATTCACAATCAGCATGCAATGTGCTAAGGAATTTATGTTTGTCCACATTTCAGGAACAAGAGAAAAATAATGAATGCAGCACAATTTACATAGATTCATGATTTATTAAATGTTTCAAAATTTCAAATTACACCAGGGATACAAGAAACATGATATAAAAATTTTGTGTGCGATTCAAGAATATTATTTTATCATAACTTCCTTATTCACATAGAACTTAATAACATATAATCTTCATTTTTAGTAGAATTACAATGTATTTTTAATTTACGTCAAAACGAAAAATAGCTGTCTAACACCTTATTCAGAATGACAAAAAAATTCAGGATTTTTTTTATTGGATAAATTTTTAATATTTGTGTCCACTTCTCCTTGATATAACTCGAATCGATAAATTAGTACAAAAATCGAATATCAAACAAATTTTAAAAAAGCATGATTTTTTTCTCCATTAATAAAATTATTACAAATCATGGTATAGGAAATCTGTATTTTAAAATTAGAAAAATAAAAATAAATTTTTTTAAATCTCAGTTAATTGTCAAATTCTCAATCATTTACTTAATTCTATCACAATCTGATAGATGAAAACATTCAAAATGAATAATGAAAACAAGTATAATAATTATGAAACATTAAACAAAATATTACAACTATTTCAAAACAATAGTTTTGAATTAAACAATTTTTTTAAAATGTTAAAACATTTAATATTTGATGTATTTTCACATTAATTTAAATGTTAAATATCACACAATGGCAAAAAATCATACAAAATATGAGTTAACGAAACAAGTAAAAATACATGAGTTTGCAGTACAAACAAAAGTATTCAAAATGTATGAAATCTATAAAAACTGTATATACATAAGAAAAATTACAAAATTCATTCGATTGGGAAAAAAATCACTGTCATGATTATGTAACAATAAATGCAATGAAAACAAAACAATTACTGAAAATTATCATCAAATAGGTTATTTATTTTTAAAAAAATATACAAAGAAAAAACTTATTTAAAATTGGTCTTCATAATAATTAAAATTGTCACACCATTTTTGAAATTTTACCACTAAGTTGAAAATCAAATAACTCTATACTGAATTAATTTCCCCATTTTCAGAATTATAGACAAAAACTAAAATTATTATCTACAAAGCTATTAAATGAGTCTAGTAAATAAAAAGTTACTATCAACACAATTAAGTCTTATTTTAAAAATTCAGTTCAAGAATGTTAGTAATTTTTTTTCAAATACATTACTATTTCCAGGAAAATTTGGTCAATTATAAGAACAATTTCTCTTAAGAGAATAAGCAGAACCATTAGGACTGTGTGTGTATATAAATATATATTCACACTTTTGGCAACATCACTTAAAATTCATAGCAAAAAATAATTTTTATAACACTCATACAGTCAAAAGGTGCATATGGGAAAAGCCAATAATAAGGTCACTATTTTTAAGTAATCGAGTTAAAAAATCAAAAGATTAAACTTATAGCAAAAATTTGTAAATCCAAAAGAATGAATAAGTACCAGTGACATAAAACTTCTTAATGAAAATTACACTCATAATTAAATATATATTATCAAATTACAATTTTATTTAGTTAAAATTTTTCTTTTAACTGAGAGCAATATCTATGAAAAAGAAAATTAAATGAATTATAATTTACTGAAATCAAATGACATGAAGCTTTTTAAAATATTTAGTTTACTATAATTATGTTTTCACATAATTGGAAATATACACACCGAATATTTGGCTGCACACACATATTTTTCTCATCATTATTAATCAAATACACAGTTAAACAGTAAAATAATTCATTCTTTAAACTATCTACCATTTTACTTGCACTTTATATATATAGAAGATCATTTTTCATTGATTAAGGCTTACTTGTCTTCACCAACTATTTTTTTAAAAAGAACTTCATTCAAACCACAATGACGCGTTTTAGCAACCACTACAAAACCTTTTTATTTCGAACATTCAAAGTTATTTACATCTAAATACTTTCAAAATAGCAACCATTGCCAGGCATCAGTAATACTGACACTGAAACCACCATTTACTAATGCATGCATAGCAAGAAAAACATATTAAAAATATCTTTTGAACAAACCTTTGGCTTCTGGCTTGAAATGCATGAACAGAGTACCAACTTATGTACAGTCGGTCCCAGATTTAACGAAATCCCATTTTACAATGTAACGAATTTTTCATTTAACCCGATTACAATGAAGGCAAAAAAACCTCTATTTTACGAATTATTTCAGCAGCTGAAAATTTTTTTTATTAGTTTGTAATAGAAAAAAAATTGAACTTTTTTATTTTCAAATAACATTAATTTTGACTAGAACAAAAAAAAAAAGAAAGAAAAAAGGACTAATCCTGCGAACAGCAAATATCTGGTGCATAATAAAATTAGCTAATAGTATTTTTATCAATTGAATAAAAAGTGTGTAATTTCTAAATATGGATATTTTTTATGTAGTTGTTTATTATAGAATTTCCAAAAGTCAAGTGCAAAAAATTGGTATTTTGTTTGGACCGCGATATATAATGAACAGCCCCGAATTAACAAACAAAACATTCAGTCCTCCTAATGAAATTGTTAAACCGGGGTCCGACTGCATATGCATCCTAAGTAAATGAACAACATTACAAACAAAGTGTATTGAAAATGCCAGGAAGCGAATGATGTTTTAAAATGTTATATTATGTTTGGTATCATACAAAATCTACAGACAATCTTAAATACCATGAGAAAATTTTTTATGATACAAAAACTAGATTTTTCAAAATTGTCATAATTGCCTTCGTTTATTTAGCAACATTGAAATATAGGGGTATAATACCAATATCAGGTTCCTGTAAAAGAATGTGCTATAAGCAAATCTAATTAAGTAACATAATTAAATTTTTAAATGTAAAAGAAATCTTCACATTATAAAAGAAGAAAAATAATTAATTGCTAAAAAGAATTACTTATACAGAGTATGCATTTCCCATCTTATTCCTTAACATTTTCAGGGCTAATTACAGCAGCATTTTTTATTCTGTTCTTTTGTCTCAGAAAAATAATTTTCTTTCTTTCAAATGTTTGCTTTTATTTGAGAATTTTTACATATTTTGTAATGCGGAGCTCACTCCTCATGAAAGTTTAACCAAATAATACAATTCGTTTTACAAAGATGTATTCATTTCCAAAAAAACACCCACAGTTATTAATTCAAAACTACAAAAACAATCAAAATTAAAATTTTCGATGCAAATCTGAAACAACATCCAAACATAGAACATAAAATGTGACAATGCTTGCTCTTAAAACTTCTTTCACCAAATATTCTCCTTATCATGTAAGCACGAGAAAAAATTCTAATGTTTCGCAAATTATAACAAGAATGCTATGTTATAGGAATATTTGCTTCAAACTTTGAGCTTATTATCTTGATTCACTATATTACCAAGAAATAATCTACTTCAGAAAATGAAACAAATGATAAAATAGATTTAGAATGATAATTTAATACCTTAAATTTAATTAACTCACTGTATTGATATTCAATTTGATTCAACAATGAACAAATGCAACATAATTAACTTGCAAAATTTTCATCACATTTATGTTTAGTTTGAAAACAGCTGTAGGGAAAAAAGTAGCTGAATTTTACAATAAAATGTAGTGATAATGTCAAATGATTGCCATCTTAAAAATATTCATTCTCATATTTATCAATAAAAAATTAATTGGATCAATTCACAGATATAGAATTCTAAACTGCAACTAAGAAAATGCGAGAAAAAAAGCTTACATCATAAAAGTAGCTTCATTTTCTTTTCAAAAGAAGATGCATTTCATTTAAATTTGGTAGCTTTCCAAATCCAAAATTTTAGAAAAAAAATATAAATTTATTTTTAATTGTAGTAATAAAAATAATTCTGTATATCTGTATTTGAGCCAAATTGCCATACATAAAATTTAATATATATATATAGAGTTACAATTAAAATTTAACAATGAGCTCCCCTTAACTGCTTTAAATAATACTGAGTTAGCCTAAGGCCTGAGAAGCATATGGCCTTTCATAAAAACCAAAGTATTTAACAAAATTATAGAAGATTGAAATGTTATGTTTTTCTGCTATGAAAACAAATTAATTATTTTAATAATGAGTCTTTATGTTAACAATTATAATATACTAGTTAAATACTGAATTTTTCATTAAATATCAGCTATTTCTTTCATTTCAATAATAGATGTGACTAATGTAACATTTTTGTAACTTCAAGTAGTATCCTGCCTTAAATTGCAAAAAAATTTTCATTTAAATGCATTTCCCTTGAAGACTAAGTAAGCAAAATATGATTTAATGCAAATAAGTAACTACTCAAATAGGAGTAAAAAGGATTTTTTAGAATATAAATTCGTATGAGAAATACTGAGTGCAAAGATGCAAATAAAACAGTAGATTCAACATAACTAACACATTTTTATTTTTAATACCTCATTTACTTGGAATTTAAAATATATACAATACTCCCAGCTAACTGCCCAAGCTTTTTATATATATACACATATAACAAGCTTCACCTAACAATTTTTATGAAAATTATATATTCACCAATTAAACTTATTGTGGTTTGATTTCTTCTGAAATCAAATAAAGTAATCCAATGGTCATCTGAATTAAATTGAATTACAAAGGATTTTAACAACATTGATCAATATTTTTCTCCTTTCCAGTGAGATATCCTCAAAAATTGATATTACCTCCTATGCTACATGCTACACATTTAAGCATTTCACACTTAAAAAAAATATTTTAACTGCAACAAAAATCTTACATGACATATAAAAACATTTATTTCAACTCCAATGTGTTAAATGGTTTAATATACAGACAATTTTTTTTAATGTTTAACCCATTATCATACTTAAGTAGTTTAATTTTTAAAAAGATTTTCATACTTCGATATTTGGTGAAAAAGATTACATGTACACTGCTTGACAATTGCTAAGGAATAAGTGATTTATGCAAAATTGCATCTCAGGCAACTGACTAGTAAAAGTAAATTCAAGTTCAGAGGACGTGGCTGACCAGGAATCATTATCTGTATAAAAGACAGTGCATACAAGCTCATGATTCATACGAAAATACATGCTGTTTGATGTTTAAAGGAAATAGTGCTGGATGTTATAAAAGTTTTTTTTCTGAAATTCTGTTTGATTCTTGCAATAATTAAGAGCAAAATGTCAGCTAGGCATCATTTGAGGTGATGGACTACGATCGTAGAAGAGTAGTTGGAAACGGGTCAAAGTGTCACTACTGTAGCGGCTGCAATGGGTATATCAGTGTCATCTTGCGAATAAAGAAGGCTTCTGAAGGTGGAAATGCTTTGCAAAAGCATGCTGGGGGTTGTGGTTGGAACACCACAGCTTTAGAGGTTTGCTATGTAACCCTCATGGCAAAAAAGAACAAAAAGTTCACTCCTGGCCAGATAGCTGCAAACCTTGCCAGTATGCATGTTTCAGCAAGAATAATCTCAAGGCAAGTTGGTTTGTATGCACAGAAGCCTGTTCACACTGCATCTCATTTCAACCAGAGAGATTACGCTGGTGTAAGGAACATGTTGGTTGGGATTACCAAAATTGGTCTAAAGTGCTGTTCTCTGACGAATCTCGTTTCAGTGTGATAACCGGTTCTGGCCACCAATTACTGTAGATGGAACATGTTATGCACAAGTTTGTTTGTGAATGTGGTCGCTACGGTCCAGGTGTGATGTGTGGACAGATATGATGCACAATGGCAGAACACCGCTTCGCATCTTTGAGTGAGGAAGCATTTCATTGCAATGGTATTACAGTGAGATTATTTTGGATCATGTTTGTATTTTTAGGGGTTCTGTGCAGGTCCAGACTTTCTGTTTATGGATGATAGTACACGGTCACACAGAAGCGCTGAGGTATTGGACACACTGCAAAGTGAAAATATTCACTGTATGCAATAGCCTGCTTACACATTCGACCTAAATTCTACTGAACATGCCTGGGATCCTTTTGGCAGACGTGTTGCACAAAGAACCATCCCTCTGCATACAGTGCCAGAGCTCAAAATCCCCTTGAGGGAGGAATGGGACATCCCCCAAGGACTCCTCCATAGTTTAGTGAAGAGCATGGAGACAGATGCAAAATGTGCATTAGTGTCCGTGGTCAACAAACATCTAACTAAGGAACTCACGTCTGCATCCTTTTAACCTGAAGATGCGTTTTTTTGTGGCTGTTTGGAAATTACCCAAAGAGAAAGAACATATTTTTTATTTCTAAGTTTTTAATTTTTAGATATGGCGTTATTTGTACCATTTTACACTATAATAAATGCAGATCATCTCTACTAAATATGTACTTAGTTTTTCTTCAAACGTCTAATCTTAATTATTCCGAAAATCACAGCTGTTTCTAAGCAATTGTGAAGCAGTGTATAAGTATGGATTCTGTTTTTCTTCACTGATATATACATTTCCATGAAATGATTTTATATTATGTCAGTCACTAAGCAATGTGCACATTGCAAATACATTGTAACAGAGAAATGTACAGAAAGTAAATATTTAAATTTATTTAACTAATCAATTCCCCAAAACTTAAGGAAGACATTATTTAAAATGTAGTGATTTTATGAGGAAAATATTTTGTATTCAAAGAGTTACAAGCAATGAAATAAATATACCACATTTAAAAGTTTTTAATAGAAAATTTCTAAGTGTTAAAAGAAAATTATCAATTCAAATATACAGTTTTCAGAGAATATGAATCATAAACAATGTTACATACAATATACAATACTTATTTTATACAATACTTAGTTGAGTTCAGAAAAATAAATGTTATACAAAAAAGAAACAGAAAAGTACAAAACAACTCACAGGTACTGTATATGGCGACTAGTTAAGAACAAATTGGACATGCCTTTCAATTGAAATACATGGCAAAGACACAGTTTAAAAAATATAAGCACAGACATTATCTTTAAATAAAATAAATAAAACTTAACATATTGAATAAAGATGATTACGGCTTTTAGTGAGAAAAAGTATATAAATACATTAGGCAGAGTGAAAAATTTAACAGAAAAATAAAATCTGAAAGCTATTTAACAAAAAATTCTGCTACCAATAATTGAAATAATTGCATTTCAATAAAAGTTATGTGTATCTATTGCAGAATATAATAAATAAATCAAAATAAAACAACATGTTAAGCTATTCAAAATCTGGTATGTCATCAAAAACATAGCCCGGATATCCACGATAAGCCAAGTAAGCTATTCTAACATGATAAACTCCAGGAATAAACATTAAAATTCCAAGAATAAGTAAAGGCCAAGCTCCTTCAGTGTGCTAGGGGAAAAATGAAATACATTATAGAAATTCCTTAATAATTTTCAGATACATAAAAAAGAGCAAAAAGTGACAGCATTTCTAATAATAAAATGCTGATAATATTGATACAAGAGAAATCGCAGCTTGCTCTCAGATAAAATAATAATAATTAAAGTACCATAATATAAAGATACAAATACTTTTGTGACACCAAATAAAAAAAATTGTTTGTGAAAACAGCAATTTCACTCAAAAAGATTTACTAGATATGTATTAGCTAAGAAGAATGTCTTGACAAATTTTATGTTGCATATCAAAATTAATCTCTAAATAGCCTTTTTAACAATCACTTAATTAAATTCTTTTATATAATCCATAAAATGAATAACATATGCAGTAATTTAAAATTACACAAGAAAGTTTTCCAACCCTATTTTGAATAACTTTTCTTAAGAAAAGAAATGCCTTTACATTTTCAAGAATATTTTCAACACATTCATAGATATACTTAATAATATACATTATACCTGGTGTCTTCTAAAGCATACTGCCAGTTTTTTTTTATTTACAACTCATGTCTAGCATGACCAACAGTAAAAACGCGAAGGAGGTATATATGAAAATACTGGCTTTATTTAAGTAACCTGGTAAATCTAATTGGTTCTCTTATAAAATACTGTTGAAGAATTTAATTAAATCAGAATTTCCTAAGGGTCTTAAATGTTTGCAAATGCAACGTATATGTTTTTAAAAGAAATTAAACTTTTAATGAAATTTTAACCAAAATTACAATATTAATAAACTCTTGAGACAAGGGCATTTTGGCAACTGTCTATGATTTTTGTACTCTTTTCACTATTGTAGAATATATACAGGGTTAGCAAGAAATATAAGTTGGTCACTTCAGGAGGCTCTAGAATTCGTCCTATTAGTCCAAATGACATAGAATTTGAACTTCAGATAATTCAAATGATGCGCTCGACATTTATAAAATAAAAAAAATTAGTACAAACTTCTGGCGGTAGGTGGCGCTGTAAAACACATAGCCATATTTAACATGCTTTAAAAATATGTGCCACAAATATAAAGTAACATTAATGACTCTAACATCAATATGATACCCTTCATGTTCAATAATGTGCTGTAATCGCAGAAACATCTTTTCAACAGTTGACTGGAGTAAACTGCCGGAATGACACATGAAATAAGGCACTGAATGCTGTCCTTCATATCAGGCAGAGTTGATAGACTTTGATGGTAGATATTGTTCTTTAGATAACCTCTTAACCAAAAGTCGCACAGGGTCATATCTGGCGAGCAAGAAGGTCATGTTATTGAAAATCGACGGATGATCACCTGTCCATCTGTGAAATGCTGTTTTAACAAATCCTTTACACAACGATCAATGTGCGGAGGGGCGCCATCCTGCATGAAAGTTGTATCCTGAAAGCATCCATGCTGTTGAAGTTCTGGGATTACAAAATCCCTCAGCATATCATGGTACCATTCTTGTGATGGAACAGGTCTGGATTCCATTTGGTTTTATCACTTCAAAAAAATAAGATCCAATGAGAAAAGTAGCTGTGAAACCACACCATACTGTCACTTTGTTTGGATGCATGGGTTTTTTCTGGATAGCGTGAAGATTTCAGCTGCTCAAATCCAACAATTGTGGGTGTTAACTTGGTCATCCAGGCAAAAAAGTGGGCTTTGTCATTTCACAGAATGTTCCATGGCCAAGTGAAGTCAACCACCATTCAAGCGAGGAACTGAAGTGCAAAAATTTTATGAACTTCTGGGTCCCTGTCCTTCAATTGATGCACAGTCTTGATTTCGTTGGGATAAAAATGCAAAATCCGGAGTAAGATTTTTGTACAACGAAATATGGCATATCCAATACAAGGGATACAATTGGTACACTTACACTACTACCCAGAGACTGACTGCTGGTTTCAATGACAGTGGTAGCAACATTTCCGATGCTCGAAGACGGGATGTGCTTTTGTTTTCTACCTGAAAGAATGTCAAGTTGTCCAATTGTTCCATATTTCTGTACCATCTTACGTAGGGCATATAGAGACATGGGACCTCTTTATATTCGCTTCCTACAGCAGAATTCTTTCACAGCTGCTATGGATTTCTGGTAGAACAATTTTACCAATAGCACTTTTTCTTTCAACATAGGCATGATGAGCATGCAGCAAAGCAATACTTTTCTAGTAGAATATGCCTTTCTTTTAACCAAAGAATAATGCTAATAGGCATGTGCTGAAACACAAATGCTGTTTCTGATTTTGAATATATGCAAATAAGTACCATTTGTGTTTTGTGACATCTATTAGTGGAAGTTTGTACTAATTTTTATTATTTAATAAATGTCAAACACAGCATTTGAATTATCTGTGGATAAAATTTTGTCTCATTTGGACCAATAGGATGGATTCTAGAGCCCTCTGAAGTGAGAAACTTATTTCTTCCTAACCATGTATATGTAGTTTTCCAATTTCTGAGAGATAAGGAAAACACAGATCCACAGAATTGCAAGAATATCAGAGGGAAAATATTAAAAGGATCAAGTCAATAACTTTCTTAAATGCTTAAAATTTCTAAATGGTGCAAATTTTAAATGTAATAATGTTATACAATATTCTAAAAGATGGTTATAATGGAATTGTACTCAAACTTTATGCAAATTCTTTAAAAAACTCAAATATTAGTAAATATATAAAACTAAGGTTTTAATATTTTATGAAGCTGCATAAAAATAAATTCAAATAAAGTTTAAAAAATTTCTATACTGCATGTTTCCTTCTCATTTTAAGTCTGCCAACATTATTTTGAATAAATATACACTGAAATTTAAAGCAGTAGCAAAAGATGAAAAACACAATATTTACTTCAGCTAATTTGGAAAAATTTATTTAAAACACAAAATTTTATCATTTTTACCTCATTATCCTAATTTTTAGCCAAGATTAATAAAAGTAAAATAAAGTAATGCACTTCTTCCTCTGTCATGCATCTCATTTTATTCTAATCACTAAGAAGACTATCCTCAAATATAAGAAACTTATAAAAAGAAAACTTAAAAATTAAACTTATTTTGTCTAGATTAGTTAAATTTCAATTTTCTCTAGATGCAACTACCAAAACTAAATGCATAAAGATTATTCATACATTAAAAATATTTCCCTTTACAAGAAAGAACTGTTCAGTGAAAAAATTTATTTAGATTTAACAATCAAAATCACATTTTTAAAGAAATCAAAGTTTTTATTTTATAAATATTTCTTCTAAAAATTATTCAATTTTTAATCAGTCATATGATTAATATTAATTTCATGATGATGAATTTTCGAACATACATATACTAAACAAAAACATGGAGTAAAACTGTGCAATCTTTGATATTTTCAAAGGATATTTTTAAATTGCATAAGTTCTTGTACACTTTCAATTTGTTTCCCTTTAAGGTATTACTATCAAACAAATGGTTAAGAGACACAATTGCCAACTTTTTAGCTCACATTCTATTAATACAAAATAAACTGTTTTACATTTTAGAGTTAAAAAATAAATATTTTATACATTTATATCACATTAAATTTATTTCTTTAGTAATAAACCATTCATATGACATTTTTACAGCTCAAATAATTACAAGTATTAAAATTTTAAAGCAACATCTTTTTTAGTATGTATGTACACTGTTGAATATTAAATACCATTCTAATAGAACTGTTGTCAGTATTTGTGAAAATACTGAATATGGAAATATATTTAAAATGTGAAACAAAATTTATGAATAAGACCCCACTATTATAAAGACAGGGCAGATTCAGAAATAAGCAATAATAATGGCACAATAGAAAGCATATTCAGTAAGTTGACCTTAAATATTTTATTGAACTATCTTTTGTAATAATCTCCAATTAATTTTCATCAAAATAAAAAAAAACAAGGAAAAAAATTCCCATTTGTTTTCATTACACTAGAAGACAAAAAAAAGTCATATCTTAATATATGGATGAACCACCTTTAGCTTAGATTAATTATTGTCATCCAGATTTACAGTAGTTTTACACCGAGATACTGAACTGATAACAGACTCATTGTATATTAATCTCACACTCAGAAGCTACACTAGGGGTATTGGAGATGGACCTCAATTTTGAACTTTAGTCATAAGACATAGACAACACCTCTGAACTGGCACCTCAATTTCCAAACTTCCAATCCAGGCCAAAGTGAGGACTTTGAGCCTAGACAGATTTAAATCCACCAGCCTTTCCACAAGCCAGAGTTTTAGTAGCACCGGGATTAGAACCAATGACTCGACAGAAATATTACTGACTGCCAGTTTGAGCCTATAACTACTCAGCTACCATAGCCATGAAGAGAAGAAACAAACCACTCTTTAGCCACAGTTCCAGTATATCTGAAAGTTTTTTGATCAAGGTGAGGATATAGGCTATATGGCAGCCAATTCATGTCAGTACACATGTCCTTGTGTTTTTCTACATCAATGCCCAATTTGTGCATGGGGATATATGCATTGTCATTTTGGAATGTATTAGTGCCATTAGGGAAGAAATCTCTATTGACAAGATGATCAGGTCACTAAGCACATTTAAATAATCTATTGACTTTTTATTGTTACATAATGTTGATTCCAGATCAGATGCATTAAACCAACTCCAGATTTTAATACTAGCTCCATTTACCTGCCATAAAGGCTAAATGCATGAAGGATCTAACCATAATGTGACCTGCATTCTGGAATAAAATGAATTTTGATTCATCAGACTTCCTGACATTTGTCTAGAACAGAAGTCGATGATTTACATTTAGCAAAAAAAAAAAAGAGTAGTTTTCTTTAGTAAATTCCTACACCAAATAGTTTTTTAGAGATTTTACAACTTTAAAGTCCCATTCCATTAAATTTTTGTAGAATCTTGAGAGTTATAAAATACCGTTATGGTCAATGTGTGACGGGTCTATTTGCAAGATATTCTTACTAATCCACTTGGGGAAACTTAGGGGCTAGCATTTACATTAATTCACAGCCTTTCAAGAAGGACACGAGATAGATATATGTAAATTAGTTGGACTATATAAAGTCTAGGTTTTGTAGATGTAAGGGAGAAGGAGCCGTGAAGCTGTCAAGTAAGTGTGAACACTGAAGTATTTACTTCACAAACCTAGGGCATGTTAAGAAGTTAATTGCTGAGATTAAATTATTAGATTGAAGATTTAAGATAGTATAATCAGAATCGGCTATCGTTTCATTAGTGTTTGTTCTAATTATCTATTTCTGGTAGTCGGGTTTACTTAGAATTGAATATTAGGAATAATCAATGCTTTAGATATCACTCCTAGGTTTCTTCTTATAATTTCACTCGTGATTGTTTAAGTGATGTTCAAAGTCTGAATAAATCTAATTGTTATTAAGGAGTTTGTTGGTGATGCTTTGTTTCCCCCACACCTAGAGACGTGCCGGACAGAGAGAGAGAGGGGTGCCAGTTAGAACCCCTCCCCACAAATGTTAAACATTACCATGAATTAAGTTTGATTTTTTTTTACCAGTAGTTTAACAGATGGGAACTTAAAGGCTTCTTCCAACAATATAGATCTTAATGTTAATGGTGTCCTTCCATCCTTTCACATTTTAATCATGTGCTGTACCCCTCCAAACCCTATTTCAGTAATTTCACCAATCTCTTTATGCATTTTCTTTGATTGATGCATGCCAATAATTTGAACTTTTTTAAATGTAGAAATATTTCTTTCGTGAATGTGAGTGGGACAACTTCATATCTACTTATTACTGAAATGATTGATTGTACAGAGCTTCAGCAATATTTAAAGGACAAATTAGTGGTTTCAACATGTAAATTGATGTATTACGAAGCCAATCAGGGGCTCTTAAGTATTTGCATATTTATTTCACATAGCAACTATAGTTGAATATAACTCACCTGACCATCAAGATGTCCAGAAAACAACAGAGAAGAAAAAGCTATAAGTAAAGAGCCAGCGATGAAAAGAAAAACTGCTAAAATAATACCTCCCCAAGGCATTTTTGGTTTCTGCTTCTGGTACTGTAATGGGAAAAAATAGTAATAAACAAGACAGCTAAGAAATAATATATTCTATTCTACATAAATATAAAAAAATACATTATTCTTGCATGTCATTTGTATATTAATAATAACTCATCTAATTCTGAACTTAAAAATTACTAGTTGCTCTATAAATTAATAATGCAATTTGAATGAAAATACACACTCTAATTGCCTTACACATTTTATGTTAAGAAAAAAATTTCAGCACTTTAAAAAATAATTAGTTAATTCTGTACACTTTCTTTAATTTTCAACAATCTTAAACTTAATACTTAAGGGAAAAAATATGCTGCATATTCCTAAAACTTCACAAATTTTTTAGCAAACATAACTGTAATTTAAAATATAAATGAGAGTAAGTAAAAATTAACCTCTTAAACAATAATTTTAAAACAAAAATGTACAGTATGATGATATAATATAACAAGATGTAGAAAAACATTAAATTTCATAATTAATGTATAAAACTATTTCCTATTTTGAAATGGTAGGGGACATGAAAGTTAATTTTTGTAATGAAAGTTAAAATAATAAAACTTCTGAAATGCAGCAATAAAATAACATCAAGCTTTTCAAACTAAATTCTTCAGCAATATCGAATTTGTAAAGCGAAGCTTTACAGCGATATCAAACCACCTAAGAAGTAGAAAATTTAAATAAGGGTCTCGTTTATAAACGGAAAATTCAATCAAATTAAGGAGAAAAATTTTTTTAATAAAAGTGACACCTAAGTTCTTATTACAATACATGAAAACCACAGTTTTAGTACATAAAACAAAATAAATGACACTTTACAGAAGAAAAAAAGTAATTTTTATGGTTTTATTTGCAGAATAAAACTGATTATTTTTGTTTCTAATTTATAAGCCAGTATCATTACCAAAGAGAGGTAGTATATTGCGCTTCCACATCACAGGTCGGGAGTTCAAATCCCAGGCTGGGCAAGGTCGACTTAGCCTTCCATCCCTTCACTGGGTCAATAAATGAGTACCAAGCTTGCTTGGGCACTGAACACAAGGGGTTTCGCATCACACTAAGCACTTGACCAAAAGATCTGCACATGCACCCCAGTGCCTAAGGTATGTAAACTGAGACAGACACAGTAGGCCTTAGTCCTCATGGGCTGTTGTGCCAATGAGGTTCAGTTATGATTACCAAAATTATAAAAATGAAATTTTAAAATACTGTCAAATTTCTGAAGCAGTCAAAATTGAAATTTTAAAAAGCTATTTAATCAGGCTATGATTTGTTTGCTATTAATTATGATAAAAGAAGAGATGAGAAAGAGAATGAAAGATATTTTTTATAAAATTATATTTATTTTTATTTCTATATAAATGCTATTTTATTTCAAATACATATTGGTTGATCAATATATAACAAAAAAGTAACATACTTAAGAAAAACTGTCACTGGTATTTATTTTGTTGTAAATGAAGTAAAACTATTTGTGCATATATAGGGGTTTTGATTCATTTCAAAATAAATAGGACAATTTTACATAAAAAATAAATTTTTAAAATGGATTTCCGAATAATATGTGACAATATTAAATAAGTAGAAAGCAAATGGAAATTAATTTAAAAAATCCAAGCCTTACTTTTTTGTAAACAGTGAAAAGAGGAAACTAAAACTTATAATAAATTATTAGTACCTTTATAATTAGGATATTAGCAGCTACACAGTCCAGTCACATTAATGTGACCACCTGTCAAAAGCCAGAAAAACTACCTTTCACAGAGCGGGCTGCAGTGAGACGTGCAGGAAGAGAGTCAATTAAGTTCCAGTTCACTGGGATGTTGAGCCATGCAGCTGGCCACGACTCCAGAGCCGCAGCCAGCCATGCAAGATAATGAGGCTGAGATCCATGGCTCGAACAACCTGATAGAAATGGTCCCAGAGATTCTCGATTGGGTTTAAGTCAGGTAAGTTTGTTGGCCAGGGGAGAACGGTAAACTCATCCTAGTGTTCTTCGAACCACGCATGTTCACTGTCAGCTGTATGATACTTCACATAATCCTGCAGGTAGATGCTATCACCCTGAGAAAAAACAATGCACATACAGGAGTGGCCATGGTTTGCAAGGACAGGTACGTTCTTGTATTGATCGATCGTGCCTTTCACAATGATGAGTGAACCCAGGGAATGTCAGGAAAACCTTTCTCAGACCATAATGATTTCGCCTCTAGCCTGGACCATTCTGGCAATGGTTGCAAGGTATTTGCTTTCAGGTTTCACGCCGTATACGCCAATGGCCATCTGACCGATGGAGCATAAAATGTGATTCATCAAAAAACGCTACCTGTCACCACTCAGTGGACATCCAGTTGCAGTACTGGCCTACGAATTCTTGCCTAAGTTGCCAATGAACAGCAGAAAACAAATTAAAGAGTTGATTAACAGTTCTGGACATAAGAAATCAAGCCAATAAAAATCTTCACTTTGTGTCCGTTTTCTCTCAGCGAAAGATGTGTCAATTGCTCGCTGAATAAAACTGTCGATTTGAAACACCCATATATAACCCACATTTCTCTATTTAGTGAAATTGTTTTGTCAATTAGAATATAAGGCTTTTTAAGGAATGTAAGTGCTTGTAGTGCCCTGTTAAATTTGTTCTGTTGCCAAGAAACAATATTTTGAATGAAATCTTCTTCCTCCCCTCTTGAAACTCGCAATAACCTTCGAAAATGACACTGAAATTTAACCTTTTTATGCTACTAAGAGGAAGCAACTAAGGAATGTAATTGCATAAAATTTTTACCCAATCTTTTGTTTTTTAAGTTTAATATAGTAACACTTTAATATAACCCACATAATATATCTGAGCAAGACTACTAAAAACTGAAGTGGTTTAAACCAAATAACTCCTTAATAAATTCAGAAGTCTAAAACAGAAAACAAATGTACTTTGGGACAGAAATTTGAGTACTTTTGAATAAGTAAAAATACATAATATTCTCAATGTGATTTACTATAAAACAATTTGAAATTAATCTTTTAACCACTTTTTTTCTTAAAACATTTCTAACATTTAAAATAAAAAGAATTTTTTTTTTTAAATCATGAAATGAATCCATTTTGAATGAAGCACCCGCCTGAAGGGTATGATTTGAAAAATTGAAAAAAAATCTATATTGTTGTTACTTATGCCACCTGATCGACCATAACATCAGATAAAGGCCCACGAAATTCATTGCGGCAAGGGGCTGGATTCTTATGCCTGTTGTTAGCCATAACCTTGAGCACCATTGCAGGTAACAATAAAATTTTGCTTGGTTCCACCCCAATTTTGAGGGAGAACACCCCGGTGGAGGTCAGAGGCCTCCCTCTTTCTTCTTCTTCCACAAACCTCATGAGAAGACTTGTGGCTCGACGGCTATTTGTTTTGACGGATGTTTGGAAATGTATAGTGCCACAAAGGAGAACTTGTTTCATGCAAAGTTTAAAAACAAAATAAAAATAATAAATTAAAACAATTAAGCTTAAAAAGTAGAAGCAACTAAAGTTGTTTACAAAAAATAATTATCAAATTTCAGAGTTAATTTTTAAAAATAAAAGAAAAGTTATAAGATATATGCTAATATTAACTTTTATTTCTTGTCGAAATAGAGCCTTATATCTGGACGCATCATTGTATTGTTTAAAGGACATTTCTAAATTATATTTGTACATGTTTTGCTTAAATTATACATCTATAATTATTTATGAAATAATTTTAAAGTAAAACAAATATAATTAGATGCAGCTTTAAAAAAATTCTAATTTATTTAGAACTCATAAAAAGAGGTGAAAACTACTCCATTTTAGACTAACTATACTAAACTCTTTTTTAAAATACAGTTTGCAAAAACCCGACACATTTCAAAACCCAGTATTCAGTTTTTCATAAAGTGAAAAACCGTCTAAATGGTTTAAGTTAAATTTTCAATTAAAAAAAGTACAAAGAAAAAAATACACTATTAATTTAATTATATAATAAAAATGTATCTAAAATATATAGCTGAACAACAAATAAAAAAATAAACAAAAATTAATAACAAAATTAGCAATCAGAATTATATTTACTAATTATATAAAATTAAAAGAAAAATAACTTTTTAAAGTTAATATATTATAAGAAGGTAACAGATTAGTAAAATGAAACAGAACTTCTGAATATTGTGTTTTTAATAAAATAGTGAAGGATAACTAATGTGTCCAAAAAGTCATTTTACAAAGACAAATGTAATTCGATATGGAAATTACTACTAATTGAAAAAATCTCAGTATCTGTTGATGTGGGTTAAATCAAAGGCAGCACATTAAATTTTCAATGACAACGGATTTTATTTTAGTAACTCCAAATGTTTTAAACTCTTTCTGGAAGGATGATTCAAAAATTCCTTTCAACTTTGCTACAGTTATCTTCCTCATCACCAAATGGGGGATCCCCATAAAATCTTGATGCTAATGTACTTGTCAACAACAAAGATGACACCTTAGAATATGAACGTTCCATAAACTTCATTTGTGGAAAAGTTTCACTTTATAACAGAATGTATACATTATTAAACCTTTATTTCGTCTTCTCGAATTTTTTATGTTAAAAAAATGATAAAAACTTTTTTTTAAAAAAAACAGTAGTTTTGTTTCAGTTGAGTAAATTAAACTATTAGTTCTGCAGTGAGCACAGTTGAAGTACTTTTACTTTTTTTTTTTACTGCCAATTATATAATTTTTATTCTGTCTAAGTAAACTTACTAAATTATAAAAGTCCTCATGTTCTATTTCTTTCAAGGCACTTTTTATGCAAACTTTCACACACATTCACCCTAATCTCTCCATCATAAGTGCAGTAGATTTTCATCTGGTTCTACAGTCTAATTTCTAACCATCCTTCTCTGTAACATTTTAGTTTCTTACTGGCAATTTTCAGGAAAATCTGATAGTCTTCTGAAAGTTTTTCAGCATCTTTCAAAATGTAATTAATATTATCGATACCATTTGCTACATTTAAACACTGATCACACACACACACACAAAACTGATTTTCAGTTTTATCATCATTTTCAGAATCTGAAATTTTATTATACACATTTTCATTATAAAAAATTACTATAGCCTATGAATGAATTCCACGGTTGATACAAATTTATTTTGTATTTAATTAATTGTGTCTATTTCTCTTCATAATGCTAAAATATGACAAAGTTTGGTACCATACTCCAAACTTTCTTTTATCTAACAACTGAACCTGGCAGGCATGGCATAAGTCCTGTATGTCAACAAGGCCTAATTAAAAACTATTTTCAAGAGAATAAAATACTATGTTTAAATATCTTTTATCATTATAGCTAGTTCATTCAACAATTGTTATTGAGAAAGGTAGTCCAGATCCAGTCATTTTTGTAAGCATGTTCTTAATTTTTCTCATTAGCAAAACCTATAATTATTTTTTTAATTGTATCTCCACTTCTAGGAATTTCATTAACTTATTTTTGTAATAAATTTTGCAATAGCATTAGAATGTGTCATAGCATGAATCAAAAACTCAGTCATATGTTGCACATGTATATAGCCAATATCTCTCCCAAAGATTTTACTTTAATGAAATCAAACATAATTGAAGTTATTTTTGCTTTTTTCTTTCTGTAAATTTATCTTTTATCATAACAATGATATATTTTGCTCAAAGATGATTCACAAAAACCTCTCAATGTGTTTTCACAGGTACAACTTAAAACTACAATAGTGCATTTTGCCATATTTTCCATTCCTTTTTAGAATGTTTTCCAAATTTCTGATTTTTTAATGTTCACATTTAACATAAGTTAAAATTAAATTAATAGTTACTTAAAGTTATTGTTTTGTAAGCAAATTCTTTATTCAAATATTACTATAAATGAATTTCAAAGCACTTAAAATTTAGCATGTATTATATTCGTAGGATATTCATTAATATTTTTGCAGCTGTTACCACACAAAATCTGTACTGATTTTTAAAAAATAGTTTACCTCACTTCAATTTATTGACATCTAACTGGTACTTAGCTATAATATTTTTTTTTAATATTTAAAGGTTATTCATTTTTTTATTTTACAAGTATCTTTTTTATTTCAATTGAAATAAATTGCAGTATAAAAATTTTATTAATAATGATAGAAAAATAAAATTATCATTTAAAATATATAATTTACTTTTCTTTCGGGGTGGGGGACCTAGGCCTTATGGTTTTGTAAATTTTAACAAAAAAATCTGGTTAAACAGTTTTGGTTTCAAATGGTTTGCAAGCCATAGTACAAAGCTAGGGAAAAAAAGTTTGCTCAAGATTTACAAAATTTCATTTGCATGAATTTATAAAACAAAATCTCCAAAAACTCTTACTAAATTGATGGACTGATTATAAAAGGGCCTTACTTCATTAATTAAAGAAGTAATTATATTCCAAGTCTTCTAATTGCTGATCCTTTTGCCCCCAAAAAATGTGTTAAAGACAAAAATTTATGCAACACAAAGGAAATGTACAAGTGCAACTCAAATGAGTGGATGGGATGAAAACGAATAGGAAAAGAAATTATTAGAATTCGATGTTAATCGGATAATTCCATATTTTGATCATTACAAAGCAAATTAACCCTCTGAGTGGTTGATTCTCTAATTGAAACTCATTCGAAAAGCGGTCTACTTTTTCAAAGCTGGCGGTAGCAAAGCGGTTCGTGTTTACTTTTGCGAGCTGCTTCAAAAATGCACCACAGTTTTATGCCTTCCCCTTTTAAGATGCGGGAGGTCTACAAGCGCTTTTGCGGAGGACAATTTTATTGTTTTTTCGGCTTCTGTGTTGTTGGAAAGGAGAGATTTCTCATTCACAGCTGTTGCTTTGGACAAATATTGTGTGATGAACATAGGCTACATCATGGCCAACAGAAACTTCTCCCAATTTGATGAATCACAGTAATAAGCAAATAAAGAGTAAAAAATAAAGCTTTAAAGAAATGGCGAGTTAAAAGTTGAAAAATATTTTTAATAAGCAAAGGAAAATTTATTTTT
Source organism: Trichonephila clavata (assembly GCA_019973975.1). NCBI lineage: Eukaryota > Metazoa > Arthropoda > Arachnida > Araneae > Nephilidae > Trichonephila > Trichonephila clavata. Next base: position 423,706 of record BMAO01019870.1, on the reverse strand, counting down.
TTCTCCTATTATTTTTAACAACTTAAAATTTTTTTTTTTTAAAAAAAGCATTTTGATTTTGGTATTATGATTTGAGCGAGACAGAAGCAGCGTGTAATCATTGTTGAATATCAGACTAAGAAAACGCAAGCCCATATTTTCCTGTTGTTTTTTTTTTTCTTTTTTAAAAAAGTTATGAAGTAAAAAAGTAAAAGTGATCATCTTTTTTTTAAACAAAATGAGAATAAATGTAGTATTATTATATAGATCAGAGATGCACAACCTTTTTAGAATGAGGGGCCAAAAAATTTAATAGAATCATATCGAGGGCCAAAGTATTATGCGATGGCAAATATGTTACAACCGTGAAAACTCTGTTTTATGACAATGTTTATGCATTTATCACAATTATTACTTACTCAGGTACACATTATGCAGTTGATAAATGAATGAAATACAAACACTTTCGAAAAGATTAAAATACTTTGGCTCAAAAAAAATCCTGCTAAAAAGGTGGCAAACTTGAAATCATATTATCACAAACTGATACGCTCTGAGTGGCTGAACGGTTAGAGCACTGCTCTACCATGCAAGTGGCTCGCGTTCGAGCCTCCCAGATACTTGTTTGTTAAATTTAATCATGACTTTCGTTATTTATTATAACGGACATTTGCAAATTATATAAATTGAATTTATGTTAATCTTTCCCCTGGTAGTTATTCTAGAACTCCCCACCAGGTTTATAAAAGTACTGCAACTGGATAGGTCTTCAGTTGTGGTGCTGCCCGTGTAAAACACTACGACAAAATAAATCTTGTATTGGGTAACATCGCCTTGTTCCTTTCTACGTGACAATATAACAAAGGAAAGGTTTTGCTAATTATATAGAGAACAAAATTTAAATTTTGAAAAAAATTAGTACTTAAAATTTGTAAGATTTAATGAGATGGCTGGAACTGAATATCTGAAGTTATTGATTTTACATCAGGCTTAAGATTGTTGTGGTAATACGTAGAACAGAAGAAAGGTTCTCATCTGCTATTCTATTTCTTATTTTTGATTTGTTTAAATTCATTAGTGAGAAAGAGTGCTCAAAAATGTAAGTGCTGCCAAAGAAAGTGGGGCATGCAGCTGCATTTTGCTTTAAGTACAAAAAATCCTCGGATAAGTTTTTATAAAATTTTAATATCGATTTTTCTTTGAATTGATTTTTGATAACATCAGAATTCTGTGAATCAATTAAGGCTAACTGCATACTCTCATTCACTAGATTTAAATCAATAGAAAATGGAGAAGAAAAAACACCAATTTTCGTTTGGCACTTTTTAAATCTAAAAATTGATCAGCAAATGTGTTGCGCAAGATTTGAATTTGTACCTCATACTACATCTTCGTGTGAGGAAATGTTTCATGCATTTTTTGGCTGTAGGGAAAGTGTGCAAAATTTTTAGTTTTCAGCTGGTTTTGAAATAAACATAATTTTTGTTTAAATGTCTTTACATTATTTATCAATTGAAAAATGAATTGATTCTTTCCTTGTAGTTATGTGTTCAAGTCATTCAAATGGCCTGCTATGTCTGCAAGAAAAGGCCAAATCATACTGGAAACTTACTTCTTTTAACCTTCTAGTATTTTTACCACAGAAATGTAACAATTTCACCAAATAGTTCCATCAAACGCTTAAGGGCAACTCCTCGGTTGAGCCATTTAACTTCTGTGCAATAAAGAATATCAGAAGGTATATCATCAAAATCTTTTAAAAATTCGGTAAATTGACTATGTTTGAGGGCATTACTATGAATAAAGTTAACTGCTTCAGATACACACTGCATTAAGGTTGCTAATCCTAATTCTTTACCACATAAATTCTCATGATGAATTGTGCAATAAACCTGCAACAGTTCTACACCACAATTAGCAGCGAAACCATTTCAATTTTCGTGCCAATCATCGATTTTGCTCCATCTGTGGTAATGCTTTCACAATGGTTCATGTTTAAGGAAGCTGCATCACACAAATGTATCAAACTGGAAAGAAGTTCACTTCCAGTTGTTTGTCCTTTCATGGGAAACATTACAAGTAGTTTCTCCGTAGCACAAAATTTTTTATCAATTCCACGAACAAACAAAAGCAATTGTCTAACTGATGTTTGAACTGTAGATTCATCAACAGCTAAAGAAAAATATACAAAGTTTGAAGCGGCTGATTTTACTTGATTTTCAATGTCCTCATTCAACTGTTGAATTCTTATTTGAATTGTCATTCTATTTAAACTTATATTTTTGAATTTCCTTTTTGCTTCAGGAGAAAAGCTTTTCATATGCAATTAACAAACACTTTTTTATCAAAATCACGATCTGTGAATGGCTGACCTTCTTTTGCGATAATTTCAGTAACACTTAAGCTCACTTCCCCATATAAATTTAAAAGTTAACTGTAATTTTTTGAAAAAAAATTGCTTGACTACTAAAAGTTTTTTTTTGAGTTGTTCGATTTTTTGCGATCGTTCATATCCTTTCATAGATGCAAAATGTTTATGCTTTGTTTCATAATGCCGCTTTAATTATACTCTTTTGCCAAAGCAATCTTGCAACTACATATTAAGCATGTGACAGTATCATTGTAATAGATAAAACAGTATTTATTTATCCATGCATCTTGAAATTTCCGATTTTGAAAATCTCCTTTTTTCTCTCATTATTTAAAATATTTTATATGGCTTTATAAATAAATGATACTAGACTAAAAATGTGAAAACAAAAAAGAATATCAGATCCGTTCTGTGTGACAGTGAATTCAACATTCCCGATCTACTAGCAAAACCACGGGGTTGTTTAAAAGAATGATCGCTGCGGCTAAATAGAAGTTAAAATTATTATTGATAGCGCTCACTATGAAAAAAAACGTGAGTTCGATAGGTACTTTTGATTGGCTCAGCATAATTTCGAATAGAGACTGTTCCGGCAAGCGTGCGTGAATACACATTTGTTCTTCGACCTTTTCTGCATCCAGACCATGCGATGGAAGAAATAATGGCTTCCGGTGATCACGTCCGCGAACTTCTCCTATACGAAAACTCGTACTCGCAGATAGCCCTGAAGGAAAGATATTGAAAAGCCGCGTAATAAATTGAAAAAAAAATACTTAATGAGCAACTGTAAAACAATTATTTGCTGTAATACTATTTTCGTATGCGATTTTTTCCTGTTTAATTAAAAAAGGTCCATTCCATATTAGATTACTCTTCTTTTATAATAGACATTCACAGGCCAACTTTAAAGGCTTCACGGGCCAAAATTGGCCCACGGGTCATAGGTTGTGCATCCCTGATACAGATGAATAAGTTTATAAAATAAAACTGGTCTTTCTGCATTTTATTATATTTTTAATTTACAATAACATAAAAGCGATTTCAATAATTTTAATTTATACAAATTTTAATCTGTAAATTTATACTTTTCTGTTGAATGAATACTTTTCTGTTGAACTTTTCTTTAGTACTTCATCCTTTAAATGCATATATCTATAAATGGAAAATTGTCACCCGTAACTATATCTTTCAATTCAGTCATTACAAAGATGCATTACCGATTAATTTTGTCTTTTAAAAACAGTACACTTAAATTTGAGTAAAATTAACTAACAAAAAAAATTTATAAGCAATTTTAACATTTAGAGAGATGTATCCTTAATTCCAGGATTAGAACCTTACAAATTGTTATTTTATTCTTAAATATTAACAGTACAAAATTCATCATCGTAACTCAGTCTATATTGCAAAAAAAAAACCTTTTGTTTTTAAAATGTTACTTTAAAATTTGGGGTAGTTTTGTAAAAAAATTGCACATGTGGAAAAAACGAATAATTTTTGGTTTTTAAATTATTTTTTCTTAAGTGTCAAGAATTTTTCCAAATTTAAGCCATAACAGTAGCTTAAAAATAACAAAAACATAAGGGGTTTTTTTGTGGTCCATATAATTGGAAAGCTTGCTCCAACTGAACTGGACTTTCTCTCGTCTCATTTTAGGATAATTTCAAAATGTAGAAAAAGCCTAGGCTCTAGACTGGATCTGAGACAAAGCATATATTCCAGAAGATCTGAAAACCAATTAGTTTTTAAGAAATTTTAAGCTTTCTGAGTTTGGATTTTAATTTTGGTTTTATTGTAAAGCATTTTTGCATTTCTATATTGAATTAATTAAAAATATTTTTGAACACAAGCCACTTTATGTGAAATGGATATTAAACACAATTTTAATTTCTAAAATCCTTTCTGCTTACTTATGTTTTGAAGTTATCGAGTTCTCTTGCATTTATACTTAATTAAGATTTATTTAAAGACCAATATATTTTTTTTTACACATAAGTTATATAACTTAAAAGTTTTTTACTTTGCTTTCATTAATTTTTTCCTGTTGAGAAAATGCCATGACCAAAATGTACACAGGTTACTGTGAGAAATAACACTTGAAAGGGATGGAATATGTGACTGAAAATTGTAAATCTAAAATCCAGCTTTCACAGATGATAATACAATTAGACTTCAGAATATAAATGTACCGAATACAGATGCAGCAGAAATAAATAAATAAATATTTCCCTGATGTACTAAACCACATTATAGTAAATAGATTGTAGTACTACATTACAGTATTTTCAAGTCATGCAACAATAACCTAAACCTACTAAACTGCCCCGATTTAGAATTGAGAAAAAAAAATAGACATAATTTACACAAACTTGGTTATTTCTGGATTACCTATGTATCATTATTATTTTGTGTGTGTATTTATAACTCTTGTGAAAATAATAGGTTAAGATAAAACTGAGAAATCTGTCAAAGTAACAAATGTTATCAATATAATGTAAAAGAATATTTTGAATAAAAAAAGATATTTTCAGTCAATTATTTCAAGTAGTGTTTTGATGTAGAAGATAAGCCAGAAAATAACATATTTAAAAAAATTAGAGCTTTACAGAAACTATTAGTTTTTGTTTTATGCCTTTCCAAATTTTATAAATGTGTTTTTCTCAGACTTTTAATTTTGAAGATGTGTTTTCCAATCCCTAAAACTTTTTTTTTCTGTTCAAGTTTGAGACTTGAAAGATCTTGTAAATACTCCAAACACATGTTCTATAAAAGTTCATATGGATTTAGACTGAGCTTTAGTTATTTTTTTTTAAAAATCTTAAAGTTAATAAGAAAAAAAATTCGCATTTTTTCCAGGTTTAACTATAAAAATAATTATTAAAATTCAACTAGGAAATAAATTTTAAATTCTATACTCTTTGGTTCCTATTATCTAAGAAATATATAGATCACTTACAGTAATTAAATATTTTAATAATTTAGCATTTTATAAAAGTTTTTAAAAACTTCAAAAATATTCAATGCCTTAAAATTGTGAAATAATGGCTTGTCAAACTAACTTATTATTTTCAGTCTCAATATAATAGTATAATCTGAATATTAAAAAAAAAATTAGTTTTGTTGTTACAAAACTGTTTATGACATTTACTCATACTGTAAAAAGAATAAAATATAAATATATAACTTAGTGCAGTCAAAAACATTTATTATTTGTAAAAATCCTGTCCCACTATTAATTTCAATATATTTTACAAACTGTAGCTAAAAACAATTATATGTTTATGAGACCAAAACTTTATTTATAAATGGAAATATTTTTCCTTATTAAATATATAATCAATAATTGCAAGATAATTTCAAAAATCCTAAAAGCCTTTAATGGAGAAAAAAGCCAGACATAGTTTTGGAAAGTTAGAAATTTCATTATATAATACACAAATATGAATGTTTTAAAACAAATAAGTTTGCAAAGAAAAAGCAATTTACTAAAAATGTGTATTTCCTGAATAAAATAAATCAGAATTCCTCCTCAAATATACATAAATGTGTAAGAAAAGGTTTTGTTCAATTTACAAACAATTGCAAATAAACTTTTATAAATAATAATTTGAACAGGTATAAATAGCAAAAAATATCAAAGTATAAGAAATAATATTAAACTTTGCTATAAACTGTTTAGTCAAAGCAAAATACCTTTTACAAAGCTAAAAAAAGTTTAGCTAAACAATTTATCTATTAAAAGTTTATCTAACATTGCTGAAGCTAGAAGTGTACATATGCATATATAGAGCAAAAACAAATATATTTGTTCAAAACATTTTTAAATCGTTGATTTTGAGAAAAAAAGATATTTATATATTGACACATACATACATCATTTAGAGCACTTTCACAGTTTGATATTTTTCGAAACATGGCGCTGCACACAGTTTAAGATTACAGTCTTTGCATTCAAAACGTGTTTCTCTTTGAATGAGTTTTCCATTATAGTTCTTCTTAAGGTTGCCTATGACAAATTTTCACTGTGGTTTGTTTTGTCTTAAAGAGTCCCTTTCCACATATGAAGGGAAATGCCTTGCAATTAAATGGACCACATTTTGAGAAATTTTAGGGGTAACAAAGTTTTGAGAGTCAGAATCACTAACTCCTTCTTCTATCAATTGTTCAATCAGTTTCATTCAAAAACCAATATGATTTCAAATCTCACCATTTTTTTATAGATAGCGAAGGATATCCACACAATTAGGTTTAACAAATATCGAAAAATCTTCTTTTAGTATTTCCTTTGATGATTTCGGGCAACAGCATAGTAGGATAGACACTGGTCTCATCTATCAACGCCACTCATGGTGGTATTATAAAACACTACAGCTTTTGGTTTCAGCTTCACAGAATCTCCCTTCTTAGCTTTCACTTCCATCATATCAGCATTATGAAAAGTGCCAAGCATATGCAGGGGTTTTTTATCCTTCAACTTCAAAACGCACATTTTTCCCTTTTGGAAGGCCATAATTTCCCTTTTCTTCACCTTGGAACTTTTTAATGAAACAGATAAACCTTTTAGGTTTGGTTGTAAAGTTCCACAGATATCTGTTTTACTGAAAATCAGTAATTCTGCTCATTAAGGTGATGTATAGAAATTATCAGTAGATAAACAAAAGCCTTTCCCCTTCAATTCATGGATAAGAGTCTGGACACCTTTCGTTGAAAGACCATAATCATTATAGTTTTAATCGAAGACAGTACCTTTTCCTGTGTATATCAAGGAGTTCTGAATGTGGCCACTTTCTGATTTGCAATGATGATGATTTTGGGGTTTATTGGCGCAAGAGCCGATTTCGGCTATACTGCGCCAAACATTTGTTTTAATATCTGTGGTCTAGACGGGAAGAGAAAGAAAGAATGAATTGAATGACAAGAAAGAGGGTCGAAAATAGAGAAGGATCACTAGGGTACCCCGGGTTCGTGAAGCCCATGTTTACCAAAGACAGTAAACCCTGTGGGAAAAGGAAAAGATCACTAGGGCACCTCGGGATTGTGACACCCGTACTCACCTAAAGAAGGTGAGCCCCCTGAGGGGTTCTGATTTGCAAAACTGAAAGTTTTATTGCAAAACGAGCTCGTTTTGGGGGAATATACTGATTCTGACTAAATTGACCTTCATATGCTATCAGCAACTCATTTACTGATATAATCGGTTTCAGTACATATATACAGATTTGTACTTATGTACGACTAGATCGTGAAACTCTTCATTTTTCTTAGCTTTATGTTATGATCTAAACCGCTATCGAGCGCATCATTATTTGCAAAGTGCAGGAACTTCATCAAAAGTCCATAGGGCATCTCGCTCATAACTTTTCCAAAAAATGGAGATGATAGAATTGGTCTTTTTGACCAAAACCACTTTTCCACAGGTTTTTGAACTACACCTTGTGGAAACAACAGAGGGCTAAATTTTTTCATCACTTCCTTATTCGTATTTTCTATTTTAGAGCCCCAGAAAAAGGTGCCAATTCTGTATTCTCAAAGAATGATTCAGTTTATCTATTTGTTTTTTCTACAATAAATGAGAACATTTCATCATCAAAGAAAAGGTTGAAATATTCTAAAGAATCTCCAGAATCCTTGAGACATACTTTTATTCCTGGATTTCTAGCAAATGGAAATTTAGGATGACTAGGTAGAGGAAAAGAAATATCTATTTCACACGTCTCTAGCACTATCTAAGCAGTCATCATCAGATTCACTTTCAGAGGATGAAAATTCTTCATTTGAACTTCCCTCCTTGATCAAATATTCATTTTCAGAATCACTATTCATTTTTAAGGTAAGCCAAACAGATCTTCGTAAAACTACTCAACAAGCAAATGGTAGCAATATACATTTATTTAAGCTTTTCTAAGAGGAGTTTTCCAATGAAATTGGGGAGAGATTTTGCTAAGAAACAGTAAAACCAATAGAAATAAAAATGGTTTGGAATAGACTATTCACAATAAATAACTGTGATTCAGGCATGAATGGGGATCGCCATTTCAAAAGAGAAAGATAAACTAATTAGAAAACAGCTTTTCTTTTTTTGGAAGTTCCATTAAAAGAAGCTCTAAAAGACCACCCATCCTTTAAAGTTGTGGAATTGTTTTCCAAATGGAAGACACTATCAGTGTAATTCACATGTTTTGGATACTGACAGATACAAATGTCTGTGCACATTTTTCAGTTAAAATTTACTCATCAGATAAACTGTCAGTAAATGTTTTGGGTTGAACTATTCCAAGGTTATCTATCAGGAGGTTTAAATCTTTGAATGCGCAATCAAATGGCAAAGTTTTTTAATTCTACTGGACTATATTTGTTTAATCATAATTTTTTACTAATTTGCTTCTGAAATCTTAATATTTCTTTTACTGTAATTTTTTATACAAATATTTGATACAAGCTTTCGATGTTTCAGAGCTAAATCATAAAATATAAGAAACAATGGTCAAAGTCTCACGAGTGCAGATGGTGTTTGCTTATATTACAGCAGCATAAAATACGACCTTGTTCGAAATTATCGTCAGTGTGCATATTTGGAACTGTTTAGGGCACTCGAATTAATTCAAGCGCCCATATTAAGGGCTTACGTTTCATTATAAATCAACACAGTGGCTACTGATGACTGACCAGGTAATTTTGAAACATGGCTAAGTGATATCTCCCTCTCCCAACTTCCACACCACGCCAAAATGAGGACTTTGAGCCTCGACAGATTTAACGTGCATCAGCTCTTCTTCAGGGCCAGGCTTTAGTGGCACCAGGGATCGAACACCAGACATGAGTTCATGATCATGACCACCAGGCAACATGGCAGCAAAAAAAATAGCAAGTTTGAAAGAAAGGTAGTGGAGAAGTATATTTGAAGGAATAACTTCAAAACTTAAAGAAAAATTAAAACATCCACATGTATCTTAGGAATAATAGTTAATATACCTTTGTACCCTTAAAACCACTTCAATCAGTGTATTTTGAAAGTGAATAATTTCATCTTTTAGAGAAACACACTATAATTATGTCAAATCACTTTCATTTTGCTCTTTGGCTAAATGGTATGGGTTGGTGAAAGATATTAGATATCAATGATGCGTGTTCAAAATATTATTGCTTTTGGTTAAAACGATGTTTCTTAATCATAAAAGAGTAAATAACTTTTAATGTTGCTTGTTACTAGCTAAAACATATGAGATACATAGTAATACGATGTTCTACAGGAAAGTAAGCAATATTGAAATATATCAAGTGTTGCCAAAGGACAACAAAGAAATCAAGAGTTAAATTAGTTCTTTTCAGTTCATGTAGCCACAGCTCTAAGGGAATCCCCGAAACAATGCAATTTTTTTTGAAACACAAAAATACTTATGGTTTAACCTAATACAATTCTCTACTGAATGGGTGAGACAGTTCTTTTATCATGTAAATTGTGTTTGGATGGGAGAGGTTTAGTTAATAAGAACGTTTAAAACAGGTGTCAGCAATTTATGGCACTCATGCTATGTGATACAATTCTCAGTGGTCCTCTGCATTATTCTACAAATTACTCAATTTTTGAGTGGATGGAAGTTGATAAATTTGTAATAGACCTTATTTGACAAACATCTTCAGAATTATGGACATTTACAGAACTACGAAAAAATGTGAAAGATAATTCTAAGGATCAATTTACAGCTATTTTGTAAATTTTTGAATGTCATTGCTAGAGATTTAATTGTTGAATAAAGAAAATTGGATGTACTCTGCTTTCCGCTTTTGGTTCTGCATATCAAAGTAAAAACTCTTTCCTCATATGAAAAATATTTCAACTCCGTAAAGAAATTGTTTAACAACTGAATGCTCAGAATCGTGTCAAATTGAAAGTTGTGCATTATATCCTTGGTTTTACAATATGAAAGTAGAGCGGTGAAAGAGTTAGATTTACATTAAAATTTTTGTTTCTTTATTTAATTGTAGTGAAGGGAAATACTTATATTTTACTTTGTCTATTTCTTATTTTGATAAATATGTTTAAAACATATATTTTTAAATTTTTGCTGAAGAAATAGTAGTATTTTATGTTATTTTTATGTTAAGAAATATCTTTAAATGATGCAAAATTACTATATAATAAAAACATTTAATCTAAATTATTGACCTCTATTCTCTGATTCTGCAAACATTGTTGTAGTAACCGAAGGGATTCCAAAAATGTCCTATCTAATATTTTAAATATCCAAAGAATTATTAGTATTTATGGCAAATATTTTTCAACTGCATACGCGAGATACATGAATATGTTTTTCGAAATTCAAATGCAGAATTTCAATGCAGCTAATATAAAATTTCTAGTTTTGCAATGTTAAGATTACAAAAAATGTCCAAATTTTAATTACTTGTTCTTCAGTCAACCTCTATAATAGATCATAAATGATGAGGGATTTTTCATAAATAGATATTTTTTTAACTTGAATTTAAAATGGATCTTTATATTTATTTATATGCGCAAATGTCAAAAGTATATTTGCCCAGATGCTTTTGATAACTCTTTATTCGAAAATTCAAGTTTAAAAATATGAGCTTATGGTTCACATTCTCTTTGAAGGAAACTGAAGTTTAGACATTTAAAATTCTATTATAATTCATTATCTGAACAATACAAAACTAGGGATTGTATGTAAGATGCCCTGAACACCTGGAATTGAAATTATGAAAAACTAAAGGATTAAAATAGGTTTACTTATTGTTGTTATTTCTATCAATGCAAAAAATTTTTTTGCAAGTAATGTAATACAGAAGCTTAAAAATTATTTATGTTTAGAATTTCGAAAGTTTAAAAGGTTTTAAATTTTGAACCTTTTTTTCTTTTTGTTACTTTCTGATACAATGAAATAATCCTTTAAAAAAAAACCTAGAAGTATTAATTAAAATAAGAAAAATTAAACAGTAAATTATCCTCATCGTTTTGAAATATACTTTGAATTTAAATATAGATATATCATAGATATTTTTTAGAGATGCATTATAAAAACTTAATTCCATTAGAGAATTTTAAGGTAAAGAAAAAAATGTGATTTTTATCAAGCTACCCTCTCTCCCCTTCCCAATTCCTTAAATTTCAAATTAATATTAAATCAAAAAATTTTAATCAAAATTTTAAAAAATGGTTATATCATGAAAAGTATATCAAAGAATTTATTTAATTCAAACCCAATAAAATCTCAAATCAAGTTAACTTACAAACTTTAACTGATAGTCCATATGCTCTGGGAGTTTCAAGAAATTCTTCAAAGTTTTTTTACGATTACTGCATGGAAAGAACCAGGTTCCCCACAATCCATAAAACTTCCTGTCAGTGTCCATTGTGTCACCTCAACCCTCCCTAATTATCTTTAAAGATTTAGGGGGGGGGATTTTGGAAAAACACATCTCTAACGCTTTTGAAAATGTTACTTGAGGAAGAGAAAACATGTTTGGTGCATTTTTGGTGAGTGCCCAGTCTTACGGGAAATTACGTGTGATCTGTTTTTGAAGCATCTCAGTATGGCAGAAAAAGTGTGTGTAATGCTTAGGGGGTTAATAAAGCGATGGTACACCATTGGAATAGATGCCCATTTCACTCAATGTAGAATAGTTTTAGATAGTATTCTAATCACCGAAAGCCTTTAAGTTGAAACAGATCTCTATATCTCACAACGGTAGACACCAAAATAATTGGCTGTTCAAATGATGATATTTTAATCCATAACTTTGCAGAGGATCTTGTCGGTTACAAGAGATAGCTCTTTTATGAGATTTAGGTATGACATATCTTTCACACTATAGTGGAACTATGCCCTTAATAAGGTTTTGTTATAATTGTATAATAATCATGGTGAGTACCAACTATGATGGTAATTTTTTCTTTATTTGTATATGTAAACTTTCTATCAGAGTGAATGTTTGACTGTTATGAAAAGGAGATGAAGAAACGATGTTTCAATAGACTTGAAATGATTATTTGTGTTTGAAATTTATATCACTCGTCACCATAATTGATATGAGTTTTGAAATATAACTTCCATCTTTAGAAGTGCATATATATATATTTAGAGTGTCTGTACAACTGTTATCATTTTTTGGAAAATTAGTTTTGAATCCTTTAGGATGTTTTAACAGAGCTTTCTGAATACTGCATATGATTAAAGATATAGGATATATTGTTCGTCCAGTGTACAACAGATTTTATTACCAAATTCTGTTCAATTGTTACATTAAATTGGCAACATTCTGAAATGGTTATAGATGCCTTCTCATCAAGTCTGGAATGTACTCAATGGAAGATAAGGTGACCTAACTGATCAAGGAAGTGTTCAGCATGATTGAAAACAATCCATAAAAAGATGTGCTGTTTAGAGAAACAGCATTAGTTTGTTAAAATGTAAAGCCTAGAAAGAACAAGGGGGGAAATACAATGCACCTAGGGTTTTTTTTATACATTTGTTTCTGTAAGTGCAACACAACTGACAAGTAAAAAGGAATGGTTATCTAAATGACACCTAAATCTTAATTTCTTGTTTATGGATTGGTATGGTGGACAATAAATAAACCCCGGATATATATGTGGTTTGGAATATCTAAAGAATCACCAGGAAAGAGCTGGAAATGAGACTGTCCAGTGAAAAGTATTCATCACCAGTCAAAGCAGCTCCATGCCAATTTAGCATTCTACATGACCCTTTCCTCAAAATTAAATAAATATATAAAATTTTACAATAAGTAGACTATATTTAAAATCAGTTACAATTATATTTGTAATCATAACTACAAATTTTTTGAATTAAATATAAAGTTGAAACAGCTAAAATATCTTTGCATACTGAGTATGTCCCCTGTTAAAACAGGAAATGTTAAGCGATATAACATACAGTATGACATATTTCATATAATTGACAGTTGAAACCAAATTTAAAGCAAATCATGTAAATGCAAACATTACATTATTAAAATAGAGATAGAAAATAACCTAATACAGTAAGACCCCGCTTAACGCTGTTTCAGTTTAATGCTCTTTTATTTGAGTTGTGGGATTCCTCCCTGAAATTGCACACAGCGTTAGGATGTGTGCAATTTCGGGGAATCCCACAATTCAAATAAAAGAGCGTTAAACCAAAACAGCACTAAGCGAAACAGTGTTAAGTGGGGTCTTACTGTACTTAAACTAATTAAAATATTTGTATTCTGAGAATATTACTTGTAAATCCACAAAGCCATCATCTGTTCTTGTTAATCTGTGATAACGTGCACTTGAATGTCCAGATATCTTCTTCGTCATGATAGCCAGACTAAAATATATATACATAAACTGTTAAAAAACTTTTGAATAAAAATTTTTTTTAAGAAATCACACTCAATATAACATGCATGTATGTAGGATAATACATATAGTAAGAAAGAAATAATATTCCATACGTTTTTCTGGAAGCAATATTATTTCAGAACTATTTTGACCCGTAGGAGTAAATTAAGTGAACAAATATGTGTATAGTATGAGAGATGAAGATCTGAAATTACATCCACACAAAATTATTCATAATCCTATTTTTCAGAATCTTTAATTTAAAAAAAGCTCATTTTCATTCAAATCATTTTCAAAATCAAATAGTTTATAGAATGAATTCAAATATTTGAAAATATGACAAACTATTAAACTTTGATAAACATTTAACTACTTGTTAAACTAACCTCCAGAATGAAATTCAGAAAAGAGGATTAAGATTTCCTAAGAATGCAAATTGATACAATCAACATGCTTTAAAAAAAGCAGACATAAAATAAATTTTTTTTTTGCTCTAAATAAAGTTCAGTATGTTGGTTTTAATTTTTAAATGAATAAATAAACAAGTTTGATTAAATTCTCACTAAACTAAATTGTAATTACATGCAATTCCTCTCTAAAAAAGTAACAGTAGACAATAACTATAGAAAAAATATTAAATAATGAAGCAAATATTACCCAAAACTGTTCAATTCCTAACTTTCATAAGCCAACATAATAACTCTGTTATAAATAAAATGCAACATTAAAAGAATTTAAAGAAAAAAAAACATGGTTGAGTTTTATATGGTGGACTTGAATAAGAAAGGAAAACAAAACTTGGATTACTAAAGCTTGTCAGAATTTTAATTGATAATTGAGTTTTCAACTGTTGGGATATTGTGGAAAAAGAGTAACAGCAAATATATACAAAGATTATTAGCATGAAGAAAAATATTACATATAATTTTTCAGAAAATGTGCAAGCTATTTACCAGTCTCCTTTGTTACATCAAAACAAAAATGACAAGCAAAGTTTTTAAATGTGTGTAAAATAATTAGAGGTGCTAGTTTGATACCATGAGGCTACGCACCAAGTTGTTGTTTATGTTTGTCAAGGTGGGCGATAACATTACAATATTGTTACCTTGATATTTTTATCGTCTGGCAATGTGGTTGTCATGGGGATAAGGTATATTGGAGTTATTTATTTTTTGTTCTTTCCCCATGGTAACCCTATTAATTTCAATAGCATACTAACAGATATGAGTGAACTATCTTTTTACAATAAAAACAAATAACAGGGCTATAAAATAAAATTTTTCCACTCACATGAAGTTTTTCTTTAGCACAGATTAAATTCCTATCTGGATATAACACAACAAACAACTTACCACAAGAAACTAAAATGAAAAAAATGAATTTAGATGGACATAAGGATAATTATCTTAATAATAAAATATTAATAAATATAAAAAACAAAAATATATCAACTTCTAAATTTACAGAGGCAATATATTGTTATAAACAATTATATTTCAGGTTTGATCCTATTATAATCTACATTTTGCAGACAAAAAAGTAAAAAATGATCCAAAAAAGAACCTATTTAAATTTATGTGATAGTTATATTGATTATATATTAATTATTAATTTGCATCAATTTGTTACAATTTCTTTTCATGATTAACAATGAAAGACATTTCAATATGAATAGAAAGAATTGAAGATTTCACTAACGTATTAAGAAAAAAGGGGTACCTATTTGCTTACATTAAGTATGAAAAAAATTTGAATGGCCTAAGCATGGATTCTCTAAGTATTAAGTCTCTAAGAGAGAAACGGTTCAACTGACATAATCAAATGATGCTAAAAGAAAAGAGAAATTCTTTTTCTAATAGAGAAGAAACAAAAATTCTGATGTTATAGAAAAGAGCATAAGGCAAGGTACATATAGTCAGCAATGAAAAGATCTTTTAAAAATCACTCTACAATATGACAAAAATAAGCATTTAGATGGATAAAAGGTTTCAAATGATATATATAAATGAAGCTGTCATAAAAGAGATAATTTATTCATAGTAATTAAAAGCAACACAATGACTAATTATTATTATAAATATGTAAATAGATGATTGATTGTTTTATTAACATTGAACAAAGAAATATGAGGCATATTTTAGAAATGGATGTCTCAGTTGAATGATGAGACAATACCCCAAACTGGCACTCCACACAAACATGAAGATTTAGAACATCAACAGACTTGCTTACATCTATTGCCATACATGGCAAATGTTTAGTGTCACCAAGACATGAACCCTTTACTTAGAAACACCACTGCCCACAAGTGAGCAAACATGACTACTTGGCTATGGCCACAGAAAGGAAGAGAAAATCTCCACAATATAAGCAAAAGCATGTACTCAACAGTGTAAGAGCTTTAAAAAAACTGTATACAGATAGAGCTTTTGCTTCTGATCATTTCTGCTGTCAACCCCTAAGTGCCGCTGACATGTATAACATGTCCTGTTTAGTTGGTGCGTTTAGTGTCCCAGAAGTGTATACTCATCCTTCCAAAGGAGGACTTTTTGCATTGTTTGCACTGCTTAAAACTAGTCCCATGGCTTTGTAATACAATAAAATGACATCGACAGTGCTTCTAAAGAATTTACTTATTTCGGAGAAGAGGTGGGGAAGGAATTTGAAAGGGTCTCTTCCAGGAATGATGGAATTCATAGCTAAGCAGTTTTTCTTGTTTTTTTTTTAGTTTGAGCGTACTAATTTCTATTCTTCATCTGCTGTCATTTTCGCTTACCGTGAGCATAAGGAGCTTTTTTAATTTTTTGTACGAATGCACTGAATGTGAGACTGGTTTATGTGTTTAACCATGTTTCAGGATATATCACAGAAAAGATAAGTTATAATTTATTTTTTATTATATTGTTGACTCTAGAGATTAATTATTTTTATTTTTATATTATCCTTTCCTTTTCTTTCTTCTTTAACATGAAAGTAAACAATTTTCAGATGGAAAAAAACACACCTTTTCCCCAATAAACCCCATAACAATGCATGCCTGAGGGAAAAACGGTGGCACTGCAGGGTGAATTTCATAACTTTTCCTGTGCAGTTAAGGGGTTAATGAATAAATTAACAAATACAATTAACTACAATATTCTTAAATATCATTTTTTTAAATCTGATTATTTACAAAAGATCCCTTTGTATGTTAATGTAATCTGGTCAATGATAATGTAATCTGGTCCTTCTGGCATACACAACATTTTTTTCTTATTAGAACAATTTCAAAGTTGAAAAATGCAATCTTAACACAATTTCAAAATTCAACACCAGAGATGGACTAAAATTAACTTTAGTGCAGAATTTTGGTTAAAAATGCATTCAATATTTTTGTTCTCATTGGAAATAAAATTCAATTACATTAATAAACATATGTAAAGTTTTACATTTTAATAATTGTGAAAAATTTCTTTCAAAATATATGAAATACTGAAATAATTTATACACCTACATACGATTATACTTTCATTCAAGCATCATACCCCATGATGTTTCATGCTAATTTAATATGATTTCAATGCTAAAATACTGATCACTTATTTCAAACTAATTATATAGTTAACATTGAACAAATTCCAATTTTATAAATGAATACATGAATTAGATAAATTATGATTATTTTACTAAAAGTAGCGTCGATTCTTACTTTTATTTAAAGTTTACAAAAAATTTATTGAAACAACATAAATGTATAATAATTTCGGTCATGCGTTTTGCAAATAAAGACAATATAAAACTCAAATGATATTTTGAAAAAATTTAGAACAATATTTTATGATATTTGTTTAAATATAAGAAATATCACGTAATTAGTTAAAATTTTAATTTATTATGATAGTTAAAACGATTAAAAAATTATAGATTTTTAAATTACCCCCCCAAAAAAACAAGAAAAAATTTTCAAAGCCGACAACAAATACTTTCTTTTTTACACTACCAATATATTTTTACACATTATAATTAAGTTTAAAGTATCAATAATTTTAATTTATAACAGCAGCTGTTCATTTTTAAAATACTTATCAGTTAATTAATCGATAGTTACACTGACAAGCTTGGAATACTTCGGTATTTTTTCACTAAGGTCAAGTTGAATGGAAAAGATGAATGCAAAACTAAATTTTTGTTTGATTTTTTTTACAATAAGTTTAATATGAATTGAAAATATTAATCTTTTTTCTAATTACAGAATAAACATAAACCCAAACCTCGCAAACGACTGGATTCACTTCAGATCTGTGTAAGTTTCTACGGTTTAAGCAGAAATATATATATATATATATAAAAATACGTTTTATTTGGTTGAATAAATAACAAATTTAAACTTTCAAATGACCTCTAGCCAGACACCAGAATAAGCCTAAATGGAAATTCAAAAACTGTACGCCAATTGTGTATAATTCATATCAAAGGTGTTCCATATTATTCAACGAGATTCAGGATATCAAGAAACTAACACTTGTAATAAATTTTTGGAAAAACGTGTACGGAATTCAGTGTACGCAAGCACTCATACTTTACGTGGTTCAATTCTTCATATTCTTTATTCATTGATAAAAATGCCTGAGCAATTAAAGGCAACAATATTAAACAAAGATTGGTACTTCATATTATTGTTAACGTGTATAAAAGGCTTGTGACTAAATTTCGTGACATTTTTAAGATTCTGACATTAGCTTAATGTTCATCGAGACCAAATCTCGAATTTTATGAAGAACAGAAGTATTTGAAGAGAAGAGTTTTAGAGAACTTATGGGTCATTTATATTTCATTTTGATCCAAATTGTTGTGGGACACGGTTCGTCGTTTGTAGTATCTGTACAGCTTTACAGAGCAAAGCAAATAAGCAACTATTCCACAACATTACATTAAGACTTTTTTTCTGCGGAACATAAATCTTTGCCACTTTCATATTTCCAGAAAAAGCAAAATGCATGTTCTCTTTTTTACTTCAGCATTAAGTTTGATTCCTCAACATCAGTAAAATAGGCAGCTAGTTTGAAGTATCGTTAATGTAATAAAAACTTAAGGGCGCGCTAAGAGAAATTGCAATTGTTAGGCATTCAGAAAAGAAGAAAACAACGAAAAAAACCCCAAATGTTAAGAAAGTCACAGAATAAGCTTTTATTTTCGAAGTATTTCAATGAAATCACAATTCTGAATTTTTTAAAAAAAATCTTAAATTTTGTAGATTCTTCTGTTGAATCTAAATTAAAACTATTAGTAAATTAAAGTTAAATGGATAATAAATAAGAAATGGATATTTAAGGTAGATTGCTTTGAACTATTAATCAGAAGAAGAAAACTACCTATAATTTAGGTGACCGTGGTAGCCTAATGGTCAGGTTATGAACCCATGCTGCCGCGTTATGGGCAAAGATGGATTAAGTGGCTGGTGGACTTGTTGGCTGCCAGGGGCCCCCAGTGCCAGTAAGGGCCCCAAGCTTGATGGATTCTTGTTATAAATTCAACGTACAACAAAAGGATCTTGAACCGATATTGTAACCAAGCACGTTTTAAGGCATGGGCTAACTGTCCCTTTGGCTTCATTGTTTTCGTCTCGTTCTCAAGTCAGCCTTTATAAGATGATGGTTCGAATAATTTTTAAGGTCAAATGTTATTTCCGAATGTATTCTCCGAAAAACTAGAAATTTCGCACTATATGTCAACTGGTAACAGTAGCAAGACTGCATTATTATATGATGACCGTTGTCCATGTATAGGCCTACGCTTACCACCATTACTGATTCCATCAAAATACAGAAGTCGGCGGAGCTGGTTTGTGCAAATGTAAGTCATACACATTGATTTGATTAAGGTTACTGTTTGTATCAGTATTTGACAACGTATGGACAAGTTCTACCGTAAAGCTTACTATGGGGGCGCTGCGGTCATTAAATACCCTCAACTTCTTCCGGTTTGAACAAAATAACATTGTTTTGTATACAAACTTAAGCAGAAGTAATTTTAATTTTCCTTGCATTTCTTAAGCAGAATTTTTAGCCTTTTAAAATTACCGACATGAAAGAGAGTAAACTATGCACTCTTTGTTCCACATGTGGATCTTTTTCTGAGAACCTCTACGAATTTTTAAATCACCGTTTAATTTACCGCTGTCCTACGAGTCTATCCACATGGCTACAATAGGAGACTACTTTGCAACCGAAAAATTGGTAAGCGAGAGTTAAATCTGTGTTATTTAATAAGCATTTCATTACAAGTTTGTGTTTAAATGATATTATTCAAATTTTGTTGTGCTTTTTCGAAATAATCCCGTGTATTTGTTATAAACATTGCCCGATTCTTATTTATGGTAACCTTGGCAGCAATTTTGGCGACAGTTTTCACAACACACAATCAGAAATAATTTTCGACTGCTTTTATTTATATTAATTACACAATCACTTATATTTGTATTTCTTGAAAAAATATTAATTAAAAAAAATAGCTTGTTTCTGTTACAGGAATATTTGTTGTATGAATTCAATTGTTTTTTGCGTTGCATAGTGGGTGTAATTACATAACATAAAAATAAAAGTTATCTAGATACACTAGTTTTGTTAGACTAATTTTAAAATTTCTAGGTAACATTGAATCAGTTGTGATAAAAAATAAGTGTAATATTTTGTTTTATGATTTATAATATATCGTTTTATGATTGGAGATGATTTTTTTAATTGAAATGAAAATTTTAACTAAGCCTTTGTGTGAGCTATTTATTTTGCTCTTGTACATAGTCAACTATTATTAATATAGATCTCATGAATTAAGCATTGGCAATTATTATAGGAATTAAACTGCTTTGTAGAGAGCTCGGAGCATCTTGATTATGTCTCGTGAATATTCGCCTGCATGGAGGATTAATAACTAAAGTAATCCAAGTAATTGTGCTAATTTACATATTTATTTAATTCATACATATTTGTTAAACTGAAGATTAGCAATTTATTTCTTTTCAATTTATTCTAAATTTAAATTGCATTATGATTTTTTTGTCTGATAAATATTTATTTATGAAAATTTTACTTTTAAATCATTTTTCTTGCAGAGATTTTTTCCATAAATTGAAGGAATTAGGACAATCCAATGGAGTTTGAAGCTGGATACCAAAGTTGTTTTCGAAAAAAAAAATTACAATCGGGTTCTATTTGTTATTTGTAAATGTGTGTGTGTATTTTTTATGCCAATCATCCAATTTATTTCTGTGTAGTGTTTTTTTTTACTTGTGTTAAAGACTTTTCACACAAATTAAAGACTTCACATAAATATGTTGTATTAAAGTCCTTTTACAGCTTTTGCTGAAATGTGAAGATATTCTGTGTAAATTTTGAACCAAAATTAAAGATCATCTAATTCATATCTTCGTTTTAACTCAGAATCTGTTAATAGTTCAATCAGTTCTTTTATTAGTTATGTATCCTGATTTTTATTAAAGGTGAATTTTAACAGGATATCTCCTTTAATACTATGAAAAATTTATATCCTTTATTTTAAATTCTGAAAATATAAAAAAAATGTTCTAAACATGAATTTTACTTAGTATTATATTAAATATAAGATAATATGCAAGAGATTTTGCTTCTTTGATTGTTACAATTATTTTGATCTCAGTTAACTCAAAGAATGGAATATTTAACAATTTGAATTAATATGAATGTATATATTTGAATTTTGTGTATGTCATTAGTTAATTAATTTTATAATTGCCTCTATTTGATTTAAAAATTCTTCAAATAATTCTTTAGTATTATAGGTATATGAAAATAAGCACTGTGTAATTCAAATAATTACAAATGAACAATATGTAATTCAAACAATTATAAATAGAAAAATATGTAGCTTAAATTGTAAATAAACACTGTGTAGTTCAAAATAATGGCAAATAAGCAATTTTTAAAATTTCCAATGACCAAGGTTACAGAAGGCTACTCACTACAAAAAGGGAAGGTCTGCGGTGTTAAAGTGGATATTCAAACTCAGCAAATAAACAGTTTGTATTTCAAATACTTACAAATAAAAAAATATACTATTCCAATACATGCAATTAATATCATTGTACTGTTCAAAATGGTTGCAAGTTAACATTAGATAATCTCAATTTATTGTAATTAACAGTGTTTTTTTCTTTGTATTATTTTTTTTTATGAAGATGACCAAATAAATTTTTTTAAAATGTTTTGAAATTTTTTTAAATTTTATTTTATATCTAGAAATCTATATATCTGTTTTACATATAAACTTTCATTAACCAGTTTGTAAAATTCACATTCTCAATCTTTTTGAAAGAATCCGTCATTGACAGAATTCAAAGGACTAAGGCAAGCATTACAAAACTAATGAATTTAATTACATGCATACTATTGATACTCTTTAACAGCACCAGAGAGCTGGTTTATTGACACTATCTAGTATGTGCTTCTCGTAATAACCACCCAAACTTGCTACTTTCCAGGGATTTCTACTTTTAAACAGCCCCTTGTAGGGGAATTTTGTCTGTACAAAATTATATACATATTGGGATTACAATATACTTGTGTGTGTGTGTGAATGAGTTTTTTAAAGCATAAGTTAATAATAATTTTTTTAAATTTATGGCAAAACATATTTATTGAAAAATTAAGAATTGGTGTTTAGAAATTCCAATAATTTTCATCATATTCTATAACTTAGCAATGAAAAATCTGTCAGTAAATGTCACAAATGCTGCAACATGAGAACAAACTTCTCATAATCTGAAAGAATGCTAATTTTAAATATAACAGATGAATGCAAACAAGTAGAATTGGACAGTTTCAAAGAACACAAAAGTTTAAATGCCCTTTATAAGAATGGTATGGAACATATTGGAGAATAATTTTTAAAATATACAGTTACCCTCAAAATAATTAAAAACAATGAATCTCATAAAATATTGAAATTTGTATGTAAATTGAGGAATAAAGATAAGTTATCCTTTTTATTAATTTGAAAAAACAATATACACCTAGCCATGCATGTACAATGACCAGTGCTGGAAGCTGAAATCCAGCATTAAAGGTATTTATATTCAAAGGTTGACTGACCTGTACTTTACTAATTAAAATAAAAACGATTAAAACATTATTTCTATTTACTGAAAGAGGGTTTACTTTAATTTAGATTTTAATATAAAATCTTTTAACGAGTCAATAAGTTGTTTTTTCTCCTCAATTGTCATTCTCAGATGGTCAATAACTTAGAAAGTTGTGAAAATTGGAAAAAATTCTTGAATTATTTCCCAGTAAACATGGCTTGCAAAATCAAGACATATTCGTCAATAATTGAAACGTCCTGTATAATGTAGAAATTCAGGGCTGAAAGTTAAAATTTGCTGTTGTTGTAAATATCAAATTTCTCATATTTTTGAATAAAGTTATTTTGAATACCGATTAATGTAAATAATTTTATTTGAAAATGTCTATAACATACATTTGCTTAGATTTCCAAATGTTGCTGTAGCTAGAATTCTTGAAAATTGGGTATTGAACTTATTAAAAGTTTCTCAATGCGTGTATTGTTATAGGAGCTAAATTCATTATTTGTCATGTGTTTTCAGTTAATTCTTGCTTACTGCAAGTTACTTATTGATAATGTACTATTTTCTCTACTGATGTTTAAATTTTATAAAAGAAACCTTTTTTTAAAAAAGACTTCATGTTATTTTCTTTTTTAAATGCATCTCTTAAGTGCATTGGAATTTGTTAGCAGCAATTTTAAAAATGGAAAGTAATAAATATTTTTAAAAATATTGTTGCATAAAATATTTATTTAAATCTAAATTGAAAATTCTATCTCACATGTAAACCAAATAAAATAATGAATATCATATTAATCTAGATATCCGTCAAATAGTAATACTCTGAAGTGTTTTTTCACAAACAGCAAACTTTATGTAAATATTAGAAAATAACAGCTAGTGTACATAGATTATTGGTTAATATGAAAGTATTTTTTGCTTTACAAGTGTATATATTATGATTGATAATAATGCTACCATAAGTTCTTAATTTAATATTCTTGTAGGCAACTTTGAATTTAAATTAAATTTTTCATTTCAATAAACATACATTATTATACAAGTTTTCCTTGTTTTGTGACATGATTCCAACATATTAAAAGTAAAGGCAACAATATTAATTCTATAATGTAGTAATGATTCAAAACCATTGAAAAATATGCAAATTAAGGAAATTTGTTTTAAAAAAATTTGATTTATAATTTATAGTAATTATTACACAATATTAAGTGAAAATATCACATAAGAGAAAAGGCGTAACAGTCTTTAGAAATTCAATTTAATTATCCTTTGTCTTTAATATATTTTTTACTTATTGAATTGCATATAAATTATAAAAATAGTATGATATATATGAATACTATAGACTGTTTTAAAATACAATTTATATTTGTAGAAAAATCCTTAAAAAATTACATAATATTAGAGTTAGTTAACATGAAAGTTTTTGATTAATGATAAAAGATTTATTCTTTAATGAAAATGAATTTTTTATTTTTACAGCACAATGAATTGCATATAACATAAAAAAATTATTAAAATACATAATCCATACAATATATGAAGTTGAAACATTGTTCAAAGATAGTAGCATTTTCAAACACATGCTAAGTAATAAATATTTTTAAAATATAACATATGTAAGCCAAACAAATATTTCCATACAATGTAAAATAAAATAATAAACAATGCTAAAAACCTGGATATCCTAATAATATTAAAATATATTTTCAAGAACAAGTTATTTTATATGAAAATAGATAAAATAACATGATTTGTTATTTTCTAATAATTTCCAAGTATACAAAACACAGAAATTAATCTAAAATTTCTGGCAAAAAATATGTTTGTAAAAAGCGAACAAGAAGTGATTTTTCAAATTCCAGTAATTTTCATCAAATTCAATAAATTGACAATGGAAAACTTTGTCAGTAGATGTTACAAATGGAATACGTACATACATATCAGAAATTAAATAACTAATTAATCTTAAATTAGTCAAAAAGTAACAATTATAAATAATAAAAAGTATTTTACACATATTTATAATTACTCTTCTTCAAATGAATATGGAAGAAATTTAATCCAATAACTATAAAAAATTAATATGTAGAAAAAAAATGGCGGCAAGTACATGCAATATCTTAATGAATATAACATTTATACAAAAACAAATAATTAAAAAAAATTCCGAAGTATTTAATTACTATTTGTTTTCGTAACCAAGAAAGAAACAAACGATTCAAATAGACAAATACAATTATTATAATAAATCTTGTGATATGATAACGTAAATTATAAACGATAAAACAAAATCCAATACGCAAAATAACACTAATTACTTAATACACTTACACTATTTACATATTCCAAAAAACGCGATAAGCAAGCAATTGTGGCAACCTTGCTCTAGTGAGATAAAAAATTAAAAAAGGTATTTTAGAAAAGATACTGAAAGAAATAATATGAAATTCCGAGTGGGAAATCTGCAGATCATCTACTATCCATATAGTTCAAAAATTTTTTCAAAAACTTGCATTAGAACTTTGAAAAACTCAGTTGAATTTCGATGTTTTCCCATACATCAACATTAAACCGGAAGTTCCGGAGGGTATTACTCAATGTTGTTGTTTACAAAGTAGAACTTGTCCATACCGTGTATTGTCTACTTTTAAGCACTGGCGTAACTAGTCATGAGGGGGCCCTGTATCACAAAATAACTTGGGGACCCTTAACAATTTACGATTTTGTTCTTACACATATTGAGGCCCCTGTAGCTTGGGGTCCCTTATCATTGATTCAGTGGTAATTACCCTCCTGCTTTTAACCCGTTAACACCCAAATTATTTTAAAATCGAAATTTTTCAAAAATATTTTTAAATTATCTTTCATGTATCATAAATAGAGTAATTATGAAGTTGTATCCATTTTCCGTAATTAGCAGCTGAGATAATAGGTGATCTATAAATAGATCGCTGGGCGTTTATGATAGTAAAAGACCAAGTAACTTTCATGTGGCTTTATATTTTAAAAATTACAAATTTAGAGGGGACTTTTGTGAATTTAAAAACAACAAATGAGATTTAAAAGAGAAAATATTATTTTACTGATCTAAACTTACTTAGTTACAATTTTTTACAGCCAATGTGTAAAACTTAAGTGTGATATAATGGAAAACATTTCAGACAAAGGGTTACATTACATTTTGTACAAAATGTTAAAAGTCTACCCTTACATTTTTGAAACTGGCATCATCTTTGGTTTTGTCTTTTTCCTATAACATGGCCTTTTCTATCTAAATGCACAGAGTCTATTACGTTTGATCTTGATGACATCATCTGAGGTCTTCTAATGCCTTTCTTAGAATTTGTTCCCCGTTTGAGGTACGCAACGGCGATATATCTTCGGATGTCTTTTTTATATTTTTTATATTTCTTCCATAGGTACACAAATTTCTACATTATCTGAGAGATTTTTTACCGATGGAGTAATCATTTCAACGTCATCAAAATACTCTTCGTCAGTTAATTCTTCCATATCAGGTACTAAAGCAATTATATTAGACTCTATTTCCTTAGAAAATATATATTCTAACGCTTCTTCGGCGGTGTGAAACACTTTACGCCGAGACATTCTGGAAGAAACGAAACGGGGAAAAATGATATTGGTTACCACTAACGCCCAGCGATCTATTTATAGATCAGCATGTTTAAACTTACATTTTAATAACAAAAACAGTTATTTTTCTAATATAAATAAGCCAGAATAATTAAAGAGGTATTGAAAACGTAAAACTCATGCAAAAAGTATAACTTACTTTAAATTTTTTTTCTGTTGGATACAAAATCGAAAGCTGCACTTTGAAGCTTCAAAATGGCGAACATCAGACGCTAGCTGCTGGACTGCTGTGGGAAAGAATGCTTCAAATCTCAATTGGGGGTGTGACCACATGTGTAAAGAAACCAGCCAATGACAATACAAAGTGATTAAAATATATCGTTTTCACTGGGAAATCTGAGTGGGAGGTGATCTATAAATAGATTCCTGGGCGGTAACGGGTTAAGGGTCATAGGTGGGGCATACATTTGAGCAGGGGCCCAAAACCTTAACAAGTCCTAAGACATCCCTGATTGTATAACCTCGATGATTTTCACTTATTTGAGTCATGCTAGCCCTAGCCATCTTTCTTCCATATACCTGTATTGTTGCAATCTGTGCTTTTTCAATGCTTTTCTTGAACAATTTTTCTATCGAACAAATGAATAGTATTCAAGTCAAACAAGTTCGTTTTTAGTTCACGGCTGTGCTTTACTCTCGGATACATCTTGCACTGATGGAGGGAAAATCTCAGTATCAAGAAAAAGTTATTGTAGTCTAATGTAACTTCGGCAATATATTTGTCTAGGTAACATATTTAATTGACAAAACTTTCAAGGTTACAGGTTAATATAAGTGCGAGAAGAGTCATCTGAAATATGAAATGATAATACATTAAAAACCGATGTAACTGGCAGAATTTTAAATGCAAACATGCAAATATCTGGTGATTAAGCAGGTCAAAGTAACACGCTGACAATCTAATAGAGCAGGTTTTTTTATCCTGTTGGAAACTCCTCTTGAATGATGTTCATAAATGGCAGTGCAACAGTTTTAATCACCAGACTGACGTACAGGTTTGCAATTAGGGTGTGTGAATTAACCTCGAGAGTGCTTCTGCAATCAAAGAAAACTGCTCACACCAAGCCATAACTCTAGGTGCAGGCCCAATGTGTCTATGGCACAGAGAAATTGTTCGCAGGCCATAACCTGGCCTTTTTCTAATCAATACACAGCCATCATCATACAGTGGCGTAACGTACACCCTCCCCCCGCAAACCCCACATCGAGAAGATGGCAGAATTCTTGGGGGAGCCTTAGCCCGATTGATGCCAAGTACGGCTTGGAGTCCAAAGTCATTCAAAGCATTCTAGCAAATCATTGCAATAAGGTGAGTGAGAATTATTAAAAAGATCTAGTCTTATAAAATCTCTAGAATATTATATCAAAAATTTCAGAAATGAATTTTTAAAAATAAAAATAGAAGCAACTGATTTATAAGGACTCGCGTTTGAAGAGGAAGCTGGGCAAGCAAAAGCGTTAAGAGTAAAAAGTCGGTTATGAATTTTTGAAAGAAGATAAAAATTTCATAGTGAATTCTTTTTGTCATAGGCAGTAGAGCAAGAGCAGAACCTTCCTGAACAGCTTATATGTATTAAACTGTTATAGAACATTTTACTATATTTTTTGAAGAGAGATTACTACCTGAAATTAAAAAGAAACCTACACAAAAACTAAAGAGAACTTACAAAGACGATATTGAATCTTAATTTTGACTATATTAATTCTATCAGCTTTTATTATTTTTATAAGAAAACAAAGATACACACAATGAAGACCCACCACTAGAAATTTATCAATTCGCAAGAGAAATCCTAATGTAGAGATACATTAAAAAGCATTTGAACAATATAGATATATGTAGAATGCATCAGGTGAGAGATCTTCAGTTTTAAACCAATTTAAAAATTATTTAAGAAGTACTATGGGAGAGAAGACAAATTGAGCAACGTGGCCATATGGAACACAAGACGCTTGGGATTAAGCAAATACGGCAAAAATAATGGACAAATTTACGAATGAGAAATCAAGAAGTAAAGTTGTATAGCAAAACTATAAGCTCTTTAGTAAAGGTCTTAATTTCTTAAAATACAGTTAAAAATTTTCTTTAGCCATTGAATTTCATATGCAATACATTTTATTTTGAGGTCAGCAAATCTCTTTTCATTATTTTAGTCGTTCGATTCTTGAGCCCATGGGTCTCAAACCTTTTACCGCCAGGGGCCTCCAACTACCG
Source organism: Trichonephila clavata (assembly GCA_019973975.1). NCBI lineage: Eukaryota > Metazoa > Arthropoda > Arachnida > Araneae > Nephilidae > Trichonephila > Trichonephila clavata. The sequence goes on along the minus strand of BMAO01019870.1, from coordinate 395,040 downwards.
TAATCCGCCTCTGTGTGTGGTTATGGGTTCAAGTTCTGTCAATACCTTCTACAGATACTAGAAGGATTTTTCGTCTTCACCATTTCCTTGCTCGTTTTTTGCTGCTTTCATCTATTACATTCTTTAAGAGATATATATTTAGATAGATTTATACGTTTGTTTACCTACGAATTTAAATAGTGCATATATATGTATGTATGTGTGTGTTGTGTGAATTTTCTTGGTAGTGTATATACATTTACTAATTTTTGATTACCATTATTAGTTTGTGGATATAGTAATTTTGATCGGAGTGATGTGGACACGTTTGGAACAAGGAAACATCTTTTTAAGTAGCATTCAACATGTATTTACGCTCACAGTCACGTTCTTTAATGATTCATTGAGAATCTTATTCTTTTTATAACCCTTTAAGACCCGAAATATTTTTATGTTTAAATATAAAATTTTTCTGATTATTCAATTTATCTGGTTTTTCTGGTCCATACTGACCCCAATGACACAGGAAAAAATAATAAAAATTTTTTGACTCCCCCTCCCCTTGGAATGTTGACGATATCCGCATGATCGTGTAGGTTGGGCTTGTGATAGTGGATCGTGTGGAGGTTGTAGTGGATAGTGTGTAGTGTGTAGATTGGATTGGTACCTGTGAAACCATCGCCTGAGAAATTTTAAGCGAATGACATTTCTTAGCTCTACGTTGATAGAAGAAACAAACTTAATACAACTACAATTGTTACAAATTAAGAAAAACTATTGACGTATAATTAATTCCTTTATTGACTAATTATTATTATTATATTATTATTATTTTTTGAAAATCTTTAAGGCATGATTTATTTTTTATTTTTTTGACATTGCATTTTTCACATGTTTTCAAACTGCTTTCGCTGTTTTCATATCTGCACTTGCAATGTTTTGAAATGTCATCAATACATCGAAAACGGCTATACTTGCCAAGCCCAGTGGCGTAATGTACACCCCCGCAATCCCAGCATTACGGGGGGGGGGAGTCACGACTCTAAGGGGCCCAAAGCCAGACTGACGCTAAGTACATATTTAACCAATTGGGGCCTGAAACCTGACTTTGTAGGGGGACCCTAATATTCTTCACATTACGCTACTAGTCATGCCTTTAATCCGTAAATGGTCTTTTAGCAGGTGGATCATAATACTTAGATCTTTTTAGAATTATAATACTGTCATATATCTTCATCATATTAAATAGCATTTGCGAGTAAGTGGAGATGCTGCTAGTGATCTTCAGCTACCTAAGCTCCTTAGCTAATTTAAGATTTAAGAGATTCATTTTGGTTTTTTTGAGGAATTTTATTTGATGCATTTTGTTTGTACTGAAACCAAGAATTTGCTACAGCTAAAACAATGAAATGAATGGGTTCACACAAGATGTTAAAGGATGATCCAAAATTGTGTCTTTCTATTACAAAATCTCCAAGTTTTTCTTCATCGCTCTCATCTGAACTAGATTCTCCTTCCAGTATATGTGGTTCATTTAATAGGTCCGCAGCACAGTCATCGTACGGGAGATCTCTAAGTTCAGAATGTGGTTTTTCATCTATTGCAAAATTTCTTCTTGTAAGTCCTTTTCAGAACAAGTATCGTGTTTCGGGAAGAAAGGCTTCAAAATATATAAAATATGATACATAAAAAAATATAGAGTAATATAATTATGCTAACACGTGATAACTCTTGTTATCAAAGCATCTGGGATTGCAAATAAAAATTAGATTCGCTAATACCACTGCTGTTTGAAAAAATAAAACACCATGAAGGAATCATCAGAATTAAATGAACTTTGCAGCAAATATCAATTATAGGATGTTACGTAAAATAGTAAAGTTTCAGAGTCACCGCGAAAGCCTGGCCTGATGCTGATGCTCTGAACTGATGCTGAAAGCGTATCAATAGAGGGCTATAGCGGGACGTTGAAAATAGTTAATCATTATTTGTTAGTGGTGAACGTTTAGTGAGACCTAAGTACGAAATAAGGAGAAATTCCAACAACTTACGGCGTTTGAACGGGGAAGGATTATCGGCCTTCGAGAAGGAGGATTTTCCTATCACGCAATAAGCGCTCGTGTGCAGCGGAACAATTCCACAGTGATGCGACTTTGGAAGCAGTGGACTGATGAGCACCGAACAACTGGAGAAACTGGCAGTGGACGACGGAAGGTAACGTCAGCGCGCGACGATCAACCCCTGCTCCGCATGGCAAGGGATGACGGTACCACTTCCTCCAGGCAGTTGGCAGCAAGTTGGTCTACTGCTACAGGTGTACTAATGTCGGTTTTGTCCATTTGTTGACGTCTGCTGCAAAGTAGATTGAGTGCAAGGGTGCCTTTATACAGGATCCCCCTCACAGCAAACCATCGACGGCTACGTCTGCAATGGGCTCATGAGCACAGAGCCTGGCAAGCTGATTGGTACCAAGTTGTCTTTTCAGATGAATCACGCTTCAATTTGTGGGACCATGATGGACGCATTCGTGTTAGACGCTATGCCGGTAAACGCTGCCTTCCAGAGTGCGTTATCGAATGACATAGTGGCCTAATTTCCGGGGTTATGGTTTAGAGAACCTTTTTTAGAAATGGGTCAAATTTTGTTAATATTTTTAGCGCTAGATCGTGGGTCACTAATGCCCATTTGTACCAGAGTTAAGTTTAGAAGTTTTTAACTGAGTATTTTTAAAACTAAACATCTTTAAAATTCAATTAGCATAACGGGTAAAAATGGAAGTGGTTTGACAATTTAAAAATTTTTAGTGGGGTTAAAATTTCTTTAGGTGAAAATGGCAATAAGTGGTATTGGTATGAACAAAAAAATTATATATATTTATGTGCACAGTAACAAAGCTACTAACTTAAGCCAAAAATCGCCAGATTTGTTCATAAAATTTAATTTTTTCAGTTTCAATTGGGGCAGTTTAGCAAGTTTGAATATTTTTTGCATGACTTTAAAATACTATCATATGGTACTACATTATGTTTACTGTAATAAAGCTCGGTACATGATGGGGATATTCGGTTTCATCTGCAATACTTGTGTTCGGAAGTCTAATTGAAGTATTAACTAAGAGCATTTTTAGATTTATTATTTTTAGTAGTATTCCATCCCTTTGAAATATTGTTTCTTATAGCAACTTGAGAACGTTTTGTCGATGGCATTTTCTCAATGGAAAAAATTAAATATATATATATATATATATATAAAGTTTCTAAGCTATATAAACTAATTTTTAAAATAAAAATTGTCCTTAAAATCTATCTGAATTAAGTAACTATGAGAACTCAAAACATAATCAAGCAGAAATGATTTTAGTAATGAAAACAGAAATTAATAATCATTTCACACCGAGAGAGTTGATTTTTCTCAAAAATATTTTGAATTAATTCAATTTAAGAGTGAAAAAATGCTTTAAAATCAAACCGAAACCAAAACCTAAGCTCAGAAAACTTCAAATATCTGAAAAACTGATTTGTTATCAGATCTGAAATTTTGTGGCAAGCTGTACAATGATATAGGCCATGAGAAAATGCAAAAGCAAAAAATTTGGTGCATTTAAGATTTGTAGGGTAGTGTGTAAGCTTTGATGAGGATACCGTTGCTGTTTATTTTCAGATAGTGTTTTAATATTAGGTTCATATTTTGTATTCATTATTTTAACGCATTTCGCAGTTAATTCCTTGTAAGTCTATTTCTATTAGAAGATTTTACGAGGTTCATTTATATATAAGTAAGCAATTTTTCACACAAATATGTGGAAATAAACATCGTTAAAAGAGCCTTAACTAGTTCTTTCATTGATATAAAATTTTTTGGTAAAGAATCCTACATACGTTTAATATATTTTAAATTTTACTGTAGGATCAATATTATTTGCATTACTTTCACACAGTTTTCCTTCTTCAGAAATCAAGTCTTCAAACTTTATTTTCCACGCTACGCTGCTTTGAAATTCAACTAATTCCATTTCTAAATGATCGATTGAGCCCGGGGTACCCTAGTGATCTTTCTCTATTTTCGACCCTTTTTCTTGTCATTCAATTCATTTTTTCTTTCTCTTCCCGTCTAGACCACAGATATTAAAACAAATGTTTGGCGCAGTATAGCCGAAATCGGCTCTTGCGCCAATAAACCCCAAAATCACCCACTCACTCTAAATGATACCTAGCCACATAAATTCGGCTAACTTCCTTGTTTCAAATTCTGTTTTCTATGGATATAAAATAAAGTGAAATGTATTTTCCGAACTTTTAAATTGATTGAATCACACCACAAAATCTTGTTTTATTGCCGCATAATCATTAAAATTTTAATTGCATTTTCTTAAATGTCAATGGAGTTTAAAAAAATTATTGTGTTTTGAAAATGCTTTTGTAGTTGAGGAAAATGTTTCAAGATTTTCATTTCCAAATCCTTAGTATAAATGTCGAGTTTCGTCATACATATTTTAATATTTTCAAACATCGTTAAAACACACAATTAGACCATGCCCTTAAATTTTTTTATTCAATTCATAAAAATGCTGAGTGGTGCACATGAGAACATTAAATCATTTAAGGAATGTATATTGCATAATTCATCGAAATTGTCTTTTTTAATTAAAAAATGAGCGTAATTTCGTCTATTAACGCTTCTTAAAGTGATTAAGAACTTGACGGAAATTAAGCCATCGCACGTTATTGCATGTCACTGAATAATGGCATTCAATTTCCTTTAAAAATTGTGCAAATTGCCGTTTATAAAGAGATTTAGCGTTTATAAAAAGGTGATTATTTTTATTACATTACACTGGAAAATGTTTTTACTAAACCGTGCTTGGTACATAAAACTTGCTGGTGTGTTATATGAAATTCAATCAGAGAATGTGAATTATTTTGCACAGAATACAGAATAGATCCAATGTTTTTCTATACTATAGAAGGTGCACCGTTTGTTGTTACAGAAACCAAAGGTCAATATCCATTTCTTAACATGTAATATACATTTATTTAAAATATCAAGACCGGTACACTACAACGTTATTAGTTTCATTAACTCGTCTTTCATTATATTTCCATATTTATACCGAGCAAAAACTACTATTGTTCATAACCATTTGCATTATTATTCTCATCTAAAGCAAATAAATACATTTCTGCATAATTAAGGTGGTTATATATTTGAAAATAAATATTTTTTGATGTGTAACATCTTTTTCCTCGGTTGCTGGATATTTTTTGGAGTGATTTAGTGAAAAGGGACGGAAATGTGTAACAGGAAGTCGGGGAAGCGCGTGCTGTTTGATTTGACCAATCAGCGAGCTTGGTGGTGTCTCTTCGCTACCCTCGCATCGGGGTCCAACTCTAGTAGCAATTAAGCCGCCAACCTTCCGCACATACCAGCAAGTCTTATTAGACTTCATCCAGAATAAACTTGCGATTCTTACGCTCAAATGTAGAAGTCTCAGGGCTCATTGTGTGTGAAATCTGAGGTTATATTTATATGTGTAAACTTTTTTATAATTATATTTACTGAAAAGCGTCTGTAACAAAGTTCATCATTCTTAAAAAAATACGAGTAAGTAATATGGAAATATTTGAATAAATATTTTAGTGCGCATCTTTTTCATACTTTCGAGGTTAATTCCAGTCGCCGTAAATATAATATCTTTAATTGTGATTAAAAAAGATTTCTGGATTTAAAAAAAAACTAATTAATTAAGTAAACGGATATTTTTGATTTTCTCTAATATTTCTAATTTTTAAACATGCGTTTGATGGTATCTCTTCGCTACCCTCGCATCGGAGTCCAACTCTAGTAGCAATCAAGCCACCAACTTTTTTTATATTGTTAAATTTAGCATTTCAGAAGATTGGAATTCAAAAACTCGGTAACTATCCCTCGATTCCCCTGATTTAGAGTGGTGATTTTAAAGTTAACTTCAGTTTGCCAGAAGCTGAGCCGCTCATAGCTTTTCTGAATGATGAACTCAAGTTCGAAATGAACACAAATCGAAATGTTCCCGCAACTAACAGATCTACTGTTATTGACGCTGTTTTTCAACGATTTTTAAATACTTTGAAATCACAAGTATATGTGTCACGTACGTAAATTAGATATGACGCGGGTGGCAGCGCGCGACGCATTTACCCAAATATATGTGTCATATTTTAGTTATCATAAATCTATTGTCTCCGCTCTTCCCAAATTGAACAAGAATAAATATTTTTGATAAAAAATTGCATTACTCCTTGTGTTAATTAAATAAAATTTTCATTATAGGTATAATTATTCGATAGAAAATTATTTCCAATCCTACTCGATTCATTTTTTTCAGGATTAAAGTCACTATTGCGTATTTACCACGATAACATGTCAGATGTTACACATCATATGTGACTTGTAAAAGGCTCGTTTCTTTTTTCCTAATTCTATTTCCTGTGGCTAGAGGTCGTGGTAACCAAGTGGTCAAGGTATCGATCGTACTCGTGGTTTTTATGCCTGAGTTCGAGCCTAGTACCATTGCAGACCCACCGTGTAAGGGGAGCAATGCAAGTTAAATCAGTTGTGAGCTCAAACGTCCTCCCGTTGGTGTTGTGTGGTAGTTAAGAGAGGGGTGCCAACTTAGGTGTCGTCCTCGTCACTTGACTATGGTTCAAAATTACGAGGTCTGTCACCAAAAGCCCTCGTGCTGCTGGACAGTGCGACGTTAATATTCACTCACTCACTCACTATTCCCATGGCAAACAATGCAAGGGGCAACTTGAAAACTAGCAGCTGCAATGTTATTTTTTGGAACCAAAAAACTTTTTAAAACACTGTTTTGAGAAAAATTCTCTTTTTTCTTTAGTAAGAAATACTTTTTTCTTTCTTCATCTGTTGACATGCCGAGATTAGAATGCAACGTTTTAAAATGTCTTTTTACATTATGTATACATGAAGTCACTTTTCCATATCAAATTACACATTTATAACAATTTTATATATTCCTTTCAATCACACTATATTTATCAAACCATTCAGCTTGACATATCCTGGAACTTGTACGGTTTGCTTTTAATTTTTTAACCGCCGACATAGTAAAGGGCTACAATTAAAAATATTTATATTTAGAATACAATATTTTTTGAGAAGAAATTTTGTATTAACACACACACATACCTAATATACATACACATCAATACACGTTACTTTTAAATGTGTTAAAAATGGATTTCCATTAAGTTCAACACTAGTACAGGCTGATTGATAGTATTGAGAATTGATAGTATTGAGAGTAACAAGACATGCGCATGGTGCCTATTGATGCCTTACAAGGTGAAACAGAGAGGGAATGATATAAGTGTTATGGAAGTCTCTTTTTAAAAACATAACTGAACATAACCTTACAAAAGTGCATTTTATCCAAAAAAGTGCTTTAAATATGGTTATTTGCTTTGGTTTGTAAACTTTTTTCAACAAACAAAATGTGAGTAAAATTATACACTTTATTTGATATTTTGTAAACGCTTTTGCTTTTTTTCAAATACTACATACTTTCATACACATTTATTGTCATTTGCGTAACTTTGGAACTGTAATGATCAAACTGAATGTTATAGATAGAATTTAAATTGATTTTGTCTCAATGTAGTGCTTGAGAAATACAAATAGAATAAAACTAATCCACACAAGTTAGAAGAGCTAAATAAACCCGCATAAATAAAAAAAAATGGTTGCCCAGCAATCGTGGATCAATTAAAAAGCTTGCGCGGGCCAGTGTCTGACCCAAAGGTCATAGGTTCGCCGTCAATGGTTTAGAGTACGATTTCGTGTCATGGACGATCCAATTTGCTACGAATTGAAGGTAATCTTAATAGCAACAGGTACGCAAGTGCTACAACCCGAAGTCGTTCCCTTCCTTCAAGGCATCCCTGGAGCTATCTTTCAGCAGGATAATGCGCGCACACATGTTGCGAAGACTGTTCGAGACTATTTCAGCCTAACACATGCAACTTCTTCCTTGGCCTGCTTACTCGCTGGATATGTCGCCTATTGAGCACGTGCCGGATTTGGTTGGTCGGCGTCTCGTTCATGATCTGCGTCCGGCAGCTTCAAAAGACGAACTCTTATGCAATATGGAATTCCTTTCCACAAGCAGACATTCAAAATCTGTTTGACTCCATTCCGTGTCGTATAGCAGCACTTATTGCCACGCGTGGTGGCTACACCAAATACTGATTTCGGACACTTAATATATATATATATATATTTGCTTTGAAAATTCCGTCATTTATTTATACTAATACATGTCGTTTGTGAATTAAATTTTATTTAAATCTGATGATTCCTTCATGGTGTTGCATTTCTTACAAACAGCAGTTTATATTTAGGTCAAATAAAGACAAATCAACTCGGCAAGTACGAAATTCCTATAATTAATAATGTTCTTTTTGTAAAGGATATATAGCATTTAACTTTCAAAGAAGAAAGGAAAAGCTCCCGTGATTTTTCAACACCATTTGGCACGTTAAATCTGTCGAGAGCTCAAACGTCCTCCCGTGGCGTGGTGTGGTAGTTAGGAGAGGGGGTGCCAGCTCAGGTGTCGTCCGCGTCACTTGACCATGGTTCAAAATTACGCGGACCGTCGCCAAAAGCCCTCGTGTTGCTAATCAGTGCGACGTTAATATTCTCTCTCTCTCTCTCAACGCCATTTGATTCTGTTGCTGTGATCCTTTATGAAATAAATTTTCAGATTTTGCACAATTTTCTTAAATTTATATCACACATGCTTTGCTCGGAATGTTAATGAATTAATATTTCCTCAAAAATCCAAACAGATGCGTTACAACAGGAGTGTCCAACATTTTTGAGAAAAGTGCCACTATCTAATAAAAAAAAATTATGCGTGTCATTAAAATTTTTCCAACAAACAAAAATATATGAAAATATAAAGAAATGTTACTGGATTATGAGATTTTCACGCAAATAGTACATATTTTTATGCAAGTAGTGCAATTTAAAAATAATTTAATATAAAAGATATAAAAGGTTTTATTTTTAATAAACTTTTTACAGATTCGACAAGAGTTAGGTTAGGTATAAAAAAAGGAATAACTTGAAATACTTAATTATAAATAATTACTGAGCAGTCAGTACTTGGTTTTTGAATTTGTAGTTCTTTTTTTATCAAGTCATCTATTAGGATTAATTCTTGAAAATACTGAAAAATTTGGTTATTTTATAGGTGCATATCAATTAATTTTGAGCTATATTTTGATTTTATTATGTTTATAATAGTAAAAATTTGTTCACAAACATATGCTGATCCAAACTTTCAACAATATCTGACTACTAAATCATGTAAATTTGGTAAATTGCTTGTTGGTACAAATTTCCAAAACTCAATATAATCCGAATCACTTTCTGTTGAAATAAATTTCTTATATATTTTTTTCAGCACAGTATGTTGCAGTAGGTCAATAACTTTGATTTGGAATTCAGTTAACTAACAATTAATGTCTTAAGGAGAAATTAAAAAAGGATTTATGAAAAGGTCAGCATTTTTTTTCATCATCTTGAAAATCATCGAACCTAGCATTGAATGAATAACGAAAAATGGATATTAAATTTTTAAATCTTTCACAGCTTGGAGCCTTTATAATTTTAGTCAATTCTTGAATAATTGTGAAATGAGTTAATATCCTTTTCTCCAAAGTCAAGACAAAAGAAGCAAAAAGATTGTTCTCAATAGAAAATATATATTGATTAGGAAAAATATAACCTTCTCCCTGTAATCTTAAATTTAAATTATTAAAATGTCCCATAATATCTGTAAGAAAAATTAAATCTCGTAGGTAACCTTTTTTCTTTATTAGCACTCACTCACTGGGCTGTTGATTGATTTCATCCTAATATTTTAGGCGACACGCCCCCTCCAATTCCAAAACCTCGTGAGTACACTTCCTTTGGAGAGACAACGTACACAGCAACGAATTTTTACATCAGCGATTCTTTAACTGCGGAACCCCGGGAGTCCCGAGCATCTTTTTAGGGCAGTTGAAGCGAACCTTTTGGAATCAAAGTGCCATTTTTTCTAAAGAATTGTTGAATGAGGTATAGACGTCAAATAATTTTGGGTTGGGATTATGGGGAAAATAATAAAATTAAATACTAACTACTCAAAACTCTTTATTTACTGTGAAAAAATACATTTCGCACTGTATAGTTAGTAGTAAATGTTTTAGTTATACGTGTAATTCAAATTAAAGTAACATTAATATGACTTCTGTTGTGTTGCAGATTGAATGAAAAATAACTAATATTAGGATTGTAAGATGTTACTTTTAATACAATGCATGCTTTTCGTTTCGGGCTCTAGCTCAGTTTGTTTTAGATAAGTTTTGAAATGAACACCTTCATTTACAAAATATCTGTCTACGTCCTCTGAACAGCAATTAATAATAGCGCGAACACTCTCCAGGTCGACGTTCTCCTTAGTTTGATCTTGCAAATCCATCAAAAATTTTAATTTCGTTCTATATTCTGCATACAATTGACTTCTTCAATTTAAATCAAGGATTAACTTATCTAACGCAGCAAGAGTGTCTCAAGCAAGTTTTTCCGTCCCATGCGAGCTTTTTCTGTGGATTTATCTGCAGATTTTGAAATAACCCGTCTCTGGTTCACATCGCTATATTCTGTAACTTCACTAGGACTTAATTCTTTGTCTGCGTGTTGATACTCCTTTAGCTTTTGATCTGATTCATGTCGTACATTGCTTATAAACGTTTTTAATGACATAAGTAACTTATTTCCTTCGCAGATGTCCAAACCAGAGTCTATAATTTTTTGTTAACTGAATTAAATCTTTAAAATTTTTTTTCCACAAAATATAATTAAAATGGCAGTTTCGAGTTTTGTTAATTCAATTCCTACTATTATAGATCACACTCTCCCTATATATATTGTTCAAATTTTTAGTCGTTTAAAAAATTCCTTTCTATTCATTCTCTCTCTCTCTCTCTCTCAAGCTCAAATACATTTTTTTAAAACTTGTAGTGGATGACACTCAACAATCCAGTTTTTTAAAAATATTAATTCATTAATTCTGTTTAATTAATAAATAATAAATATTAACAAACAAAAGTAAAAAAAATTCCCCTGGGGATTTTTAAGAGAATATTTCAAATATTCTTGATTTTATATATCGATCTGTCTTTTCTATGAACAAAGTAAAAAAAAAATACAAAAAAAAAAAAAAAAAGACAGTGCGGCGCAAAATCTTTTCAGCTTCCAAATTTACATTATAAATAGGGCATGTAATATTAGTTTTTAAGAGAAAAATTTATTTTTCCATTCTGTGAAAATTTTTGCCTATTTAGTTATTTAATAAATGTGCTGGATGTGTTATAGTCAAGGTATTTTAAAAAAGTATAGAATAAAAATAAGATTTATGAATTGACTTAAAATTATTTTTAGAAAAGTCATGCATTTAATGTGTTCAATTCTTTTAATCTTATGATAAATGACATTTTTTAAAAATGTTATTGAAATGTACGGGGGTAGTATTGCAAGAAAGCATAAGTAAAATTTTTAAAGTTTCAGAAATTCTCTTTACTGATTATGGTTTGTATTTATTTTTACTTAAACAAATAAAAAAAAATTACTAAGTGGAAGTTTTTAATATATTAAGGCATCTCTCTCAAATGTTAAAATGGGGAAACTTTTAGATGTATATTTTAAAATAATAAAATTTAAAATGAATTCTTCCGCTAAAAGGAACTAAAACTAATTTACATAGACTATGTATTCATATAATACAAGAAAAATAATATTCACATATAATATAAAAAATATTTTTATATTTAAGAATAAAATAATTTTTTAAAATTTAATTATATTTCTATTAAAATGCGTAAAATTAAAGTGACATTTTAAAGCACTTTGAAGAAGTAAATGTATTGAAATGAAAACATTTAAAATGGAAATCATCAATAACTTAATATACATAAGAAGGAGATCGTAAATTATAATGTAGATTATTACAAAATATTCTTCAGGGAGAAATGTAAATTTTAAAACAAATTTTTTTTGAAAATGTAAAAAATAAATAATAACAATTTTAACAACATTTACATAAACAACAATAAAAAATTTACATTTTTTGACAATGTAAATTTTAGGTTGCCAGTTGAGAGATTTTTTTCTGAATATATGTTCCATAAGATGTTTCTCGTCGAAATGAATTGTAAATTCACAACTATCATGTGTAAATAGTTTATTGATTTAAAAAAATGGTAATGTAAAGTTTTATTGAATTGCTTTTAAATTTGTGTAAATGTGACTACAATTATTCAGCTGTTCAAAATCTTATATTTTTAGTCAACAATTTTTTTACACGTATGTTTAACCCTTATAGTTCCTAAGTGTAAATAATAGTATGTTATATTGTTTATTTTAGTTTAATAAATAATTTTAAAAAAAATACATGATGTATCGTTTTTTTTCTCAAACTTTTAAGAATTAGAATAGCACTATTCCCATAAAGTATGTGTCATTATTAAGCATTTGTTTAAATATTCTTTATTGTTGCACAAAACTATACTTACCGAATAACATAAGACATATGACTCACGACACAATAAACTGAACTAGTAATTGAATAATGCCGGTGAATGTTTTATCATTGGCGCCAATTGATTTTACGTAATTGTTTTCAGCGTACATTCTATTTTGACACTATGCTTAAAAATATAGACAAAATTCTATTTAAATTTTAGAATGGAGGAAAACGTTTTCCTAAGTCGTGAAAGGGTTAAGATCAAAAATGCACTAATAATCATAATGTTAGCAGTAACCTAGTTTAATATTAATTACTATAGAAATAAACTTTTGATTTATAAAATTTTCAAGTTAATTATTGAGAAAGAATATTTTTTTCCCCGTCTGATAAAAAGTATAGTAAAGAGTTATTTCATAGTTAGTAACACAGCATACTGACGTACTTATTTTTTCTATGCATTGTTTTTATAATAATAGTTATTAACTATAAACTGTGTTAAAATTTATAGTTTTTGAAATTCCTGTAAGAATTTAGTTTGAGAAAATTGTTGTATGTTGATCACACATATATTAAATGATAAACAAAATATTAACACTTTTTTCGGAAATATTATATGTTATATGCATGTATTTTAATTTTGGGGTGTATTATAGGATTTTGAAAACAAAATTTTTTTTTATTCTGGAATTAAAGGAAAGGAAATGAATACACACAAACTGATAGTAGAAAAAAAAACATGAATTTTGCCTTGTAATGAGATTTCGAAATAAGTGTTTTTTCTTCACATAATCCTTGGGGATGTTATGAAATTTGGAAAAACTCAGTAATTTTAAATATATTATTGGAAAGCATGAATATAATATTAAAATTTTTCTCCTTTAAATAAGATGGACTGTTTTGAGTTACACATTTTCAGTGTTTATACAATTTATCCAGAATAATAATTAAATATGTATAATAATGCATTTGATTTGATATCAGATCTTATATAACACCAAGGTGGTACCAAAACTAACTAAATCATTTAAATAAAATTTTTTGAGATGTAATAGTATAATTATTGGTATTTTTTTAAATAGTTTAAATATTTCCCAGTTTAAAAAAAAAAATGTAATAATTCTTCTTAAATATGTATCTCTTTAATAATTTCCTTTAAAAAAACAATTTTAATTTAATGATGTTTTCAAACATAACTAACATGAAACAAACATAAATAACTCATAAATAAAATATTATAATTCCTCAATAATATAACATAACTCATAAACGCAGATATACATAAAATTGTAAAACATCAGTTAAACATGTTTTTTTTTTATTTTCCAACAATTTTAATTAGAAAGAGCTTTATAAATGAATGATTTATTTGTATGTTTATAGAAATTTAATTTAACAAGTTCTCTTAGAATAATCATGGACTTCTCTTTTGCAATAGTTCTACAGAAACTTGAATTCTATCGTAAATAATTCACAAAATACACGCAACTGAAGGCAGAAAACTTAGTAATAATTACATGTTTCATTATTTGTTTGATGTGAAACGACTACCACAAATAACGAACTCATAATTTTTTTATTATTCAAATTAAACATGCAGTGACAGACATCTGTCATGAAAACTATGATAGGCTCATGAAATATGAAAATACCCTTTCATTGAATAATTTTTCTCAATACCTCATTACTACATATTTAATGCCACAAAAGCTTCGTGAAGCGTATGGAATTCGCTTAGCATTTAAAACATAAATAGTTCCCGAAAACAGTTATATTTAGCTTACTTGCTTGTGAACTTAAAAGATACCATCATATTATCAGAAGCCCCTAGTGCAGAGTGGAATAAATTTCATGAAATTTAAGATTGAAAACAAATTGTATCATAAATAACTATGAATTTATAATTGCAATACTCTTTTTCATGAACATATTCAAAAATATCATCCAAAATGAATGACAAACACATAGAAAAGTAAGTCATGCAACAGAATATAATTTTTTTAAATATGAAAGAAAAAAAAAACTTTATAACAGTCTACAACAATGGCATTCTGAAAAAACTTTTGTGAAATATTTTCATAAACTTTGTTAGAGCATTGAATGACGCAATAATTTTAACTCTAAATAAATATCTCAGAGCTTTTTGTTCCATTTTTAAAGATATAGAATGAAGAGTTGGCATTTCCCCCCCCCCCTTATGTTTTCAATTTTAAATTAAGCAGTGTAAATATATAAAATAAAAACCGTAGAAACATTCAATTTTTATTTAAATTTATAGTGTTTTTGAATACACACACAAAATTAAATTACACTATGGGGGCATATTATTTGCAACTTTTAAAAGTAAAATTTAAAATATTTAAAAAAAGAAATAACTTGAAATATTTTAAATTTTACTTTATCTTCTTGCACAATGTATATAAATAAAATAACTACAAATATTAATTCCATACATGCATCAATTTTCTCCAACACTTAAAAATAATCTAAAATTTAACACCCAATATGAAGTTTCCTAGTTATTTCTCCACAATATGCTTAAATGACAGGTCACTTATGACTACTATTCACAATTAAACAGAGGTTTTAACAGCAATGTTTCATTAAAATGTGTTCTAAGCCAAATTAAATGTAATTTAATGATTCCAATTGTAAGCAAATTACTGTGGAAATCATAACATTCTAAATTGTGTTTTTAATAAGTAAATAAAAATTTCATTTTCTTCAATAATCAATCTTCTATGCATTTGGATCTAAATCTGTCAAAATGCAAGTATATAGATATAAAAAGTTTATGAGGCAACATCTTTTTTTCGCTAATAATCCTTAAGGGAGCATAGTACCTTTGAACCTTCTGAAAGTTGAATTTTTAAAAACATTTTAAAAAATTAGTATAGGTTGTTAATAACGTTTTAAAGCAAACCTCGTCGAAATCTGACAATAATTACGCTCTCAACAACAAAAAATGTAAATGTGAAAAAAACTTGACGTTTAGAAAAATGTAAGCAAACAGATTTTTCGTTAGGTTCTGTTTGGAATTTTTCGATTTGTTATTTTCCTCATCAGTATCTCGAACTTTGAAGCAACATGAGGTTTGTTGGTGACTTCTCTCGTACTTTTAAATCCCGGTCAAGTGATGAGGTTGACAACTCAATTTTATAGTTTAAAATTACTGACCAAAAATATCAGGATTTTATAAAACAACAGTTTATATTGGTCTAAAATGAAGCAACATTGATATTTGATAATGGACTACCTAATCGCCTAGATATTATGAAAATTCCGGGTTTTAAAATAAAGTATTTTTCTGTTATTTCTGATTTTCAGGCATGAATAATAGGGACGGAAATCGTCTGTATCTCTCTCAAAAAATGCTCCTGAGAAGGAGAAAAAAAAATATGCAGGAACACTTTATAGAAAAAGAAGCCTCAATGTATGAAATGGATATATTTTAATGTAAAAAAGATTTATTTTAACGCAAAAGAATTAAAATTTAATCTTTAAACTTGATTTTCTCAGTTTCTAAATTTCCCACATTTTATAAGATTTAAAAAAGTATCGGTTGTAGAGCTACGGTATGTATGTACAATGTACTCGTAGATCTGAATTCTGTATGCCTAAATTTTTGGGATGGGATTAGTAGAATTTATTTTGTAATGTGATTAATATTAAAAAAAATAGGGATTTTAATTTTTTTCAATTTCTTTTAATTTTAAAAAATATTGAAATAAGATTTAAATTTAAAATTGGAGATATACAGAATAAAGGCATTCTTAAGATTTCTTTTTATATAAAAAAAAATATAGGATCTACCTTAAGTCTTTCAAAAGTTATCTTGTGGGTAACAGAAATAAAGTTATTTAGTTTTTGTTATTTTTGTAATCATACTTCATGCTATTTAAGAAAATACAATAATTCTATAGCAAAGTATTTTTCTTTTATTTTAAACTTTGTACTTTTTTGCTCGAGCTGTAAGAAACTTGTATTAAAATAAGAAAAATTTACTGGCTTATGAAGAATCGAAAAAGTACGTCAAAATGTGCAATATCAAAACTCTGCAAGGTACTATCCCCCCCCCCCCGTAAGAAGTTCGCCTCATTTTGAAATATTGTTACGAAACTACTTATATTTAAACATTCCCCCCCCCCAAACTTTTTAATAATAATCTTAACTGTCTGTAATCTCCGCATACATCGAATATAAAATCTATTTCTCAAAAAGAAGTTAATTTATATAGGCAAGCGTTAAATCTTCAATTAGTCTTAGATTCAACCATATTGGTCCATGTTATAATTCTGCAAGGAAATATTATTGCCATAGCGAAGTTCAAAATAAATGAGATGATTTATTAAATACAAATGAATATGTATATATATAAATATATTTTGCATATATTTTCATGTGTTCTCGAATACGTCTATATTCACATCCAAAACTTACTTTGTTAAAGGTAACTAACTACAGTAAGGGTCGAGTGGACACGATTGTGCCAGCTCATTGCCAGTATCGTTGATGTCGAGTTGCGTTATCGAGCCCTGATGCTATAAAGAGATAGAAATGTAGCCCGAGGTTCATGTGCATTAAATCTGTCGAGGCTCAACACCTCATTTGGCACTGTGGGGAAACTTTGAAGAGGGCAAGCTCTGATTTTGTTCACGTCACTTGACTGTTTCTCAATTTTGGGAGGGCCATTGTAGTTTATTGCCGTCATACTTCTAACTACGACGAGAATAAACAATTAATCTATCAATCTAGGAAAAGACCAGTGGTTCTCCAACAATGGATAAATTTATAACTCTTAAGAAAAAAAACTGAGAAATATTAAAAGTATGCTAAAGAACGTTTGCGTAAAGAATTTGCGTAAAAAATAAACTTTCTTTATTAGTTTCGAAGTTTGTTGAATTTGCTGTTATAACATATTTTATATGTTGATATTAAAATAGTAAGTATTTCTCAAGAATGCACTTTCTCACTCCCAAATAAAAGAAAAAAATTTAAATCTTAAAATGTAAAAGCTTTTTCACACTGTTCAGCTATTGGTGGAACTTATGCAGTTTTAATTTTCTGATGAAGGTCACAAGATATCGCAATACAGATAAATAAGTATTTATCTGTATTGCGTATTTACAAAATAAGTATTTATGCGCGGTATTTTCTTTTACTATTTTTAGATAAAAGGAATCACTTAAAGAATATTTTCTGATTATTTAAAATGCTAAAATAAAGAATTGTTATAATAGAATTTTTTGTACGATAAATTTACATCAAATGTCTATTTTAATAAATCATGGTGATATAAATTTAAATCTTTTGCAAGATAAAAATTCTTTTTTAGGTGCAAAATGAGTGGATATTCAAGAATACTTGATTCTAATCTTTCTCCAAAAAACTTTATATCCGTCTTAATTAAGTGTCGTAATTTTTTTTTTCTAAAAAGGGAAATAAATCATAACTTTAACTTTGTTGAGATCTCCAACTAATTGATAGAGAGTATTAGAAATAAAAATAAAAAATCTTTTTAAGAAGCAAAGAGTGAGAAATACAGATGGTAATGGATTTCAAACATTATTTTAATCATTTTATGAGGATTTTATTTTTATAACAAATCATAATAATTTATGAAACAAAAATTTTGATGTCGAATTTATTCTTCAAAAAAAGGCGAGATCCATTTCATAGGATCATTTCTTTTTTTTTTTTACCAAAGCCGTTAATTTAACAGCACAAACTGATTTAATGAGATTGTAAGCAACTTTTCTTAAGTCCATTATTTATTTAAAAAGGAAGTTTTGAAGAGGAAGTTTCTTAATTCTTTGGGGATCAAGTTCGATGTATGTAAGCAAGTACTGCAAGAAGTTCTCCGGTGAGACTGAAAGTAATTAAACTGTTCTGATGTTCATGACTTGAAACATTTTTATTTCTTTTGATAACGAAACTTTAAGAAAACTAAATTTAAAAACAGTTCAAACGAATAGAATACAATAAATAATTTGTTTCCTCAAATTCTTTTGAATTAACAATTTTTAAAAGATTTTGGTTCTACCATAAGTTTTAACAATAACTGTTTGTTTTCTGAAATTTAATATGCTCACTGATGAGCTGAAGTATCAGAATGAAAGAAATATTTCCTGTTTCCAGACTATTTTAATTAGACAGTTTCTTTCTTTCCTTAACCTCCTTCCATTTTTTCTTTTTTTCCTTAGTATAACCTTAATTAAGAGTGGTCTACATCAGGGCTCGGCAACCGTTTTGCTGAACCATGCCAAACCAATCTACCAACATTATTCAGCTTGCCACACAATCGAACATTTTTTTAAAAAATCGATTCCCGCGATAGTGCATGCAGAGTTCGAGAATATAGGTCAATAATATAGTTATTTACAGTTGTATTACATATTATTTTTGCATCAATTAAAAATATTTCCTATCATAAAAATAAACAGCATAAAATGTAACCATTTATTCAATAAAAATAAAAAAAAAGTAAAATTGTACATACATTATGTATTTTTAAACATATTTATTAAAATAAGAAATAGACAGCATAAAACATAAGTTCATTATAGTTAAATAAAAAGATAAATAAAAATTTTAAAGGGCATCTAGTGCTTGCATCACTCTACTTTTATATCGCAAAATCAGGGGCTTTTCTTTCAATTGGTGACTTTCAATTTGACACAATTTTGAGCATTCAGTTGTTTAACAATTTATTTGCTATTTTGAGATACTTTTTATATGAGAAAAATTTTTTTACTTAGATATGTAGAACCAAAAGTGGAAAGCAGAGTACATGCGATTTTATCTCTTCAAACAATTAAATCTCTCGAGCAAAGCCATTCAATAATTTAAAAAATAGTTGGAAAATTATCTTTAAAATTTTTTTTCCACATTTTTTCGTAATTCCGTAAATGTCCATAATTTTAGAGATGTTTGCTAAATAAGGTTCATTACAAATTTATCTATTTACATCCATTCAAAAATTTACAAATTTGTTGAGTAGTGCAAAGTGCCAATGAGAATTGTACCGCGTGCCATAGGTTGCCGAACCCTGTTCTAGACTTTATGAGCATAACAAAGTTTGTACTGAAATGTGAGTATACCTGAGTGAGTAACAAAGTGAGTATACCTGAATGTTATTTTAAGATTGCTAAAAAGAATTGCAGCAAAACAATAACTGAAAAATTTTTGACACACAATAAATTTTAACTTAGATTTTTCTAAAAAAAAACCTGGAAGGGTTTCATATTATTTACATTCGTATCCTGTGTGTGAAACATATTTATTTCCGCGCGTTTTCCATATGATTTATATATATTTATCCTCACAGAAATTTTTTATTATTTTTAAACCTGATTGATTTTGATAAAAACATACTCTTTTGAGACAGTATTATCAAATAAAGTTTAGTGTTGAGTATACGAAAAAATAAATTTTAGTATTATAGAAACCAAAACCACACATAGTAGGTTTTAGCTATTCCAACATAAAAAAATTTGCTTTTTGATTACTTTATTCTTATTAATTCTCTCTGAAACATTTTACTGACAAAAATGACAATTACATGAGGAATATTTTGTAAATAATGTAGCAGCACACTTTTACACATATAAGAAAAAAATGTATACGTACATTTTATGTGCAATTTGCCAAGAAGCTATAAGAGGTATAATTTTGTAATTTATGAAATAAATAAAGATTCTAATTATAATTTAAATGCATGGAATATGTTATATATGTGTATACATATACATTGGATATAGTACATTAAATGATAATGCTAGCTAAAACATTAGAAACAAAAGAAAAATGTATTATTAACTAATTATAAGACTGCTTGTCTCAAGACAAAAAAAAAAAAAAAAAAAAAACGTGAAAATTGCTATGATTGTGGTCTTCTATTTTTTTTAATAAGCTCAAACATTCTTTTTTGTTGTTGTTGTTGAAGTTACTAGAAATTTAAATTCAATTTAAGAAATATTGTTCCATTCTTCCAATGGCTACTTCTAATTTATTGACATATGAAGACTATATATTATTGACATAAACTGGAAAATATGATAAGCCCCAAAGGTTTTCCCACGAGATTCCTGTTAAGACTTTTATTTTAGTTAATGTAAAAGAATTAATTTTACATTTTTAAAACCATGTACGAATTTAGATGTAGAGCAAGAAGAATTTTAATACTTAAATGTTCAGTAAGCACCAACTTTAGTTTTTAATAAATGCCCGAATGGAATCTGATGCATATAGCATACTCTGATATAGTGCACTGTCCATTCATTCGAACTTCGCTGTAAACCTAACGATCCATCATGTTATAAATACTCCCCAAACTATTATTAATCCTTCTCCTATTGGTCCAGAGAGGCATTTTTTTAGTTCTTTCCAATACTTGTTTGTAGCCATCAAGACCATCAAGTTCATTCTTTCAATCAAAAAATATAGTTTGTTTTCTCTCATCATTCGCTAACATGACATTTTTAGCCAATTTCACAGTATTTCTTTTCGATGATGTTTCATTAACTTTAGTGTTTTCTTCATTTTTATACATTTCTTAATGGTATTTTACTCAAGACTGCCAAATTTTGACATGTAAAGTTTTTAAACTGAATTGTTTCGAAATTTTTTCCAAATCGAGAGACATATTTTTAGTTGACAGTTGAAAACTTTATTGATCGTCCCATGCTGTCAAAATCTTTTTTCTTCCAGATTGTTTTATTTTATTTGAATAATCTTTTCTATTTATGGCATTAGGATGGGCATTTTAGAATGCTTCATTGACGCAATTATTTCACTTTGAAATTTATCATCTCACTTATAAAATAAAAATAATTCTCACTTGGAATTTAGTTTACTTTTAACTCGTGACTTTTTCAAATAAATCATGAATATCACATTCAAAACCTCTACCTTTGTTTCTCAGGTAATCGTTTCACGGAATACTAACGCGTGTCTTTTATTATATTAATCCTGATGCGATGTGTAATATACTAATTTTCTCAGGTATATATACAATAGATATAAACATAATGAATTATCCTACAAAATAAAGAATGGAAAAATTATTGAATTGATAACCAAGAACAATAAATCAGAATATGAGTAAATATGTATAAAAAGTCAATTGACCGAAAAAGAAAATTATTATGTTTTTTAAAGTTGCCATTGACTTAGGCTGGTGAAGTAGAGTTAAGCTTGTTCCTTGAGATTCACTTCAGCAGAAAACTAATACATAATAGGGCAAGAAACGTTGTAGAAATTTTGAAAATTGGCTAAAGCCTAAATATAGCACTAACCAAGCTTATACTACTCCAATAAACAACTAATTAAAAAAAAATTACTATTATAAAATTGTCAAAGCAACACTATGGTACAAGCAATAAGCAAACATAAATTCTATGACTTATCAAAAACTTTTTGACATACAAGAAGAAATGCTATCATTATGTACACCAACGTTAATTATATATGAAACCTACGTTCTGTTATTTGGGACCTATGGCGTTATCTATATAATCATATATTTTTTGCACGCTATTTTTATCTGGAAAATAAATTATAGGAATATGGTTTTATACGGTGTCCCAGCTTACTTTTTAAATATCTTATAGCAAAGTTTTATAGCACTTAAATATTTAATACTTCAATTAATTGTTGTTTTAAGTATGGCGTAATTTAGAGTTTTACTAGTGTTAACGATATATATACTTTTAGAAATTATCTTTCAAGACAATATTTCTGTAGTTTCAAAAACTGTTAACTTTATTACAGAATAAACTCATAAATGAGTAATGGTGTCCAAAATCTTATGGAATATTACATATAATTAAAAAAAAACTTTCGAACGATCTCGTTCATAAAAACCTCAGCTGTATTATTTTTTTCAGCCGATTTTGTTTCTCTTTATCTGTTTTTTTTCTATCTATGTTAATATTATAATAAATGAATATTTCTAATAAAGAGACGCTGTAGTTTATCAGTAAATAAAAATGCTTATAAAATTATCTTAATTAAAGTATTAGATAAAATCGATAAGCTTAAAAAGTATCAACGGAATTGATAATTAAATCACTAAGGTTTAATTTGATTTTCCTAACTATAAGTAAGTTTTTTGCATGATTAATCAAGAAAGGATAACATGAACGAGGAGAAAAATTTATAATTGAAATAATAATCACACTTCGTAGAACAAAGAAAAAAAATCTGCTGTTTAAACATTGTATCAGAGCTCATAAATGTCAGTATAGTTTACTTTTATATAAATCTTTAAGACATAAAATAATTTCCAAACCTATACAATGACTTGTTTATTGAAAATCGAACACTGAAGAATTGTAGAGAACATATTGCTTTATGACAAATACGTTTTAATCATCTTCATTGAGTTATTATATTAAAAATTTATATTGAGGTATGTGTATTTTTAAATGTATTTTGTTTCATAAAAAAGTAGATTTATTTCGTTCAAGATTACAGGAAATGTAATGATATTCTTGTATTAGAGATCCTAATTTTTTTCCCTTTTGTAAAAAAGAATATTGTCGAAAATTTGTCTTTGTCGAAACATTAAGGTGATTACGTTCGAAACCATGATTTTGAAAAAAACATATATATGAGTAACATTTCTTTTATATTTAGCGTCACTTGAATTAGAATATACATATAAAATTGTTTTATAAGTATTATCACAATAAAACATTCTTTAAGTGTAGAGTTTTGGCAAAAAAGGAAGCAAATATAACATGTATTTATGTCATTCTCCTTTCATAAAAAATGTTTCTATAATAAAAATATTTTGATACATAAAAATTCATCTATAATAAAAATATTTTGATACATAAAAATTCATCTATAATAAAAATATATCTATGTACAGAGCTTCAACAAAGATTTTTGAAATATATAATTTAGAAGTGGATTCATTTATATTTTAAGTATATCAGAGTAGAGAAATTTTAACAAAAAACACTTGTTTTATTATTTCAATTAATCATAACTCTGAAAATATTCTGAATTTTTCAAAAATCGTAGTTCATTCCCTGTATAGAAGTCCTAGCTATATATAGGCAAACTATTATTATTATAGAATCATTATTCACAAAAGAAGGTTTGAAATGGCATTTTTTCTTCATTTTTTCACCATACAATTTCATTTAAATAATTTTTCTTGCATTAATATTCTTAGGACAATTATATATATATACATTCTGACACTAAATATCCAGAAATTATTTATTTATACTCTTTTTCAAAATCGTGGCTCCAAAAGTAGTCAGTCATCGTAAAAAATGATTGTATCATTACAAAAAAAATACTTTTTCTTCTAACTATAAGAAGAGTGAGTGATATATATACATATATATAATACATATAAATATAATACATATATATATATATATATATAATACATATATATATAATATATATATAATACATATATATATAATATATATATAATACATATATATATATATAATACATATATATATATATATATAATACATATATATATATATAATACATATATATATATATAATACATACATATATATATATATATAAATAATACATAAATATATATATTAACATAGCGCACTATAAAGGTACACGAAAGTTATTGGTGACGGATCTCGTAATTTTGAACCATGGTCATGTGATGAGGACGATACCTGAGCTCCCCCCCCCCTCTCCTAACTTTCACGCCACATCAATTGGAGGATGTTTAAGCTTCTACAGATTTATGGTTCATTGGGTTTCTCTATACGCAGGGTCTTCGATGGTAAACAATAAGTAGAAGTTATATATTAATAATCTGTTGTTCGACTCTATACGAATATTTTATTTTAAAATTGCTTAGCTGTTTTGAATATTTATAAATTGCAACCTGAAAAACCAATAAATGGTTTTTTTCAGGCTTGAAGCCAAAAAATACCGTCATTTTACCGATAGTTGACACTTAACAGAGAACATATTTTCTACTTATGGAGAAAATATGATGGATATATATTTCTCTTTTGCTTAAAATACTTTTGAAAAGAGATATATTTTTCCAAAAGTATGCCTTAAAATACTGTAAAGAGTTTACTTAGGGTTCTCAAGATCTTATTATATTGATTTCATTCATTTAAATATAACTAAACAGATGCATAAATGTATTAAAACTTCTAAACAAATATTTAATTAAACTAATTATGTAGTATAATTGAGGATTTTCTGGCAACATAACTCTTATGTTTTAAAATGTAGTGAAAGAATCTCTGAATTTTAAGTATGCATATTTTTCGACTGTTCAAATCTTTTGCATTTCATTTCAAATTCGTGAATTTTTTCCCCAGATAAATTTTAAACGTACAAATGGAGGTTATCATCTATAAATCCTGCTCCCATTATTTCTGTAATAGAGTCATTACTAATTTATACTCTGCTTCAATAAACGTGAAATAACAGAAATAAGTTTATATTCGAAATGCAGGAAACTAATTTCAAAAGTTTCGTGTGTGGATAGTTAATATACATAATGAAACTCTTTTTTTATCATATTCTAAATAAAATATATGTCAAAAAACTATACTTTTATCTTATCTATCTTATTTTACTCCGGAATCCCTTGGATTCTCTCAAAAATTCAAAATAATGAAACATCTTAAGGAATTGTTTATTTTATTTAGACATTTAAAACTACGGTTCATAATTTTGATCAATTTTGATGCCAGGACTCAATTTTCTCTATTAAGCGTACTATTAAAAAACTGTGAAATATCGAGAAATTAATCATACTTATTCATCATTTTCATAAAAAGAGTTTCATTTTTGATTCTTGGTCAAAGTTAATCATTTAAATTTTCTTTTCAGAATTACATTAGAATTATTGTTAATGAAAGATGTGTCACATTTTGTATTTCTGTCGAAATTTTGCTAATCAATAATACTATTATTAAACAAGAATTGTTTCACTTGAGTTTTAGTTCTTTGAGTAATTTTCTAAAAGTATTTTTTAAAAATCATGTTTATGTACGTGATAGAGCTTTATTTAATTTTATTTCTAAAACTCTACGGGATAATAAATTCAACTGCTTTTTACACCTGTAAATTATTCAGAAAATAGAATAGTTATAACTTTAAAAGAACCGTTACACACGAAGTACTAAGAACGTTTTATAATTAACCCTTAGTAGGCACGTAACATGTATGAAAATATGGCATTTTTTTATAGCTTTTAGTCTAAAACTATTCTGTAAACCTTTGAATTTATTGTTATGAAAGGTATTACTTAGTAGTTAGTTCTAAAAACCTTGTTTTTTAATGGTCGAGGAATTTTTATATTTAACAAACGTTTTCTGCTTCATTTCTTCCTTTTTTGTATTGCGTATTTCAGCGAAATATATATGTACAACACGTAGCAGAAATCAGATTTGATTTTCATTTAAGGTTCATCACGTTCACAGAACCATTATTTTCTATAAATTAATTCATTACAATGGAAGAAATATCTCCATTATTGCAATTAATCATTAATCTTTTATTAAATCTTAGTCAAGCTGAAACGAGCTAGTTTTTTTCACTCTTCGTCGTTTTTTTTGCATCTGTAGCAAAAAAATGGGTCATAAAATGGCTTCGTTGTGTCACAGAATCTGACAGTACGTGCCTAAATTACAAATATTAGATAAAATAATGCTACTAAATGATTGAATTTTTTAAACGTTTTATTGTCGAAGCCTTATTTTGGCAATATCTATCTCAATGTTAACCTTGATTCTATCGAAAAGGAAAATGATTCAATGTCAATCCGTTAAAGTAATTGATATCGAAAGAGTAAATAAAAAATGAAATGACTTAAAAGAACCTCTTTAAAATTTTATGACTATTATACAACAAAGGAGGCAATGTATAGGAAAAATCTTGAAGTAATTAATTTTATTTCATTCATTAAAAAATGTTACGAAGACTTAAGAAAAAAACTACTACAACTTAATACAATTTTTTCAATTTGCATAAAAAAAAATTTCGATTGAATGATAAAAAGTTAAATTGGAAAAAAAAAAACAATTTGGCTCCTTTTTTCTTTTAAAACGTTACACTTGTTTTAAGAATATCATGAAAAGATCAATGTATCATAAATAACTGCAGTCATTTTCAAATTGAATTGCTTCCTTGGTAATATTCATCACAGATAGTAAGCCAAAAGTAAGTCTTGGAGTGTTAGCAAAAAGATATTGTTACAATATATATTCAACACGCTATTAAAAACAAAGATTTTTGATATCTTAAATGGCTACAATAAAAAATAAAAATTAAGAAATAGGTATGTACTCGAAGTAATATAACGCTTAGTTTAAAAACATCGAAGGTTATTTAGTCGGTTTGAAAGTAATTTTTCAGCTTGGCTTATTTTTGAAATATTACTTTATAACCAAAGTAAGAAACACAGTTCCTCAAGAAATGCTTAGAATTGGAAAATTTTGGAAAACCTATTTGTCCCCGACTTAAGTTCCTTGGAAAACAGATCCCATTAGTTTGATATTTTAAAGAAGGGACTAAACTGGATTCTAAAAGACTTACATATTTACAAAAGTGACAACAAACTATATAAAAGTATGAGATGGAAAGAAAAACTAAAATATAGTTTTGAGAGGTGTGCTAAAATCTTTCATAAAATAGAGAAGAATTATGGTAGCACTTTTCATCTCTTGCAACAGTTATTCGTGTGGAATGTTTCCTAATAACTTAAAGAAAATGTTTTGAGAAACAACTTTCCCTTTTTTTTTCTATTTTATTTACATTTTTTCTAAGCATAATTTTCTTTTTCTGTACCTTTGGTATTAAATTTTGAAAGTCTTCTTAAATCAATACTCTACTTATAAACGCTTTAACTTTAAGGTTTACAGTTATTATAAAAAAGGATTTCGATCATTTTAATTTTACAAGTTTGCAAAATAAGTATGTAAATTATATTAAAATATTTAAAAAATGTGTTTTATTTGTATTTATTCATAAACTGATTGCTTTTTTTCTAAAATTTTAAGCAGCTGTTACAAATAGAACCACTTTTACAATTTTATTATATACATTAAAATTTATATTTCTTTTAAGGCGATACGGTACCATCTTCACAATTTTTTTTACTTTTAATAATTGATATTTGGTTTTAATTGTATTTCATAAAGGTTAATATGAAATAAGAATTCCATACAAAACATTTTTAATTTGTTGCAAAATGTTTGTAAAGTCTAAATTTTTTGAACTTTTTAAAACATTTTTTAAAACCCTAAGGCTTTTTTAAATATGTTTCTTTTCTTTCAAAGATTTTTTTCCAAATACCTTATAATATACTACATAAAACTATGCATGGGTTTTTTTCTGCTGCTGCTCTTTAATTTATTATTATTTTTTTATAGTTAAACCTCCAAAAATTCTCAAAAAAAACATTAGTTTTGATTTTGAAATTTTTTAGAAAAAGTACAAAATATGTTACAGCTATTTCCATGCACAGTTTTATAAAACATACAGTTCAGAACATGTGTAAAAAATTTCAAACCCATACTTCAATTATCAAAAAAGCCCTAGGGTTTTGAATAACAGTATATGTTCAAAAATTCAACATGGAGAAATATGAGTTTGAAGTTTTCATTCCTGAATAGCATGATATAATATTCATCGAATAGTCTGAAACTTTTATGAAATGTTAATTAGCCTATTTAAAACTGCTTACCATAAACAATTGCACAAATGTAGAACAATTAAACAGTATACCCATAATGAATATATAAAAGAAAACGAGTGAAAGATCAATATTTCACATAAAACTTTATTATAATAATTATAAAAAAATACACACACTTCAGAGCTAATTCCATGCTCAGAACAAATGCACAACATGTACAAAAAATGTTTATGACTTTATTTTTTATTTCCATTATTTTAAAAGCCTTCGCATGTTAAATATTGTACACGAATAAAAGCAAAATCAAATAATTTATAGATAAAATACATCAAAATCTAAGAACTGTATATGTGCATTTGTTTAAATAAATATCTTAAAATATTTTAATAAAAGTGTTGAATCTCGCACACATGGGATATATATATATCACCAAAAACAAATATATAAAAATGGGGGAGTTTTTCTATTCTTGCGAATTAGATTTTTAATTACCCGAGTTATCAAAATGAGATTTAGTATTTGTGTTTTGGGAAAATCCGTTTTGAAGTTTTAATTTCTTTCATAATAATATCATAAAAATCACGCACAACTTTAAAATCTTGACCAAATCCATTTGCTCTTCCCCAATAAATAATTCACAAACTAGAATTTTTGCATGAATTGCACAATTCTTTCTTGAAATGATTTGTTACTGCATAATAATGTCAGTCTCATTGATGCGCAGTAGAAAAATAATTCATTTTTTATCAGCTCTTTTCTAGCAGATTATCTAAAATGTGGGCGTGGTAGTTGTTGTCCAGCATCAAACATTGCTCCATAACTTGGTAAAAAAATGCAGATAAAGCTTTAAAATTTTGCTGGAATACTTATAAAGAATCGGGGTATCAAATAAGCCAATAAAAAATTTTTTTCGACAGGTTGATGATTTTTAGGGTACCATATCGCCTTAAAGTTTTTCAGTTTTTGACTCAATGTCTTTCCTGTATGCAATATCACAAAACGTTTTTTAAAATTGGAAATTCTTTTAATTTTACTAGGATTTGAACGTTTATTAATGTTAAAAAAGTCAAATATCACAGAATTATAATCTCATCGATTCTGCCAATGTTCTTGATTTACATGAAACTAAAATAAACGGATGTCAAAGACTATTAAAAAATTCCATGTGCTAAAATTGATGTTATTATAGTTACATATTTTGGTTATATAATAAATATTTTTATATGTTAATATTACTAATGTTAGTGGTAATAGTTAAAAATATACATCGAGTTTTAAACCATGCAAATTTTGCTGATGTTGGAAACCAATAAAGAGAAATAATGATTTTCAATCAACACTCTTCTTTCAGACTTATATTGTGATGTTTTCTCCGGCTTTTAAAGCTTTATTTGATTTCATTGGGCTCTGTTTCGTTGTTTCTGCATTTTTAGGTAACCCACGTTCATTTCTCAAAGCTAAATTTTACAAATATACCGTAAAATCCAGTGTATGACACGCATTTTTAACACAAAAGATAAGAGCGAAATTTATGGATGCGTGTTATACGCTGGGTATAAAAATAAGAGCTTTAAAAATAAAAAGAATGAGCATAAAAAAATTAGACTTCTACATATATCGGAATACTCTGTTTCCTTAAAAGAAATGCCATTCCTTACGAACTAAAACCGGATGTAGTTCTAGAAGTATATTTCCCCCCTAAAACTTGGAATAATACCTCGAATAAATTACTTTAAAACATAAGAGCATTGCTCAGGTACATTTCAGGTTTCTTCGTAAAAAAGGGGTTGCGCGTTCTAGGGCGAATAGACCTCAAAACTAAAAATTGCAGCTTTAAAGTATAGATGCGTGTTATACGTCGGATTTTATGTTAGGTAAAAAAAAGAAGGGAATTACATTTTCTCTCTCAATATGTAAAATTTTACTTGTAAGTACTCTTAAAAACTTAAGCAGAATATAAAAACAAGTTAATGGGACGAGCAAGAGGTATTATCGGACTTCATTGTGATAAATGTTGCTGAATTTAAACATTAATGAGTCGAGTATGAATTAGTAAGAATTACGATTTAGTCATTTTTTTTTTGAGTTTATTTAATTATAATTTACATTAATTTTCGTATTGGTTTTCAGTTGTTTATTTGCTTTTTAAAAAGTAAAAGTCAACTGTCTTAGTATCCTCTTTCAATTTGAGAGGATACTAAGAAAACCACTTTTTTGCTCTAGTTTGCCTCGTAGAGTTTGGTGATTAGAGTCTTGGTTATTTTGTAGCCAATTAAATTTCTGTCTGACTCAACATAGTATTATTCATCAAAACAAATTTCATTTACTTTTCAAACATCTTCGTCTATCCATATTGATGTAAATAATCATTTTCTAATATAAATTTTATCAAATGATAATCTAGGAACCAAATTGGAACGATGTCGAATTGGAAACGAAAGAAAAAACTTGATTAAAACTGAGATCAATTACTTGTAAGAATTTCATCCTTTTAATACTCATGTAAGTAATATTATAATTCTTCATAATAAAAATAAAAGTTTGTTAATTTATAAGAATGTATTTACGACTCTGAAGTCATTTTGATTTTGCTATGTAGCACGTACTTGACCTTTCTGTATTAAAATTAATTAAAATTTAAGACTTTGGGATAAAATATAGATTCAAGCTCTTAATTACATATTTACAACTAATAACTACGTTTATAGAAACATACAAAGCCATATTAGTCCAAGAACAAGATACATATCTTAAGCAGTCTTAACCCCTTATCTTAAAAGCATGAGAATACTCATGTATTTTGACAATATATATGATCATAATAATAATAATATTGTTTAATCATACTCTATTATAATAGATAATATATTATTCATGAATATATTCTCAATGATAATCTATATTCCAAATGAAACATAAAATGTAGAAATAAAAAAATCGGAAATTTTGCGCAATCGCAAAATAATTGTCAAGTTAAGGATTCCTTATCATTTATAGAGTAAATACTGATGTTAGTAAAATGATTTTAAAAGATTAACTATTACATTGGAAAATACATTAAGTAGAAATTAAATTTTACTGAATTGCGTTTTATGTCAGCGCAGTCAGCGCTATCAGTCGCGTTATGATATTTATTCAACTAATGTAAGTAATAAAAATAAAGTCCTTTAAAAATACCTCAGTATTCATTAATAACATTTAAATGCAGCTTTAGAAATTTTTAAAAAAAATTATGCAGTTCTAAGAGTTTTTTAATCCTGTATTAATCTATAAAATCTCAGTGTAGTTGAGAAAGGGAGAAAGAAAACTGGGTAAAATTAAGTTAGCAATAGGATTTGATGAGTTTTGTTAAAGAATGAATTTAAAATGAGACTCAGATCGTAATAAAAAAAACAGAAGGAGTTAATTGTAATCAATATCACCTGTTAGGGTAATTTTATGACTGTTATCTAGTTCCCTTTAAATTCAGCAGGACAGTCAAGAAAGTTCTTTTGCACTCATAGAGATTATACACATTTTAATTATTGACATTCATTTCAAATAATCTAACATACCCCTTTAACTAGCTTTTTCATGTAGAAAAATCTGATTATTTGAGTATGTAAGGGGAAAACTCTTTTTGCTGTGTATATTATTTAAATAAGTAAACATTGTTATTCAAAATTGGGAAACTAAGAAAATCTAAATTTACAGTAAAATATTACTTTTTGCAGCACATTATTTAGAAAAAAATCGCTATAAAATCTGATTGGAAATGATACTTTAGTAGAATTTTAAAATTTACATTGGGAATAATTCATGGACTCAAATGAACTAAGCAGTTGTTGACAACAACACTATTTCCCACCGCAAAGAAAATTTACGAGAATGTAAGCTTATATATATATTTTTACACTTTTTTTTATTTTATCTTTTTCAATGTGTCAAAACAACAACAAAAAACAAATAAATAAACAAACATACAAATCATAATCTATGGTGTCAAAAGAATGACAAGAGAGTATAGGCCAAGAAAATATCGAAGTGGCGTATAGCATTTTCGAAAAATGTTAAAATACGCAGAACATTTCTTCTAACGTGAAATTTTAAAACTATGGTATTCTTTATACTGAATATTCCTGCTAAAAATTCGACTCAAGAAATTTTGTTAAATGCAGTACTTTGCTTCAGATGCATCATAAATTTCTGGAATAGTTTCCGGTCTATTGCTTCGGAAACTGAAAAGAAGAGTATGAGATTGTGGTGAAACATGAAAGATGTTTCAAACTTTCAGCCAAGGTATCTAAAATATACTTCTACGCATGTATGCGTTTAAATGAGAAGAGCAGTTTCGACAACTTTTTTTAATGATATTTTAAAACGTAAAGAGCTGGTTAAAATTTAGTCATGAAAAATATGTGTTTTCCACATGTTTATAAATGAGTCAGCTGAATAATTATTAAAGAAAAATTAATTGATGTAATACATCATAAATATAAGGAAACGAAGTATTTTCACTTTCTATAATTCATATTTGGGATGAAATATCATGCAAAACATTAACAAAAAAATTCCTTGAGATTTTTAATTGTTAAAGAAAACATTTTTTTTGTTACGGTTGTGACATTAATTGGTCGGGGAATACTTATTCACATACTCAAGCCATATTAATTTCAACATAGGATCTCTGTAGCATACATCACCCCCTATTGAAATTTAAATTTATATTTTCACATTGATGTATGAGACCTCTAAGGAAAGAGCACACGCACAAACTATATGTTGAAAAGTCCTTATATCATTATAAGTTATTCCCTATAAGACGATTTCCTAAAAGCTAAAAATTTTAATAAATTCACATACCTTTGGGTCAAAACAAAGAGATATTGACCCGTAACCAGATATGCATGTATAAAGTAATAATAATATTATATATTATTATAATAAATCTTAATAATTATCTAACTGAATGTAAAACATCGAGCAAGAAAATAGGATAAGATAAAAAGAAATAGCCACATTAATACATGAGCAAACCATATCTATCATCAATAATATGGCTATTTATCAAGTTCTTTTTCATTCAAATTACTTTTGAAATTTTTGCTTTTTATAATGATAGCTGTAATTGCTAGTACATTGATTAAGCTGTTAAGTAGATCATCATACTCGTAATTTATTTGAGGTAGTAATATAAATTTTAAAAACACTTGTAATGCTTTGAAACTCAACAGGATATCTAGGAAATTTTAAGAATATAGGAAGAAATATAATCTATTTGGAAGATGTATTCACAATTTTTACGAAAAGCCAAAATAGTAGTATTAGTTTCTTGACCACTTAGCTCAGAATTATGAAAATTGTAATTGTTTTAAAAATTGCTACTGAACGTAAGGTATTATAGTATTTACAGATAACAGCATAATGATTAGGCACTTTACCAATATGTACAGCAATGAAATCTTTCTGTAAAACGCAAGTTATGGTGTAATAAATAACTCAGATATAGAGATTTCTAGTTTTCCATCACACCCAAGCGGTGGAAACCTGTGTCAAACTTAACACATAAGTATTTCGAAAACTGTGGGATTCTAAAGCAAGATACAGCATCATAAAGACGACTCGTTATATCAAGATCATGACTCAAGTTTTCTCAAAAATCTGACTTTAAGATAAATTACTTGAATGAAAACATATTATAATTTTATAAATTATGCTCAGTAATAGGTTGACATATAGTTTTAAAATATTCTAAATGTAAAAAAAAAAAGTTTACCATTTAATAAGTTTTGTTTATTTTAGGTGAAAAAATAAAGTCACACAACACAAGTAAATTTAAAAATTATTGCTAATTTTAAAAAAAGCATCTTTTCCTTGCGCTTGTGCAAACAAATATTGAATTTATACCAATTTTTATATGTTACGTTATGGTTAAGTTAAATAATTATAAGCAAATTGACCAAAAGAAAAAACAGATACATTTTTCCATCATTTAAAATTTTAGTAGTAATGCATAAACGAAAGCTCTGAGCTTTTTTTCTTTTTACTTTTTACTTTTTTACGTAGCTAAGCGAAATGCAACTTTTCTGGAGTATAACAATCTAAAAAGAAGGGGAGAACATTCTCTTGTCCCTCCCTAGCTAGATAAGTTAGCTTAGTCCCTCCCTACAACTGGAAATTGTTGATCATCTTTTTAATATTTTGTGTCGTGGAATTCATTTATGCAATAATTTAAAAAAAGTATATTGAATACACATACACACATTAGTTACTCTTTATAGATATATATTGTATTGCATAAATTTTTAGTCAAATTCATGACAGAAATTTAAATGTAATAAATACTTTTTTGGACGGATTTCTCCTGAATGTTTTATTCTGATAAAGTACGGACATCGGTGACTTAGTTCCTTTACTTGGTTAAGTTAATTTTCGTTATCCGTGATGCTGAAATGAATTCGTGGTCTTGTCCTGGTTCACCAAAGACTATTATGTGGAATGAAGGAAGCTTTAGAAAATAAGAATCATTTGAACTTCATAGACTTCCCAAAGCTTGGAGTGGAAGTTAGCAGATATATGTATCAGTTCAAAAGTCCTTATCTTCTGACGGAAGATTAAACTTACACTCATGTCCATAAATTAAGGATAATTCAGAATCACCCAGAAATTGAACTCTAAAATAAAAATTTCACCTGTAGAATTATCACACACATATTGAAGAAGAATATGCAAATTACAGGAAACCACCAGAGGGCGCGCATAGTACGTCACAATGACGAGAGTGGAAGAGAGGGGTATATAAGGAATGGTGGCAAAGAAGTAAAATTATTCACAAGCGCTTTAAAAGCCTTTCAGTGCAATAACCGCATAGTTATGGCACAAAGGAAGAATTTGGATGATTTTTTACGTGGCAGAATTATCGGACGACTGGAATGTGGACGTACCCAGCGGGAAGTATCCAAGGAACTTGGAATCGCCCAGAGTGTCATCTCCAGGCTTTGACAACGATTCCAAAATGATGGCAATGTGAGTAGATGTTACAGCACAGGTCGACTCGAGTTACAACGCCGAATGAGGACCGGTATTTGGCAGTTACTGCCAAAAGAAACA
Organism: Trichonephila clavata; assembly: GCA_019973975.1. Lineage (NCBI taxonomy): Eukaryota > Metazoa > Arthropoda > Arachnida > Araneae > Nephilidae > Trichonephila > Trichonephila clavata. The sequence goes on along the minus strand of BMAO01019870.1, from coordinate 359,746 downwards.
GACGGAGCACAGCATCAGACCTATCTCGTCAGCTCTCTTCAGCTACCTGAACGACAGTTTCAAGGCAGACCGTGTACAGACGCTTAGGGCACATTGGTCTATATGCTCGTAGGCCTGTCAGATGTGTTCCCCTTACCGCAACTCACTGTCGCCTGCGATTAACCTGGAGTAGAGAGCATGCATTGTGGACACCGCAAAAATGGTCTTGTGTGATGTTTTCCGACGAGTCCAGGTTTAGTTTGCAGTCTGATTATCGCCGGACTTTCATATGGAGAGCGCCAGGTACCCGTTACTACCAAGAGAACACCATTAAACGACACCGTTACGGTGGTGCAGGAGGGCTCGTTTGGGGAGGAATTATTCTTGGTTCTAGAACTGACCTGCATGTTCAGAGTGTAACGATGACAGGCCACATCTATCGTTATGTCATTCTGGAACAACATGTACGCTTGTTTCGGGGCGCCATGGTTGCTGAATTTCTGTTTATGGATGACAACGCCCGTCCTCACCGTGCAAACATTGTAGACGAATGCCTTCAATCGGAGGAGATCACCCATATGGATTGGCCAGCATATTCACCGGACTTGAATCCAATAGAGCATGCGTGGAATATGCTTGGCCGACGAATTGCAGCCCGTCAACCCCCTCCCACCTGTCTACCGGAACTTCGGAGGGCATTGCTTGATGAGTGGTGTAATATTCCCCAAAATCAGATTGATAATTTGATACTCAGCATGCGTATGCGTTGTAAGACCTGTATTGCATCGTCCGGGAGACATACTCCGTATTAACCATCATACTAACCATGTTACACTGTTTTTTGTAAATAGGTTCTTTTTGAAATTTGCTCCAGGGAGTAAAAATCGCAATTTTTATTAATTATGTCAAACATATAGCATCTTTTTTGCTCTTTACCTTTTGTTTGTCTCGATTTGACTTTACAAATACGTCAAATTTGTTTTGCTTCTGTCTCTTTCCTTGCCTGAACTTCATTATCCTTAATTTATGGATATGAGTGTATTAAGCCAGTATTCCTCTTATAAATCAGGGCATTAATTTTCATTAATTTGGCAGGTGATATTCAAATCGAGGCGTTAGTTTGAGTCTTGATTCTACTAAAGGCACGTTACGCTAAATAATGGAGAATGCTATAAATTACGCAAGGTTGGGTCTCGAGTAAAGTGTGGATATTAAAAGAATAAGGCATCAATTCGGGTTCCATCAAATCATATGACTATGTTTAAAATTACCGATAACTTTTTATTGTTGCTTTCAGACACATGAAAATTTTTAAACTTTCCCATCAACAGCTTCATTCTTAAATAAAATTATGTTCTCAAGTTATACTAAATGAATTACTTTTAACTGTGAGAATTTTATCTAGAAAATCATTATTGAATGAAAAATTTTCTACAATATGACATTTTGTTGCAGTGCATTTTCTGATTCAGAATCTTCAAGATTGGGATTATTTTTTTACTCTAGTATCTTAATTTGGCTTTTGAATAGTTTTAAAGCACACAAAATTTCATGAAATGTGTTTCAAAATTTGAGAAATTTCGTAAAATTGATTATTGTTTTATTTCTCACTGTACCATGCTATGAATATTTTACTATGCGTTTCAATAAACTTTTATGAAGCTTGAAGTGTTAGCGTGAACTAATGAATAAAAATTAAGGACGCATTTTTTTTTTATTTTGGTCTGATCTACTGAAAAAGTTTGAAATTTCTTTGAAATCGAAATCAAGAATTTATTATGCTTCTCAAGTGAAGTAGTTCACAATATTTTATTCCCATTTAATATATAAATACATGAGGCATTTACTTTTATTTGCAATACAAGCTGTGTAATATGTTTAAATAACTTATGCTTATTGGAAAATTTTTTAGATAATGTTTTTTAATGCACATATCTTCTTCAATCCTAAGAGGTCTAATATATTACGATATAGTTTAACAGCATGCAGTACATTTATTTGAACATATTTTAAAAGTTTTACTGAGTATTTATTTTAATAGTACTGTGAAGAAGTGTGAAGATTTCTATCTTTTATGGTAGGAATCACGAAAGCAGCAAATTTACGAGGAGTGGCTGGATATCGAGATTCAAACTTACTTCAATAGATGGCGACTGTGTCGAAACCAACGATTCAATGTGAACTCCAGGTGTACATATCAACCAAACTCAATTTAAGAATTCGGATGTATAATTTAATTATGAAATATCTTATAACTTGATAATGTTATCTGAAAATGTAGTCAATAATAACATATATTTAAAATATCGATAAAAAATGACATTTGTAACTTTTGTAATTAGTTAAGATAGAGAAAATTAATGAAAATTATTTTTATGTGTAACACATTTCACACAAAAGTGCAACAACAATTTGCATAATTTTGCAATGTTATTTCTAAAATTAATATACTATTTTTCTATCTCATTCAAAAAAATCTATATTTAGCAGGCAGGCGCAACTACCATTCACAATTTATTTGAAAAGGAAACATCTCACGCATTTATTTTACAAATAATTTTTGTTTTCTGATGATGAAATATAGCATTATTTTTATACAATGTTATATTTCATGCTTTAATAATGCATGCTTTTTTTGACAATATTTTATACAACAATAAAAATTCACATACAAATGACATAGGAAAGGAATGTTTTTAGAGAATACAAAGATTTTTTAAATAAAAATAAAATTATGCACACCCCAGTTTTAATTATCGTTATAAATTTTACTAAAGGGCACTAAAAGTATTTCTTATGATCTTTATATTTTCAGAATTTGGTTAACAAATCTCTCCCTCTCATCTCTCATATTTGCAATCTGGCGACTTTTTCTTCTTTTTTAGCTAGATGGATTCTATTGGTTCTCCCGTTTCTACTGAGTAACGGTGTTAAAAATTTGAACTTTAAAATAGTTAATTTTCTGAATGAATACATTTCTTAAAAAATATAACAAGAATAAAATAGTTTATATTTTGCTACACTAAAATAATTTTGTTCGTGCATTTATTGACAGGAATTAGAGCTGTATGCACTAAGTCTTAGCAAATATCTATTTAGTTTACAGCATATTAAAACATATGTCTGCATTCTTCAACACAAGGTTATGGAACCATAAATTAACTATTTGTATTTTCCTTGGTTACTAATAAAAAATATAAAATTATATTTAATTTTTTCAAGGGATGACAGGTTCTGGTGGAAACTACCTTTTTTCTATTTTTTATAAAATGAAGAGAATGTAACCAAATTTTTTTTTGAACAATTTTACTCAGTTTTAAATTTCTGAATAATTTTAAATGGTTGTTATGAAAATATTTAGATTCATTTTTATATTTACACGATCTAGAATTTGCAATTCTATTATCTGTATGAAAAAAGCATTTTAAAGACTAATATTTGTTACATCAAAGAGTATTCTTGTAGTAACATCCAACTTGCCGTTTGATATAAAAATATTTCTTTCAAATATTTATTTTTAAAAAAAACATTCTTCGATGATAATTGTTATAATATCTCTCTCTTAATACATGACCACAAATGTTGTTATTTTAATAGCTTATCTGCAATAATTGAATCAAAAAATAGTTTTAGCTGTGGTGTGTAGCAAATGAGACTGATTTTCGCTAAAAGTAGGTATGTCGATTTGCTTTAAGATACCATTTATGTATTAATAATATTAATTCCTATAGTTAGAGAATAATGCTTACCAATTCTGGAGAAAGCATATGAAAGTTTTAATGCTTCATGAGGGCTCGAATTTATCTCTATGTTCTTTTATCCCGTGTTACGATTTCAGAGACTCTTTATTCGGAAAACTAAAAACAATGGTATCTAGTCCATTTCTAAATTTTTTTCATACATTAGCAAGGAACACGTAAAAGATTCCTTGATTCTTGAATGGTTTTGAGTTAGTCATGAAATCCTCTCGTAAAATGACACTCCTAAACTGCTTTTTTTCTGTTACCCCCAAAAAAGTACGATATCTTCCCAAATATTATGTTATTTTCATCAGGTGTTGCAGCGATGTTATGCACTTTTCAGAAGAGCAGCTCGAATCTTCTATTTCATGGGATCCTTATCTTATTCTCCTTAATATTCTCTCGTATTATGTTTTTCTTCCCTGTAACTTCCCTGAAACGATTTTCGTACTAAAAATTATATGAAAATAGTTTAAAATAAATTGAACCCGTTTGAAATGTAAAGTGTAGATTTTTAATTTATATTCCATGCTTTTATCAATGCAAGATAATCGAAATATTTTTTTATGTAGAACTCGATTGAATACTTTTGAATTTACAAAAATTTACTTACATTGGATATTTTTATAAGATTTGTACTTTTATTTCTTTCTCTCACTCACAGATATAAGTTTGTATTCTGAAAACATATGAATTGTGTGATTATAATGCAATTATTTTGAAAAAACACTAAATTTTTTTTTTACCTTAGAAAGATATTTACACTGCTCGCCACCGTAAATGCAACACCCTGAAGGAAGCACGCAAATAACATGAAATTTACAACATGCATTAGTAGAGGTGAGATATGCAAATGATTAGAATTTCAGCGCTGAAACACACCACGCACGCCTGTGGCGCCACCTCAAAGCGCTATTTAAGGCTTGGAGATTTCGACGATTTCAAGTTCGGCAATTGTTTTTTCTTGTGGTTTTTTCAAAAAACGATCAGTTATGTCACGTAGAAAACAGCGATCAGCTTTTGATAAAGTATCCGAGTTCGGCAGAGGAAGGATAGTGGCCTACCGAGATTGTGGATTATCTTTCAGGGAAATCGGTAGTCGCGTTGGACGAAACCAAACAACTGTAATGTGGATATGTGACCGTTGGGTGCAGGAGGGTACGACGGACCGACGTGGTCGATCGCATCCACCTCAGTGCACCACTTCACGTGAGGACAGGCAAATTGTGCGCATGGCAGTGACGGATCGCTCAGTCACATCACAAACCATATTACAGCACATTGAGTCTGTAACGCATCATTCAGTGTCTGCGCGTACCATTCGACGCCGTTTACAGCAGAGTGGTCTGTCCGCAAGACGCCCATTGCTTGGTCTACCCTTAACGCAGAACCACAGACGTCTCCACCGTCAATGGTGCAATGAAAGAAGGATGTGGGCGGCAGAATGGAATGAAGTTGTCTTTACTGACAAGTCACGCATCTGTCTGCAACACCACGGTGGTCGGATTCGAGTCTGGAGACACCGTGGAAAGAGGATGCTGAACAGCTGCGTTATGCACCACCACACTGGTCCTGCACCGGGTATTATGGTATGGATATCACTCTCGGCATTCTTCTAGTACGCATTGCCGGTACTTTAAACAGCCAGCTCTACATCTCCGAGGTGTTGGAGCCAGTTGTCCTTCCTTACCTTCAGGGCTTGGCCACAGCCATATTTCAACAGGATAATGCGTGACGACACGTGGCACGCATTGTCCAAAGGTTCTTCGCCAATCACCAGATTGAATTGCTCCCCTGGCCGGCTGACTCTCCGGATATTTTGCCCATAGAAAACATGTGGTCCATGGTTGCTCAACGATTGACCCAAATTACACCTCCAACTGCTACACCAGATCAACTTTGGCAACGTTTAGAAGCTGCTTGGTCTGCTGTACCCCAAGAACACATCCAAAGTCTCTTTGAATCAATGCCGAGGCGTGTGGCAGCGGTGATCTCCAACAATTGTGGCTACTATGGCTACTGATTCTGGCAGGAACCACACTTCACAGAAGTCTATAAATTTAATCATTTGATACTTGGTTAACATGATATCTACAAAATAAATTTTGTTGTGCTATCTCTTGTCTTTCTTGGTGTTGCATTTACGGTGGCCAGCAGTGTAGATAAAAAATATATAGAGATAATTTTCTATACCCGTGTTTTAAATAAATGCTTACAAAAAATATTTTCGCCGATAAAATATCTAAATACTTTTATATCAATTCCACTCAGATTAAAACCTTTATCCAAAAATAATTTGGTCTAAGTTTATCATACTAAGGCATTTCTTTATTTACAAATTAATTCAAAATACAAAATATATTTTCAGTAGGAAACATTCAAGAAAAGTTTCTTGATAAACTGTAGACAATATTACAAGTTATGATAATTATGTACTCCCTAATTATTCAGAGATAGAATTAAAATTATATATAAAAAATGTATTATTAGTGTTGACTGCTATGAATTTTGCAGCGTTGTTAAAATCCTTTAAGCTATAAAAATAGGATTTTATTTCTTTTCTTAATATTTTTGAAATTATAATAGTTTATTTTAAATAAATAATTTCAATCTTTTCCCTCTTTTTATTGTTAGACTACATTTTTGCCGCAATGATTATTAAAAGTTTCAAATGGTTATTAAATTAATCTTCCATAATGAGAGAAAAAGTATTTTTCATTTATGTAATAATCGACTTTGAAAAATAAAGAAAATCGTAATATAACAAGTAATATAATTTAAATTAAAAAAATTACTATTCATAGCTTAGAACTCTCTTGAACCATTTTTATTTCTCTTTTAAAAACTTTGCTATAGAATTAAACTAAGAATATAACAAATGAGGCAGTTTTTTAAAAAAAGTATTCAAATTTATTGAACAACTTAACATCTGATATCAAAATTCTTTGAATTATGTATGCAGACTAAATAAATGGATGATCAGAGAGCCTTCCACAGATTATATAGCGAACTCTGAGGATTTCGTGCTCGTAAGGCTTGGATCCGACGTGTGCGTAGAAGTAAAAGCCATTATACAAAACGCCAACAAGAATTACAAACACTATTAAGCAACTTGTGTAACGGGCTATCTCGCAAGGCTTTACTCTAAAAACTAATTTGGGGTATTAACGACAGAGAACCTAAGAAATCTTATAATTCTTTAATAATTAATCCTTTCTGGTTAATTATTGTTTGGGACGCAATTTCCAATAACGGGCTAATTAACCCTATATTTTACGAGGAGACGTTAATTTGAGCTTGATATTGTGAATTTTCTACAGAATGTTTTATCCTACTTTGTTTAAAATCCGTCCATGATTCAACTCCACTATATATGTATATATATATATATATATATATATCCATATATATATGGTTCCAACAATACGGTCTCTGCATACGAATTAAGCAACAGCTGGTACGAGAAAATCTAGCAACAAATCATTGGGTATGGTGCTACTTAGAAAGACCTAATCATTACTTAGAATGGCCTACCATTCATTTGATTTGACGCCATTTGATTCTTTTCTGTGGGGGTACTTGAAATAGCAAGTGTATGCTTTTCAGCTCTGGTTCTAACCCCGTAAAGAAAGTCTTAGCTAGCTCTGTTTGTAGAAATAGTAGCATTTACTATACTGTTCGAATTAATCGGGACAAATGGCGAAAAGCGATTTTCTCTAATACTTTAGCTTTAGATCATTTCATACCTTAAGTAGACTGAAAAATCACTAGATTAGTATGTCCTCCTTTAACAGAAATGACATCTTCAATACGTATTGGCTTTGACTTCACTTTTGTATTGCATATATTCGTGACTTCATCATCGTGGAACCACACTTTTATAACACTTTTTATCATTTATTCTGTTGTCCTGCAATTCATCTTAGTTTAACGATTTTTGTGAATATGCCATAAGTTCTCAATAGTATTTTGGTCTAGTGAATTGCCACCAATCAAGTATTTTTATTTTATTTTCCCACATAAAAAACTGGATCGATTTTGATTGTGACAAGGAGCCAAGTAATGTTGAAATGTTCCATTCAAATGTTTCCACATGAATCCTACTGCATAATATTTCTACGTATTTAACAGAATTAAAAATGCGTTTAAGAGGAATTAAGTACCCAGTGCCTTTTGTTGTGAAAAAACCCTCCAAAACCACCATCTGTTTAGAAATGTTTTTTACAGTCTGTTGGATATAATCTGGTCGCAGAGGTTTATACTTCATTTCGTCTAACTACAATTGATTTATATCCCTGCACAAATAAATGTGTTCCATCTCTGAAATTCATCTTCCTTCAGTCGTTAACAGTCAAGGATAGGTATCTTCTGGCCCATACCAAACGCTTTTTCATCCTTTTCTGAGTTAGAAATTGTTTTTTCCTCAGTCTTGTTGACTTACGGACAAATTCCAGAAATCTTTTCCGTATAGTTGAGATACTCACTTCAACACCATAATCCAATAAATCCCTTCGAAGGTCCATGTTTGTCTTTCTTGGGTTTATTTTGATATTTCTTATTAGAATTTTATCAGTTCTTGGGGTAGTTTTCCGTTTGCGCCGATATTTTCCTTTTCTTTTTGGAGACAATGATAAGGAATCTGGAAATGCTCTTAAAACTATTGGAACAACTGATTTGTCGACACCACAGTAATAGAACACATATCTCTCACAGTCATAGAAGTGTGTTCATTAAGAGCGATTATTTTAGAACTCTTCCTCGGAGTTATTCTCGTCTTTGAACAAGCAAAAGTAACACGTATTACACTGAATGCAAAATTATAACCACCAGCTGCCACACTGAAAAGATCACAACTGAACTGCTGATGGACTAAAACCAGTCAAACGAGTAAATTATAGTCAAAACCGATATGTCACACTACCTCCATACAGATACAACCGTTTCGAGGCGGTTCGGAACATCACTGGTAATCACATACCAATATAGAAAAAAATATGTCAGTCCCACAATTCATCCGAACAGTATAGTATTTTTAATGTCTGAATTTGATATATCTTTCATTTAGAATTTTTAAAGGTATATATACACTCATGGACAAAAAAAATTAGCGCACCAAGAAGGAGTCGTCAAAATAAAACAAAATTTTAAGTACGTAATGACTACTTTGATATAAGTAAATGATTAGAAAATCAAAGAAAAACGATCATTTATTTCAGAGAAATAGGCAAAAGAACTGAAGATTTAATACCCTGTTGAACCCTCTCTATTGCGAATGCCCGATGCGATACGATGAGGCATTGAGGCATACAAGTTCTGCATGATGTCTTGAGACATTTCATTCCATATTTGCTATAACCTTGCCTCTAGTTCGTTCAAACTCGTGGGATGCCGAACTCGCCGTCCCAAATGATCCCAGATATTCTTGATTGGAGACAAATCAGGGGATAGGGCCGGCCAAGTAAGGGTAGCAACAGTGAGGAGACTATCTTGTGACACCCTTGCCGTGTGAGGCCGAGCACCGAGAATTGCCTTATTGAAAAAGGGCTCCTGTCATGGATGTTACGGACATACCGCTGGGCTGTCATGGTGCCACGGATCACTACTAGGAGTGACCGTGTATTGTAGGCAATGGTACCCCTCACCATCACATCATCTGTGGGAGTGGTATGTCGCTGTAAAGCAAAGGCAGGATTGAGGAACTGAACTGAATGAAAAATCACTGCTTCTAGATAAAAATGCAAATCTTGTACGGCAAATACTTAATCGTATACGTGTGTGTAGGTGGAGCCAGCAGAAAAGCAGGCTTTATAAGCGCATATAAGTTAAGACGTATTTTATTCGCCAACACATCTCGGTGAATTTCTTGGTGTTATTTTGAAGCAATCGTTTCAATTCAAATTGTAACAGTAAAAATGAGTAACCACCAACGTTTAGATGATGAAATATGGTGGTGAATTGTGAGGAGGCTAGAAGCAGGCCAATGTCAAGCTCAAATCTGTAGAGAGTTCAATTTAACGCCCAGCGTCGTGTGTAATTTATGGAAACAATTCCAAGATACTGGTTCCAATGAGAGAAAGCCTGGGCAAAGTCATACAAGAACCAAGAAGGCCAGAGAATATCGCCATTTGTCAATAATAGCGAGGCATAACAGAGGGACTCCTACTTCTCAACTCACTCGTTACATGTATGCAGCCACAGAAATCCGTGTATTAAGGGTGACTGTTTCAAAAAGACTTCATGAGAGAGGGTTGTTTGCGAACTGCTCACGTCTACGAACAGGAGAGTCAGCTTAGTATGGTGCAGATAGCATAGAGATTGGAGTATGGATCAATGGGTGACTATTTTGTTCACCAATGAGTCCCGTTTCAGCCTAAACACCGATTCCCGGGGTACGTTCATATGGAGAGAACCAAGGACCCGCTACTTACCCTCCAATGTCAGCGAAATTGACAATTATGGCGGAAGAGGTTTAATGGTGTGGGCTGGCATATGTGTGTGTTGGATGACTCTAAGCCTCTCCATGTCTTTGAAAGAGGTTCTGTGACTGGTGTGATCGAGATGAGGTCTTGGAGCCCTATGTTCACCTTTTCAGGGTAGCATGTGGCCCCGAGTTCATTTTAATAGACGATAACGCGAGGCTACATGGAGCTCTTCTGGTCGACGAATTTCTAGAGAGTGAGAATATTCACCGTATGGATTGGCCAGCCAGGTCTCCAGACCTCAACCCTGTAGAGCATGTCTGGGACACTCTGGGGCGGATAACTGCGACTCGCAACCCCCTCCGAGAACCATCCAGGAAATGAAGACAATGTTGCCTAACGAGTGGGACCAATTGCCACAAGAACTGATAAACTGCCTTATTTCAAGTATGACATCACGCTGCGAAGCCTGTATAGCTGTAAGAGGGGACCATAACCCCTATTAACCCATTTCTTTTGTTTTTTCTTCAAACGCTGTTTCATACCTTCGAACTCCAACGAGTGTTACGAACGATCATGAGTGTGTATTTCAATTGTTGATTGGTTATTGTTTTGTATTGGTAATAATGTATGTACATATCAAATTTCATTGAAATCGGTCCAGTAGTTCTAGAGATAATCGATCAAGTCTGAAAATTCTCTTAATTTTTTCACCAGCGTATATATATATATGTTACCGGCAAAGTATGAAATCCGGCATTCCATAGAATGCCTAGGCATTCTATACAATGCCTAAATCTAGCCGGCAATGTATGAAATGATTCCTATTTCACACATTGCCTAGGCATTCTATAGAATGCCTAATGAGAAACCGGCAAAGTGTGAAATACATCTCAGATTCATTTCGAATATTGTCAACTGGCAAGGCATAAAACTTTTAAAGCGTATCTCAGGCTCAGAATCTGTTAGTTGTGTATTGCTGTTTGTTCGAAAATGTCAAAATACTCAATTTTACTTAAACTTGTTCATCAAAAAAATTGGTTTTTTCCAGTGCTCTTTGAAAATGGAGGAGCAAGCTATAGTGTTGGAGTAGGAATCATGGTTTATAGCAGAGGTCGGCAACCTATGTCACATGTGGCACGTTTCTCAGTGGCACTTTACACTAAACACATTTGTAAATTTTTGAATTGTTCCAAAAATGCTTTTCTGTGTGGTTCGCTGAATCATATTGGTAGATTGGTTTGACACGCAACAGCTAAAAGGTTGCTGACCCATGGTCTATAGACATTAAACAACTATTCGATAGCTAGGTGTCCAAAATTCGAGTTGACGCTGCAAAAAAAGGGGGGGGGTCTTAACTAAAATTACTTACTAGAAATTAATAACTGATATACAAAATGCTAAAATGACGACTAAGAAGAAGGGGCCCAGGGACTATTGGTTGCTGAAGAGCTATCATGTGATGTTTTAGGAAAATTAAAGTAAACATCAGTACCATAAGAAAAAGGAAAGCATCAGTACCATAAAACAGTGGTTCCCAACCCCTGATCCCAACCCCTGATCCGTGGATCAAAGGGTATTGGGCCACTCAAGAAGCAATAAATTATTTCCATTATATTTACTGAGGTGTATATTTCTCGTGTTTGTGCGACTTTCCATGGAAATCACTTCATATATTATGTAAAATCATTTTATAATTATTTGTTGGTTTAACTGAATTTTATTCTGAAGGCATGTTTAAATACAATTAAATTGTAAAATCAAAACAATTTAAAATATAAATAATCAACGTCCCACCCTCAGCGGGCTGCCGTAAAATGATCAAACATTGACCATCCCGGAAGATAAAAATGTTGGGAAGAACTGCTATACAGTATTAAGTCACGGATTTTTTCCCCCAATGGGGCTGCAGATCGGTATTTTTACCATTTTCAGACCTAGTACATTTTACAGGGGCTGGTATCTCTTTTTAGGGCGGCACCATGTAGGCCATACCAAGGGAGGGAGGGAGGTACCTGAGCTCTGACGGTGCGAACTTGTTCTAGGAATTTAATTTGCCAAAAGCAAAATTAAATTCCGGATTCAGGGGGTGTAATAGAATTTTGAAAGAACTTTCAACCAAATACAAAAATGTTACACGTTATGATATTGAACTGTACATCCACCTAGGTGAAACTTGCCAGAAAAAGCAGACTCTATCCACTTCGATCTTCTGAAGGAATTTTAATACAAATATATAAAAAATCACAATTTAAAAATATTTTTTTTCTAATGGCAGTCTCATTATTTTGACAGAATAACATTTGTACTTTTAGAAATGTAAGTCATTGATATAATATCCTTATCATGACCTTTTTTCATACTTTGCCTAAATATCTTTAGGCATTCTATAGAACGCCTAGGCATTCTATACAATGCCTAGGAAAAGTATGTAATAAATCTCATATATCATACTTTGCCTAAAAACGTCCGGCATTTTATAGAGTGCCTAGGCATTCTATAGAATGCCGGCATTTCATACTTTGCCGGTAACATATATATATAGAATTATCGGGATTTAGATTTAATTTTTATAAATTAAGTTTAATATTAATTTATAAAAACGGTCCGTTACCTAGTAGGTTCATTTCAGCTCTGTTATGCAGGCAAATAAAAGGAAAGTTTGGAGCCTTGAAAATATGTTAAACCTTTAATCTTAGTCCTAAACCTAAGAGTTTGCTATTGTATTATTGTGAAGCTATTTTACTTTGTTCTGTACTGCCCGCTACCTTTTAGTCTACTGTGTGTGTTTAGCATCAAGCTAAAATTATATTATTTTAGTATGTTATTCATTAATATATATGAATATGTATAAACTCAAAATTATATTTTGACTGAATTAAATACTACTCTAAGCATAAACTCAAATTCACGTTTAAAAACACGAAGAAATTCAGCTTCTTATACTTAGAGTAGAATAAATTTGTGTGTGTGTGTGTGTGTGAAAATATGTCGAAATATAATGCGAATAAATTTATTAAAAATCTTTAAATACAGCAATTTTGTAGGATTTTATGAGAAATGTACAAAAATACCTTACTTTCTCAGCGTTTTGGAAATAATTTTAGTTAAATATAAAGTTATCGACGAAATTTCGAACGTTTCCATTATCTAAATGTTATAGAAAAATAACAAAGATAGTATATCTAAGCCGGAAAAGATTGATTAAACGATTTTTAGCTCATGTTTCGCGAAGCTTTACATATTATTTTGCTACTTTCTTGAATATATCCCATATAGCTTCACACGCATATCCTACCGAAATGACTACGGATAATATCCAAAATGCAAAACCAAGTGAAAGGTCTTCGTAAATGACTTAACATTAAGCCAATAATTGCACCTAATCTTTCTACGTGAGCTATCAGCTGTATTGATAAGTAGAAAGCGCAGTTATTACATTGAAACTAAGGAGTAACCATTAAGTCTTGATCATATTCCTATTACTTTATGGATCGTTATTAAAATTAAGTTTCTGGAGGGCAATGTTAACTCTGCGCCATACTTCTCCTTTAAATTAAGCATCTTATCATAATTATCCATTGCTTCTTAGATAAGGGATCGTGATTAGATGAAACGTGAAGTTTTCCGTTAGGGCTCGTTAAGATCGTTATATGAAGTAATTTAGAGCACCTCATTTCACCTCCTGCGACTCAGCATGAGATAAAAGTTACAGCTCTAATTATCGAGACAACGGCTGAATTAGGGCTTGCGAACCGGTTTTGACCGGTTCTTTATTAAAATTTACCTAACTATAGAAAACCCTAATTTTCCCGAAAAACCGAAAGTCAAATGTATTTATATATATTTCAAGTCATAAGTGCTTTTATTTTCTACTATTATTTATGAAGTATTTATAATAAAATTTATTTAAACTCAAAGATAAAAAGAATTTTTTTTTCATTATATAAAATAATGAGTAATGTTAAATAAGAAATAAAAATACAATAGCTAAGGGAGTGTCATTTGAAAGTAAACCGATATAAAAAGATAATATTATTTTTATTCTGTAATACAGATTTTGTGCTGTAATAGATGCAAAAGTATTAAATTTTCTTAAAGGTATATTCTGGGAGTATAATATACCCTGACATTTGAAATACATTTATAGTTATTTTTAAGTAAAGAATTTATGTTTACAAAACAATAGCTTTTAGTAACTATTAATTTAATTTTATTTTATGTTAAATATGAGCAGTAAAAAAAGTTAGAAATATGAAACCGTTCCAAAAAGAAACAAAAAATATGGCAAAATGCACTAGGTGTATTGTTTTAAATTGTGCAGAGGAACATATATAAAAAAAAAGAGAAATTTTTTGTGAATCCTCTTTGAGCAAAACACATCATTACTATGAAAAAGTTAAACTTACAGTTAAAAAAGCAATAATAACTTCAAGTATGTTTCATTTTTTGAAGTAGATCCTTTGGAAGAATTATTGGCCACATGTGCAACATATGACTGAGTTTTCGATTCATGCTATGACACATATTCAATTGCTATTCCAAAATGTATTACAAAACGTAGCTATGAAATTCCTAGAGAAGCGAAGATACAATTAAAAATAATTGTAAGTTTTGCTAATGAGAAAAACTAAAAACAGTAAGAATATGTTTAGAAAAATGACTGAATCTGGTATGCTTTTCTCAGTAACAATAGATGAATGGACTAGCTATAAGGAAAAAAAGAAATTTAAACATAACATTTCATTCTCTTTGTGACGGATCTATACGCGACCTTCAACTTTCAACTCCTTTTGGGTATTCTTTTGGGCCAGCAATTTTATCCAATCTTCTCCTAAAAGAAGAAAAAGGATATGCAAATCAAGTTTATTATATATATTCCTTCTTCACGAGTTTGAGAGTTAGTGAATTGTGAGTAGATTAGAAGGGAAGTGAATAATGAATAGTTAGTAAATTGATGAGAATTGGTAAACAAAGAGTAAGAAAGTGATTAGTTTAGCTAACCAAGAAGTGTTAGAGTCTAATTGCAATTGATTGGTTGACTTCCTAAAGTCAGGTACTGTAAACTGCATATTAAGTTAATGTTTTAGAGTATTAAAGTAGTTGGGAGGACTGTATAAAGTAATATTAAAGGAAGAGCTTCATTATTCAACATATTCTCCCCAAACTCGAATCTCGTCTCTCTTGTGCTCTATTACTGAATTGAATTATCTTATTTATAGTGTTATTTGTGTTTGAGTTGTTTATAGTGATAAATAAAATAATTGGAACTTATCATGGCGAGGGATATTTTAATTCTTTCCACACCTTTAGCTGGGTCACAGGGTAGAAGGAATATGAACTCGTTTCATCTTGAGAATAGTTTTAAATTAAGCCTTTTTGACGTACATGGCTCATGAGATGTATACCAGGATCAGTCCCTATTTGAACAAAAATGAATGAAGCACGCAATTCTATTAGGGCACTAACACAATACGGAGACAGCATTAGGAATAATATAGACACAGTTAAATGAAATTGGAAATAAATTTGACATCAACCATGAAATCCATTTGGCTTTTGTAGACACTTCTTTCAACAAAATGATGTATACAGTGAAATTTTAGATTCTGAAAAGGACGATGAAGCTGAAGCTCAGTTTAATTTTTTTTGTTGGCGATTATGGTAATGTTATTTAAATGTAGATAATGGTGTCTAGATAATGTTGCATAGAATTCAGAAGATGCCAAAATTAATAAAATGCTGAAAAACTTTGAAAATTGTCAGTTTTTTCATAAAATTGCCAGGAAAAAGTTATGTGTTGAAGAGAAAGTTGTTAAAATAGATTGTAGGATTAAGGGAAACTCCCCTGTACCTATGATGAACAAATTTATATGCATTACATAAAAACGTATTAGAAAAAGAGGCATAGTTATTTATACAATGAAAAGAGCTTAAATAGTTTAGTAAGTTTAAATGAAATATTAAAGTCAGCATAATTGACAGTAAAAGAGCTTATTAAAAATAGTTTAACCTTACTGCAAGAGTACTGACACATTTTTATTTACACAAATAAAAAACTAGCGGTGCTTTGAGGAAAAATTTTCTTAATACATTTTTGAAAATAACAATTTGAGAAAGTTGAAAGAAAGGAAAATAACATTGTATAAGTTTTTTAAAGGTATAACTTTTCCACAAATGGTGGAACTTTCATATTTTCTTAGGTTGTCGACTCTGTCCTAGGCAATGACTTTGATAGCAAGATTATAAAGTCAGCTTGGAAAATAAAGCACATGGGACGCATTGTATAAATAATAGAGATGCTAATGATGTATATGTATATGTTGCAAATTATACATATGTATAACACCAAGATCAAACGAATGTACATTATATCCATGCATATATATTGTGGTTATTTATTTAAAGAAAATTCTTTTCAAAAATAAGATTTTTTTTTACATAGAAATTCTATGTTCTGCAATTGTTTTAAACTTATAAATCAAGGGGCTTTTAATTTTGAAAATAAAGATTGAGAATTAGTTTTTTTTATGGAAATACATACTCATTAAAATTTAAATTTGCTTGCAATCTTCAATATTTATTAGAAGATAGCTTGACTATCTATTAGATGGTAATTAAGTTACCAACGGTCTCTGAAAGGTTTTAACACTTTAAAATAATCATTTTCGTTACATAAAATATGCGGTACATATTCATAGCAAAACCCTGCAAAGACACATTTTACAAATCGAAGAAAAATCACCGCTGTTTCCCTGACATTTTTTAATGATACATTACGAAACCTTCATTTAAGAATTTGTTAGCAACCTATTTCGACGTAACTATTAATAACAACTGTGAGGATTATAGAGTGATAAATGTTGGTGAAAGAGAGCAACAAATCAGAAATGCGTGACAAACAACGTAAAAATGATGTTTGAATTACTCAGCGGGCCCTTCTCTATAAAGTAAACGAGAATTTCCTGTTATATTTCTTGTACGTCGCATTGTGGGAAAAATAATAGCTTTGAACTACAATGATTTATTGTTCGGTGCTCATTCATCACCGAACACTTTTTATTGAGCATATTTACAACTATACAAGCATAAAGAAGTATAGTACAGACAAACTAAATTTTTCTATCGTAACATTTAGTGTGAATAAAATTTGCACATAATTTTAGCAATTATGGCATACATGAGAAGGAACTATAAATATTTAAACCATTGTTTTTATAGTATAATAAGTTACTGTATTTAGTAAAATATACGGAGTATAATGTTAAAAATTCATACTTTATTAAAATTGAATGAGGAAAAACCTGATTCCTTTGTATTATTAAATTAAAACTAAGTATATAAATGTAAAGAGATAATGAAGAATATATATATATATATATAGTCAAATTGAATTTTCTGTCATATTCAATGTTTTTCTGAGGAGGATTTCATTAAAAATATGCTCGTACAATCATTCTTCTTAAGAAATATTTCATATTTTAATTATTATTGTTTTGTTTATAGGCTTAATTAAAACACATTTTTTATTACAAAATGTACTCATAATAAAATTAATTCACATCTATAAAACTCGACAGCTGAGTGATTTTTGTCGCAAACACGAGGTCAGCATTGTTTGTGTTGAGTCGTGAGTTTGAATCTTGGTATCACTAAGGACTTGCTGTGTAGAGGATAGGATTCACGTTAAATCTGTCGAGGCTCAAAGTTCTTAAATTATCTTGGTAAGGGAGTTTGGGGAATGGGGTGGCAGCTCAAGTGTCGTCCTTACCATTTACGACTTGGTTCGTTTTCCAATAGGTCTTGTGTGCCTTCGAAATGTGACATTAAAAACTATCCATCATTTTAATGATTCGATCTCAAGTAAGATTCTCCAAATATCGTTTACAAGATTGCGTGTCCCAATTAGTCAGAAATTCTACGTCGTTCTAACTGATGTAAGCAGTGCAATGGCTGTCCCAAAAAATGACGAGTGACTTACTAAAATTTTATCAATGACGAGCCCAAGTGAGCTTATATTCAGAAGAATGGAGAAGAATGACTGAAGTGGATCAGAAAATTAACTTGAATACGGGTAAACTGCTGAAATTATACTGTCAGCTGCTCTGTGCCTTCTAATACTCCTATTCTAACTTCCTGTACATCTTATATGCGCATGGCCTACCGTATTTGACTGGTCTTTTGGTTCACCTTGCTTGCTCTTTCCTTTGATATGCTATTTTTCAGTTTTATCCTCAATTTTTCCATGCACACCAGTATTTATATATAATGTTAGCCAAAATGCAACAAGATCAAGTACCCTATGTATGAAACCTGTATCACGTGTACATTTCTATAAGACGTGCAAATTATACGCGTAGTAGCATTACGTATAATAACAATACATATTGGTACTATTTAAAGAGAGAACTATTTTTAAGTGCGATAATTTTTATCATCTACTGTTCTTTTCTTGAAAATCTTCAGTATGCCTTATTGAAGAATACGGAATTTCTGAATTTAACGTGGAAGGAATTGGAATTTGTGGAATATTTTTCCGATAGATATGTGTTCGTGTTGAATGAATTGAATTCATGACAATATAAATCAAAGACCTGCTAATGACCACTTTGTGAAGGATCTATACGTGGTTCCACTAATATCTCCTCTCTCTTTAAACAAAATATTTAATTCAACCAACTTTCATCGAGAAAGCGAACGTGATTTATAATATTATATAAATTCGGTTTTCGAAAGTTGGCAGTAAGAAAGAAATAGAGTACGAAAGTAAGAAAGGAAGTAAGGAAGTGAATTGTTGACAAGCTCAAGTTGATGTGTTAGATGTGTGCAAATAGGAGTTTAACAGAAGTTTGAGAATTAGTGGTTAGTTGAAGATTGAAAAGCAGTGGAATTCAAGATTACAGAGCGTGGAGCCATTGTCATTTGATCAAGCCGAAAAAAGTGTCTGAAGTTTCCCGTGTAGGATCTGATGTATTAAAGATTCAGGTACTGTGCACTTAATTAAGTAGAAGCTAATTATAAGTGTGCGATGTAGTTGTAATTGAGTGTATTTAAGCTATCTTAGATTCAGTTGAGGTCTGAAGTAGTATCCCCGTGTTATAGAATCTCACCTCTGCACTCTACCTTAATTCATAAGCCTTAATTAGAACTGTATTGTGTCTATTTAGTAATTGTTAATAAGAATTAATAAATCAAATTAGATTGGAAATAATGTCTGTGGATTATTTAGTTCCTCCTACACATCTAGCCGGGTTTACAGGTAGACAAGAGGGTTCGGATGTAAGATGTAACCGAACGTTACCACAACTTTAAATATCTGGTATGATTCAAATTTGATTTAAGAGTACACTTTAATATTTTATGTAAAATTAATACAAATATGTTTTACGCCCAAATTTTTCATGTTGAAATGATGTACAATTTTGGCTTTTTCTACACAGTATATATTATGAAGTTCGAAGAATTTATAATCATAAAAATACCAGCAAATTTTCTGCAAAATTTGCTTAAAGAAGTCTTATGTTACAAATATTTGATTTTTCCTTTTTCTTTTTCTGAAAGAAACATAAAAGATTCTCTTTAACAAAAAGTTTCTTTTATTTTACCACGTAAAGGGATTAAGAAAAAAATCCTTGTGTTCTTTTTCGCTTTTTTATGTTTTTCTCAAATATTGTACGAGTCAGAGGATTATTCTTTTATTATGGGTTGAATTTCTGCGGGCTGAAATACTTCTATTGATTTATTGTTAGCTGAGTATGAAGACTTGTATAAAAATTAACGCTATGCATCGAAATCAAAGAGTTAAGAAGATTTGAATGGATGAAATGGATGACAGAGAATGGATGAAGGAAAGAGTAATTCTCTGGAAATCTGCTTTTGGAAAACTCATTTTTCTGGAACAAAATAATTTGATAGAAAACGTACACCTTCCCTTGTTTAGAAGGTCAAATTTTGACTCATAAAATTTCAGACGGTATTTTTTTTCATTTGCTGAGTGAAGCACAAATAACACTCACATAATAAAAAAGTAAAATATTTCCCTGAAAATGGATTTCATAACTTTAACTTAAAATTAATTCTCGTTCGTGAACGATTACAGGATTTCCAGCCAGAAAATCTTTGGAACTGTTGGCTAAGTGCGTCTACTAGTTGGCGAAGTGCTACCACTTCCTGATATAAAGGATTAGGCAAATCTTCTCGAGGATTTGTTGGTAGTGCTGGGTTCGAACTCGTGGACTTATCCATCACGGAAACATTTAGGAAAGGATCAGTTCTAACTTCGGCTATTTTGTCGGCTAACTTAGCTAAATTTTCAAGTGTCTCTGAACTGACTGAAAGAATTGATTGCATTTCTGATGGTAATTGTTGTAGCCATAAGGTTTTTAAGAAATCGTCTTTTAAAGATGCACCGGATGCCAATACCCACATTTTCCTTAACAAGTGTGACGGTTCATCGTCACCTAACTGGAGTTCAGATAGAAGCTTTCGAATTTGTTTATTTGCAGAGTCTGAGAATTCTGCGATAAGCCGTTCTTTAAGTTCATTATATTTGTTTGTGGCTGGGGGCTTAAACAAAATATCTGAAACAGAGGGTAATGTTTCTGGATCGATAGCTGCAATAATATTATTATACTTTGTTTGATCATTAGTAATTGCCGATAAAGCAAAATTACTTTCCACCTGCACAAACCACAGTTTAATATTGTTTGTCCAAATTGGGGGTAATTTAACCGCTATTCGTGCAATTTGCGAGTCGTCGCTCTGCATGTTTATTTTTAACGATTGTAAATTTAAGATATTAAATCAACTAGAAAAATTATTATCAAAAATGACAATCTGAATTATTGACCTAAATGAATTGCATTCCCAAACCAAACGAATAACCATAAACACTTACTTGAATCATAGCCACGTGTAGCGGTAATCCAGTCCAATGATCTTTATATCCCTTTCGAAGGTTTTACGTTCTGCAGTCAAGGTCACTAATGTAAAATGACTGTGTTGGGCAAGCATTTACTAAAAAACATAACTTTATTTATATAACATAATTATTTTAAATTAAAGCAAAAACATCGACGGTCGTTAGTCGACCTGAGCTAGTTGGAAGTGAACGCGTAACAGTCTTCTATCGAATGAGTTTATATAACGGTACAGGGTGGCCACATTCCGCCAAGTTGCCGGCGCAGGCGAGAGTGGCATGCACCGCATATTCTTAAAAGCAAAAGCCTTTTAAAAAAATGGAAAAAATAGACGCCAAATCAGCAAACTATCTTGAAAATTAATGTAGAGAAATTATATGGAGAGAAGAGAGAGAAAATTCCGAACTTGCTGTATCTCTCTTAGCTGAACGCGGGGTTGCCGAAGAAAAGAGAGAATCGCTCCTATCCCAAGAACAACAGCGCTGCAACATAATTTCTCTTCTTCACCTAAAGGAACTTTGAATACTCAAAATTTCAATTTCAATATGGAAACTTAGGCAGAAGAAAAAATTAAAAAGGAGAAGAGGGGGGGGGGCAGAAGAAGAGTGAGAAGAACAAATACAGAGGAAGAAAAAAAACCCAAAATACTACCATCATAACACTTGATGTACGTTTTGAAGATGTACAAATTTTATCGAAAATTATATAATTTGGTAAGTTCCAACAATTTTTTCCTAAGAAACTTCGAAGATACATGCAATTCTTTCGAAGTAACAGAGAAACAAAAAAATCAAATTTTTAACCACATAAGTAAATGGAACCATTAAAACTTTCATAACGTCCAACCCAATACCAAAAGCTTCTACAAATTGAAAAATGACCTGGTGCACCAATTTAGAATACAAGTACTTCCAGCGGAGGTACATCTTCAACTATCTAGAACTGTAAAAACCTCTAAGGAGACACATGTAGAATACTTCTACAGGATGTAAGAACTCGCGTCACGAATAAAAATGGAAGAAGCTGAAAAATTCTATATCATGAAGGGATTGAAGGAGAATAGAGCAATAGAGATGTAACTACAATGTTTCCGAGATATACAGGACCTGAAAGAAAAAATGAAAATTTTGGATACAAACTGCTGTTTGTAAAACATGCAACAGCATGCACCATGAAGGGTCCATCAGAATTAAATAGAATTAAATGCATAAACGACTTGTATTAGTACAAAAAAATGACGAAATTTTCAAAGCAAAAAACCAATGTTATGTGTCCAAAATCAGTATTTGATGTAGCCAAAAAGCGCTGCAATAAGTGCTGCTACACGACGTGGCATGGAGTCAAACAGATTTCGAATGTCTGCTTGTGGAAGAGAATTCCATATTGCTTGTATGCGCAGCAAAAGTTCGTCTTTTGAAGCTGCAGGGCGCTGATCATGAGCGAGACGCCGACCAACCAAATCCGGCACGTGCTGAATAGGCGACACATCCAGCGAGTAAGCAGGCCAAGGAAGAAGTTGCATGGTGTTAGGCTGAACAGAAGTCTCGAACAGTCTTTGCAATATGTGGGCGTGCATTATCCTGCTGAAAGATAGCTCCAGGGATGCCTTGAAGGAAGGGAATGACTTCGGATTGTAGCACTTCGCGGCGTACATATTGCTATTGAGATTACCCTCAATTCGTAGCAAATTGGATCATCCATGATACGAAATCGCACCCCAAACCATAACTTCGGGTGTTAGGCCACTATGTCATTCGATAAAGTACTATGGAAGGCAGCGTTCACCGACATAGGGTCTGACACGAATGCGGCAATCAGGGTCCCACAAATTGAAGCGTGATTCCTCTGAAAAGATCACTTGGTGCCAATCAGCTTGCCAGGTTCTGCGTTCATGAGCCCATTGCAGGCGCAGCCATCGATGTTTTGCTGTGAGGGGTATCCTGTATAAAGGCACCCTAACATGCAATCCACGGCGTAGCAGACGTGAACGAATTGATGAAGCCAACATTAGTACACCTGTAGCAGTAGACCAATGTGCTGCCAACTGCCTAGAGAAAGTTGTATGGTCATTCACTGCCAAGCGGACCAGGTGCCGATCGTCGCCTTCCGTCGTCCACTGCTAGTTTTTCGAGTTGTTTGGTGCTCATCAGTAAACTGCTTCCAAGATTGCATCACTGTGGAACTGTTCCGCTGCACACGAGCTACTATTGCGTGATAGGAAAATCTTCCTTCTAAAAGGCCGATAATCCTCCTCCACTCAAACTCCGTAAGTTGTTGGAATTTCTCCTTATTTCTTCGTGGAGGCATACTTAGGTCTCACTAAACGTTCGCCACTAACAAATAATCATTAACTATTTTCAACGGCCTGCTACAGCTCTCAATTTATACGCTTTCAACATCAGTTCAGAGGGCACTGTGCACGCCACGTATGCGCGGTGGCTTTGAAACTTTACTACTTTACGTAACATACTATATTGATATTTGCCGCAAAGTTCATTCAATTCTGATGATTTCTTCATGGTGTTGCATTTTTTACAAACTGTGGTGTACTAGGAAAACAGAATCCAACCTCAAGTGGCCCAGAATTTATACATCCAAAATATCCGGGGTAAAATATTCGACACAACTTGCCCATAGACAACAGTACAGAAGATGGAGAAGTGTTCATTATCAAAACCGGGTTGGGGTTATTCAAGAAACAATGTATTCTCTCCCCAGCGTCCGGCATTCTCTCCTCATCCTCCGGACTTCCCTTATTTTAAGGTAGCAGCGGTAGCGAAGTGATCAAGGTATCGGATCAGGGCTGGCGTGTCATGAGTTCGAGCCCAGTACCATTGAAGACCCGCCGTGTAGGGGAGGGATGCACGTAAAATCTGTCGAAAGCTCTAACGTCCTCCCGTTGGTTTGGGGTGGTAGTTAGGAGAGGTGGGTGCTAGCTCAGGTGTCGTCCTCGTCACTTGACCATGGTTCAAAATTACGAGGTCTGTCGCCAAAAGCCCTCGTGTAGCTGAACAGTGCGACGTTAATATTCACTCACTCACTCACCCTTCTCTTCAGCGGCTGACAATGTATCCGAGAAACTAACGGATCACGCAGCAACGACCAACGGATTTGCGACCAGACCAACCTTTCACTCCTATTAAAGCACCCAAGAAAATAACACGGTATTCCAACCACACCTGACATGAGACCTGATGATCATCGAGGCAAGAGTCAACTTGAAAATAGTTGTGGTCCTCCTGGATTCAGGATCAAATGTCAACATTATTTTCAAAAATTTACTAGCACAAATCAAGAAACAACAAACTGTGGAACACATCGAATCAAAAATATCCACCCAATGGACAAATCTAGATTAGTGAAAACATTATTTTACAAATGACATTGGGAAAGTCGTAAAATATTAAATTCCTCAAATTAAATATAGAGCTCCTATATTTAATTGTGTCTAATAAGACTATGAGTAGTTTTGAATTAATTGTTAATTTTAGTGAACACGGAAAATATTTCAAAGAAGCAAAACACACAATTTTAAAAAAGGGCGAATCTAATGAAATCATTACAGAAAAAAGAAGCATGAAGTAGAAATTAAAATTCTTCAATTTAATAATAATAAAATTATCTTTAAGAAAGTTGATCATGTGTTTAATGTACAAATAATTCCTAACAGTGACTATGATATTATTAATGGGATGTTGGTAAGTATAATCATGTCTTTGCTAAAAATAAATTGGATGTGGGTAACATCAAATGTTCTCCTACTACCTCAGAATTATCCACTACAAATCTCCCTTATAGAACCTCTTCTAAAGATGACGGGGAAATTTAAAAAAAACTAATTAGAGATGCATTGTTCAAAGCAGGAATAACTAAACCATCTCATAGTTCTTATACTGCTCCTATAACTTTGGCCTTTAAAAAAGAGGATAATAATCGCCCACGATTGTGTATCGATTATAGAAAGTTGAATGCTATCACAAAATTGGATGCGAAACCAATTCCCCGAAAGGATGCAGTTTTAGACATATTAACACATGCAACATTTTTCTGTACGATCGATCTTTGCGCAGGGATTGGCACATTAAACTAGATGATAATAAATCTGAAAAACTTGCATTTATATCAAATTATGGTCTTTTTCAATTGAATTGCTTGTCTTTTGGATATAAAAATTCCCCAGCTATTCTTCAAAGAGCTATGCGACAAATTCTAAATAAATATCAATTAAAAAATTTGCATTAAATTACTTTGACGATATAATACTATTTTCAGAATCAGTTGAAGAACAGGCAAAACATTTAGAAGAAATTTTTAAAATTTGTGAAACAGAAAATATTAAATTAAAATTCTCAAATGTAAATTTGGTAAAGATACAATTGATTTCTTGGGGTATAAAATAAAACAAGGATTATACAGTCCAAACAATACGGATGTAGAAATAATTTAAAAAACTCTTATCCCCTAGAAATGTAAAAGTTTTACAAAGAGTCTTTGGTAGTATTAATGTGTCTATTATAAATTCATTCTCCGAAGGGTTAAGGCTGTAATTGTATTAGGTGGAGACTCTACCAACTATTGAATATGAATAAATATATTGTTTACTTCTTTTATCACGGAGAGGCAAATTATTTATTGGTATATGTGTATATAATGATTCGAAGAAATATATGGAAAACTTTTCTGGAAAGTGTTTTTATTCATTTTTTAAGACAGCTTTAAAACAACATTTTCCTTTAGAGACGAATCTACGCCAACAGTGCCAATATTTAATTGGAGTGTATATTTATTTCCATAACTGCTAAATCGTCATTTTTCTTTTTAGTTTAGGATTCGATTGGAGATTAAAGTGAGGGAAGGTACTGCCTAAGACCATAAAGATAGGATTGGAATTTGATGTTGGATGATCTTCTCTGAGAAGTTATTTCTGCTTAATTTTGTACTCGAGTATATACAACGGGAAAATGAATATTAGATGAGAAATACAATTTTGTTTAGGTTATAAATATTAATTATCCTTACACACACGCACGGTATATATATATATATATATATACCGTATTTACTCGAATCTAAGGTGCCATCGAATCTAAACCACACCCCAAATTCTCTACACTTTTTTTTTTTTGAGAAAAAATTTAAAAAAATAGTAAAAGGCTCTATTTAATACTTAAGAGTAAGTTAATAATAATTTATTTTACCAATATTAAGAGCTTTCAAAAATACATGAGTCTATAATTACTCTAACCGTCAATATCGTGTTTCAAAAATCATTCGTCACTCCCATTGCCATAGCTAACTTTGGGATTGGTGCCGGTGTCGCCATTTTTCCACACTGTGTCGTTTTTCGTGCAACATTTTTTTAAAGAAAATGTATCATAGAAGAATGTAAAATAATTATTAAAGATTGTTAAGCATTTACAAGGAAAATTTATATCATTTTGCTTACGCCATCAACGTACATTTGTTTCATCCGTGAGAAATTTTCAGTGGCAACTGCTCTGTTTCCGCTTTTTCTGCATATAAAATTGCCTCCCTCATTCTTGCGTTATAGTGAACTCGTCTTGATGTTTAGGTGATTAAAAGAGAGGGTATACAAAAAATTTCCTAAATACGAGTTTAAATACAACTATGTTTAGGATAGATTGAACACAGGAGATAAACCGCGGAAAAGGAAAAGTCGTCGATCCAAGTGGCCAGAATGAACGGGGTTACATTTTTCCTTTTGGAAGGGGTGGAAACTCAATTTTCCTCCTTCAACAAATGTTCTGCATTCAATTCTAAGTCACACTTGATTTTCATTAGTATTAACACTGGAAAAATAGTGCGGTTTAGATTCGAGTAAATACGAGCAGCATAATTGTGAAATGAGAGAAATATATACTTATTTTGTCGAGGATTCAATTTGTCCTGGTAATACATAAAAATAACGCAAGTTAAATATAATACATTTAATCATTATTTAAATATTTAAATAAATTACGCTCATTGAATGTCGTTAAAATATTTCGGACAACACGTGGACACATTTTTGTCTCGGAAATGAGCAGCAATTAAAATGGCCTATGAATCGTTAGAGTTCCGAGTTTTTGAAACGTTCGGTTGCTGCTCTCTGTTATATGCAATTAAAGATTGGACTTTTCTCGTTGGAGGAAATTTATAATGTACTCTTGTACATTGAGGAAATGGCAAGGTTTTAAGGCGATAACGGCTTCAACGAACTGAGAATAATGACTCCAGAGAATGAGTTGGTAAATGTCTGCTTTCGTCCGTCTAATAGTTAAACGGAGGAGAGAAATAAAACCGATAAATGCTTGAGCTTCAGAGTTTCATTTTAAGTTTTCTATTCCTTTCTTTCTCTTTAGACCATTTCTGCTGGATCTACCCCTTCGAGATCAGCAAAGATTATTTCGAAAAATAAAGATATCTCTGCATATATAATTAACCCTTCAAAATTCGATAAGGGAGAAGAATGGGCTTAGAAGGTATAAAAAAAAGTAAAATTACGGCAGCAGACTCTTCCGATATCAATCACAGTTTGTTAATTAATTGTGTGTGTGTGCGTGATGATATATTTTTCTTCACAAAGTTAATCCTTCCACATTACATTCATAAATATTTAATCAGACTGAGATGAAACTTAGAAAAAAAATAACTGTGAAATGTGAATACTGTATTCTTCACTTATCCCTAGAATGAAATATTTGAAATCTCCCCCACATTACAATTTCCTTCTAGTACAGTTTCATTCTTTATTTAAAAATATTAAAATATTACTATTATTTAATAATTACTAAAAAATTCAAGTATTTATTAAAAATATGCCCCAAAATTAATTTTCAATTAATTCACAGATAATTCCTTTTAAAAATTTAATACCGAAAAGCGAAAAATAAATAACTGTTTAGTTTCCTTCAAGATAAGTTTAATGAATCATGTTCACTGAAATTTTATATCTCTCTTATATAAAGGAGAAATGTGACTCACTCATTCACTCCCTCGCTTACTCATTAAGATACCTCCACAATTGTTAGATCTACAGATACAAAATTTGGCATCCTTTTTTTGTTGTTGTGTAGAGATCCGCTGCGAATGGGTTTTGGGGAAAATCGACCCCCAACGGAAGTTTCGAGGGTGTTATAGGGAAAATTCTTGTTCCTGAACTATTCCTCCTACAGACTTGAGATTTGGGAATTTTTCTGCTGAGTAGAGACAAGTAAAGAAGGGGTTTTGTGAATATCGACCTCTAAAGACTTTTTGAACTATTACACTACAAACCTGAAATTTAGGAAGCCTGTTTCTTCTCGTGAATACAGATCCGCTAAAATCGGTTAATTTGTCTCCCTAGGAGGTTGTTTAGTTGACGAGGGCGTTATACATTAAAGAAATTTAAGTTTTGGAGTTATTAAGCCTAAATACTTGAACATTTTCAACCTTTTCTTTTTGTTGTTCAGCATAGATCCGCTAAAAATGGCGTTTGCGGAAAAACTGCGAAGGGGAGAAAGTACAAAAGCAAAAAAGATTAATGTGGTTCTGTTTTAGAAATTAAAGTTCAGTCCATTTTATATCAAGAGGCGAAATCCATAGAAATACTTCTCAATACATTAACAACTTAATGGCAGGAGTACTCAAATAAAAAATAACTTAAAAACAATATATAGTCATGCAATATAATGTAAAACCCAGCGAAGCTGGTGGCTAATATATATATTATATAATAAATTAATAAATGATTAATAAATATCTTCCTAATCTCTCAGAAGGAGCTGAAACTTTAAATTTTAAAACCAAACACTTGAGACTCATTATAACAAAAGTCATTGAGCCACAATGCTATAGACTAATATGTTTTTTAAAGTTGTCACTGAATTAGGGCAGTGAAATAGAATTAATTTTGTTTTATAGAATCCTAACCTTTTCCTTTCAGAAGAAAATTTAGGATAATAATACAAAAAAGTAATAAAGAACAAAAACCAAAAGGGAGAAAATCTTTTATGCCTAAAATTTGTGCGTGTATTCTGCAATATGCTATTAGGAAAGTAATCCAAATTTAAAAGAATATTACATAAATTTAAATAGTAGCAAAAAGAAAACTATTAAAAAAAGAACACATGATTTCAAAAAACATTCTTAAAATTTCGATATCATAAAATTAAAAAAGTGGAACTAGGTAACAAAAGCGGGAAAACGTGTACTGTGGATTGAAAAGACAAACAGGAAAACGAATTTAAAAAAAGAGAGAAAATTGAAAAATTGGAAGTGAAGAAGGTAAACACTGTGATAATCTATTATTTACATTATTTTTATAAATGTATGTATATAGAAAGTTAGCAGGAGATAATCATGCTCTAAGCAAAATTTATAAAACATTTTATAGTAATTGAGTTTTTCTGTATTTTATCAGTAACTGCATCATTGTTATTTGGAAGTACTTAAGTATAATATATATTTCTATAAAAATTGAGGTGTGGATATTACTTGCCCAATAAGGCAATCCGAAGTGGTGGATAACAAATCAAAGCTTCGTAGTAAAATACATGGATTCACTTAACTGTAATGCTTTCGTTGACCGTCTGTCCATACACAACATCATATTATCCCACGGTCAAGAGTTTTCCTTTCTCAACGAGCATTTACATCAATTTTTTGGTGTTCTCCATTGGAGATAAGATTTATAAAACAGGAGAACACATTAGTCAATCCATTCTACGGATATCTTTACTTTCTATAAGCTCCCGAACAGCGTGGAACCTGTGTGGTGGTGCTTTAACTTCTATCAAAATAGCATCTGGACTAATGGCACCACTGAACAGATGTATGTGGCGGAGAATAAAAGCATCACTTTAATGGTGCTCCGGTAGGTGAACTTTTTGCGAAAATGTGAAGCGCCATCCTTACGTTCAGCATAATGTCTCTTCATATAAGCACCTCAGAGCCACTTCCAAGGTATCTTTGATTGATGTCAGGTGGATGAAAGCCTGTCCTTATCTCTCTCTATGTCAGTTTTCACCAGGAATCGTTTGTTAAACTGAAAAGAGGCTGACAGTGGTTTGTAGCCTTTAGAAAAGCTTCCTTTATGAAGGCAGTTGACCACTATAAACCGAGATAACTGTCAACCACTTGCCATACATTGCTTCTGAGTAATGTTGTCCTCTCTTAGTTTTTGATCTTTTTACGGCGATATATTAGTCATGACTTATAGTATAATGCCTTAGCTCAGCGTTTCTCAAACTGTGGGGCGCAGGCGTGATAACTCTCCGAGGGGGGCGCGAGCATATTGAAAAGTGGAAAACAAAAGATTTTAAAAAATTAATATACTGAAAAGAAGCGAAACAAAATGCTTTCTGACATAACAAAAAATAAAATGCACATTTACACTGATATAATGCACTTAAATATATCAGTACTGCACAATTTATTTGTAATTAACTTAACAATACTAAGTTAAAAACATCATTAATAATTACCTATAACCCATGGGCTTGTCATATAAAATTATATGCAAAATTTAACACTTGGTAATTTGTATGGTTTATAATTAATCCCTCAACTGCTGATTAAAAGTTATTGATTCGCTCCCCAATGCCACCGTTTTCCACGTAGGCGCGCGTATGTGATGTATTGGGGAGGGGGAATAAATAAGCATATCTTCTCTGAAATAAGTAAATACTTCGCAAGCATTACCAAGGTCCTTTGATTGCATTCCAAAACATTCGGAATAATTTTATGGATACCAGTGCTCAGAAAAGTCGTACTTCGGAAAGACGTATATATACATCCGGGGCAATTCATGCTTTAGCTGAGTGAGACGTTTATATACGTCAATGGCAATTAAGAGGCAAAATTCGGATTGTAGCTTTCACGTCAAAATATATTATTATTGAATTAAATACAATGTTATTGTATAGAGGGGGGGGCTATGAAAATTATGATTGAATGTTGGGTCGCAAACATTGAAACCTTGAGAAGCACTGCCTTAGCTAACCACCCCTAACCGTTGTAGTGGTCCTAGAGCGCTTAAGTGGGGAGGGACATTATGATGAATGGACGAGAAGAGCTCCATATTTTTGACAGTGGTTCACTTATCGGACATTGTTACAGTGATCAAATTATGTTCCTCCAATGCGTCATCTGTTCCGAGGTACCATTGATTGAAGCTTTATTTTTGTGGACGACAATACACTTTCACACAGGACCTGCTTTTGCAGAGCTTTTAGAAAGCAAGGATACATGCAAAATATATTGACAAATGTGCTTCCTTGACTTAAATTCCATTGGATGTGGGGGATGTAGAGAGAATGTAATCTTGTGCCTGGCAGCAAGATTTTATCCTCCGGTGAGCACCAGGTAGGGGTGACACTTTAATTCCTTGAAGAGCGGGAAATCTTACCGCAAATCTCTTGGATAATTTGGAATTGAGCATGAACAGAAGATGTCATGAAACTATTTCTGTTTGAGGAGGTTGTGTATCTTAGAAACAAACTTGATTTGTTGTTCTTCCACATGATCAAGTAATGTTTGATACTAACATTCTGTCAATAAAGCCTTTCTATACTTTGTTCAACAATGTATGCGTATAACTCCTTTTTTGTCTACTATGTTTTCATATACCTTTAAGTATATATTGTACCTCTGTAATGGGAATTTCATGTCACCCAGTTGATTATTTTCGGAATTAAGGCTCAATTTGAAAAGTTGCCCAAGTCTTGCACTTTAGTGAACGTGGCTCATACGTTTTTAAAAGAGTAATGCATTGAAGTTTTATTTTCATTCTAACATTTAAACGGAAAAAAATTGACCACTTTGAGTATTTCTTTTTTATAAAATTCGATTACGTGGTGAATGTTTAAATTAAAGACATTGTGAACGCATCAAGAGGAATTCTTATTTCCTACCTTTAATAGTAACAGTTGAATCAAATATTGATTCGTAAACTTTCAATCCAAGAGAATCTTAGCTAAATATCTTGCAGTATCTGCATAATTATTGAAATATAGTTTTTTTAAATTATGCATTTTTTAAATGAAATATATTTTTTGACTCTTCAAGTTTTAAAATCCATTTGAACTTCATTCTTATGATCATAAATCGAAGTACAGATACATTTAAAAACACATTTGAAATTTTTTATTTTTCAGGTATTTTTATAATGTAGTTTTTATACAATATACAGCCGAAGTATGTTTATATTTTTAAAAAATGACATCCACAACAAACTTTATTAGTAAATTATTTTAAATATTCTCCATGTTCATTCTGAGGATTTTAAAGCAGACAGTTATAATATAATTATAAATATGCATTTTGATATGGTATGGAGCAAATGAGTCAATCTTTTGTAACTTTCTAATCTTCATGAGAGTTTTAAAATTGAAACTAAATCTCATAATTGAATTAAATGAAAAAATATCTTATATGACTGAAATTAAGTGACTGAATTACTGAATTAAAATATTTAAAACACAAAAAAAAACCCAATTAATTTTTGGTGTACTCTTTTATCATATTTTAGTTGTTAATTTTTCAGGTCACACACACAAAGAAGAAAAATTTTCGAAGAAACATTTTTTTTTTGTTTAAAAAGCTACTGTAAGAACAGTTTAAAATCATTAACTACAAAATCTGTAATATCGGAATATTGTTGTCCTATAGTTGTAGTAGGAATATTTTAGTATCATATAATACCTTTCGTATATTAAAAAACAGTACTTTTTCTTAGCTCTTTCGACGTGATTGCATTAAGTTTTCTCGATTTTTTTTATGTTCATATTAGTTTTTACGATTCAAAATTTTTCATAAAAGTCGTATTATTTCCAAGCAATGTTCTTTTGTATGGTAAAATAAATCACACATTGTGTTTTGGATTATTTTGATAATTAATTTCAAAACATAACAATTAAAACATATGTAGAGTGTTTTTTCAGATGAATATGGGGCTGCAAAAATCAAAAATATTTTTCTTCCATATTAATGATTCATTTCAACTAACTCTCTCTCTCTCTTTCTCTATCCCTGTTATATAGCAATTTCTTCATCTTATATTTAAGTCTAAATAGATATTTTATGAATTTTATTGAAAATTTTAATAACTAGAAAAGTTTTAACTATACCTTCCAAAAATAGTGTATGATATAAATACAAGACGCAATTTATTTATGCTGAATTCTATTGATATTGAACAAAAATTGAAGATTTTAACATCTGGATTTCTATGTCTTTTTGAGTTTGTTTTTTTATAATTTGATAAAAAAACAAGAAACACAGACGTTTTCTTGAAAATACATATTTCTCAATGATTAAAGAGGAAATACATAACAAGAATTGCCTGTGTACCTATTTTTAAAGACATTATCTCGGAAACAAAGCTAAATCCTTAAACATCATTAAAAATCATTTTACATTTATTCTACAAATTTCTTAGTTATATTTTAAATTTGTTTATCAAAAGAAGCAAAAATATTAAAGAATAAGGAGCTCCATTGGTATTATTTTGAAACAGAAATCTATTTCTAGTACACGAAGCAATTCATCAATACTTCATGCGTCTCTAAAAAGCATCTTTTTTCTCCCTTCCTATGATCTTCAATTCTAAAAAAATATATATACAGCTTAATTTATTTAAAATAACATTCAAATTTAATCTTTACTCTCTGGAGAATTTCTACAATATGCTACATCATTTTTATTCTGATGCATGATTACTTTTAGACTAAAGTGATCGTTATACCGTTCATGATTGGGAGGATGCTTCAATAACAAGATGGCTTTCATCATACAAATATTACATGTCGTAAGCTTACCTGTGACGATCCTACGTATGTGAACGTAATGAGTTTTCTTAGGCGGAAGCTTTCCCCGTAGTTCATGTCGTTATTTGAATGATTTACGGCGGAAGTAGCGTTTATAGCGTTTTCCAAAAAGAGTCCAATTTCCTCAGAACGGAGCGAAATGTAAAAAGCAAAATATTTTTCAAAATGTCATGTCGAAATCGTTGTCGAATCCAAATAAAATGTCTTTATTTTACATTCTAAGCTTCTAAAACTAGCAGTGAAATTATACGAAGGGGGAACATTGTATCGCTTATTTTTTATACTGTACAGTGTTTTATTTAAAGAATCTAAGCTAGAGTTTTTAAATGACTTATCTGGGGAATATTTATGTTCAGTACATATTTAAGTTTTCAGTTAAGATTGCATGTTATGGAGAAGCTACTACTTTTACCATCCTATTTTGTTGTAAAATAATTGTTGTATCTCACACTGATGAAAAAGTAATTATTTTAAGTGTTTATTTTCTAATTTTTTATGTTGGATTTAAAATAATGAAAGGAAAACTCTAATATGCCTAACATGATGGTTAAAATAATATCCTGTTTTTTTTTCACTATAAAAATTTCTAAGTTATTTGTTAAGTAGAAATACAATAAATAATTTTCTTATCGCTCAATATGTAAAGAATAATTTTTAAACATTTTACTTTAAGTTTTTCGAATATTCTATTAAAATTATTCATTGTTATTTGATCAGTTATTTGAGGGATGCATATTTACATGGAACTTAAATAAAATTTACTCTCTTATTCTGTTAGTGTATATTAAAATCAATACACTTACAAAATATGAGAAAGTGCAAGTATATTAAAATGCTTGCAATTTTAACATACTTCCATGGTTTTCAAACAACATTAAGTGCAACAGCGTATTTTTAATGGTTTGGAAAAATGGATATTTTTTTTATTCAAAATAGACTTTCAAATGATCTTTTGAACAGTAATGAATAATTTGGATCTCTTTTTTAATAATATTAAATAAGTTATGATTCGAAAAAAAAGATTCTTCTAGTCTAGAGGTATGCTATTCCGAGAATATCTTATTTCTAATCGATATTTTCATGTCTACCTCTTAACACAAGGTGCTTTTTTCAAATATTTTCCAGGTATTATAACAATTCCTTGATTCATAAGTTATTTCCTACTTCTTCTTTAAAACAGAATTGATGTGATCTTATGTAGATTTAAAACTGACACGGAAGATTTCAAGAAAGTCTTTAATTAGAATATTTAATTCCTTAAAGGGAAAAAAAGTCTTTTAAGTATATAATAACGATAAATATTCTGATACACGCATTGTGCAACCTTTTAAGTATGAAATGCTGAAAATCCATTGAAATGCTGAAGTTACAATATTAGAATTATCTACATGAAAATTATACAAGGTTGAATTAATTCCTTATATATATTAGAATCCCTAAATGATGTGTGTATGTGTGAGAGTGAAGAAAAATGTTGAATCAGTCAAAAAATTCTTTTAGAAAAGGGTAAGATTCTTATCTGAAATTCATAATTTATTGCTAATAAAAGGAATTCTGAAATAAATGTTTTTTAAATAATGAATGTTGCATTTATTTTTTTATTGTTTATTTCAATTCTAATTGACTTTTTGGCACATGTATTTGAGTTCTGTAGAAAATATATGTGTATTATTTTAATCCATTGCTTCATATATCCACAAAAAGGACAAAAATAGGTACTAACATATCAAAATTTTTAGAAAAATAATTAAAAGAAAGAAATAATAAAAAGGTTAATTTCAAATCCTTACTTTTGGAGATGAAACTGAGCATTGATAAATTACTTATAAATACATTTCTGATAAAATATCCATTTCTAAGTCCTAAAATTAAGGACATTTATAAAACAAAAATTTTAAATGTTAGCATGAAGATGTCATATTAAAGAGCTAAACATATTATGGGACCACTTCTTTGGTATCAGAAAATATTTTTCGCTAAGTATATCGTAAAACTTTTACGATCAGTATAAAAATTTTAACTAAAGAAATAAATCCCCAATCGATTTCTTATCTTTCTCTTTCTTTACAAAATGAAAGATCAATCTTTTTTTGTTTTATCTCTAAGTTCGTGATTTATACAGAATGATCTTTTGTCAGTTTTTTTTTCTTAAAGATCACTTGGGAGCTAATGACAACCTTTCAAGAATTTCGCAACACTGATAATTTGGCTTCTGAGATTACCTGTGCTCATTCTATCTATTTCTCTATATTGCCAGTCTCCAGAGACTTTGTACTTTATTCTTGCAGTGTATGGCCCAATGACAAGGCAAGTCTTTATCAAGACCAATATCTTGGCAACTATTATTACTAGTTTATTTTTTTTCTGTTGATATGTAATTCATATGAAATGCTTTGGGGAACCCTTAACAATTTTTTCCCCATCAAAAGCAACATGATATCCTTTGAGATATTTGCCAAAAGAAATTATTAACCTGCTTATAGTTACAAGAATAATAGAACATTGTTGTTGAACTCAAAAATAAATGAGACGAGGAAGCATTTCTTGACAGTTGTTATAAGTAACATAATATCTATATGTATAGAAAGTTATCTTGAAGATAATTAAGCTGGTCCGCAAAACTCTTGTACACAATTTTCTATTTAATTACAGCAGTCATTTAATACGCCTCAGCAATTTTCCTTTCCGAAGTTCCTCCTAACTTTGTCTTTTCTCATGCTACTTGCATTTTAACATTTAGTTTTATGTACCAGATAATTTTAAAAAAAAGGAATCTTGAACTAAATTGTAAGCTGAAAATCATTACATTAAATTGTAAATTAAAAATTAGTGTCAAGAAATACATTATCTCACTTAAGGAACACGTTTATTTTTCTTAATAACATGTGACGAAAGGTTAGGTCCCAACAAGTGTGCTACTTTTCATTTGTCAGGCACCACAAACAACAGGAACTCAACGAACTATTTTTTCAACCAACAATCAACACTTAAAAGGCTAAAAAATGAATTACATTTCGAGGAGCAATCGGGATATTGTATTTAATATTTTCTGACCGTTTCGTGAAATTTCTCATAACTATATTGAATAAAAGAATATCGTTTTTTAATTAGTGGTATTTAGTATTACACTGAATGGCTTATCTGAGCATTAAGCGTGCGCAAGCATTGTAGTTGCGCCAGAAATGATCATAATTTTACTTTTACGAGTAGTAAATGTGAAATTACCTACGTTATCTTAGGATTAACTAGTTAATATAAAAAATAGGAACGTTTTGTATTTAAAGGAATCTGCAGATGAAGAGCATGTTTTATTAGATTTCTGCACCGTAGTGTGGTAACATCTACATATATATACAATAATGGAAGTAAGTGAAGGCCCAATTTGTATTTTTTAAGAAGAGATAATAAATTCTATAAATCATTATTTTTATCTAAACATATATTATAAACATACTTTTCTTTAAATATAAATGTAACTCTACAAAGTTTTAAATACAAATTAATAAACTGGGAAATGCAAACAGAACTTTTCAATCCGTTAACATGAAGGACAAAAGTGAAAGCAAAGTGTCGAATTTTAGGCAAAATAAGATACAGTACATTGTGTCATTCCTTACATATCAACCATAATGATTAAAGATAAATAATATACTGGAAATAGCGCTGAAAGCTGGACTATTTCCTCATCACAATTCTGAAATGGCTAATAAGCGTGTGAAGATTAAGGTTGAAGAAAGAAAAATAATCCTCCGCTTATACAATCAAACTAGATATTGGTAAGAAATTGGTGAAATATTGAATATGAGTTGATGCACACAGTATATGAACCATGATAAAAAAAACCTAATCGTCCACAGTGTGATAAAGGGACCTAGATGTGCCTTCCCCGAAAAAATATCTCGTATATAAAGGAAGAAGAATTAGTAATATTGTTAAAATAGATCCAAAATTTTTGTCAAGTACTATCATTAAGACATTCATGGAAGACTTTAACAAAGTAATTCATCCAAAAATTCTGCCCAGAAATCTTCGTGTGAAGGTGGCAAATAGAGAGTATCCAGAAAACACCATATGCCAGCAATAATAATAGAAATAAAAGACTTACTTTTTCGGGAGCAGTTGAATGAGCATTGCCCATTTTGGTCAAATGTATTGTAAACAGTTAACATATAGTGATAAAATGTACTGATAAAAATAATTTCGATTTTATTCGTTGCAATGAAAGGAATTTAATTTGATGGTAATGTACTAAGCTACGAGGAAAGAATTTTCAAGCAACAGTAAAATGGGAGAAGAGGGAAGGGAGGGTCAAAGTGAAATGGCGTGCTGCAGGTGTTGGAAATCTTGAGTTCATTGGCCGGATGAACAAACATATTTACTTGAATATTCTTAAATATAATCTTAATCAAAATGCCCTTAAGCTCGTCTGTGATACAACTTTTAACAGGACAATTATCCCAAACATACGGCCCGCATTTTCCGTTTGTGGTTGCCCTATCATACGCCCCACTCTTTGAAACATTCAGCTCATTCTCCTAAAATAAATCCTTTTGAACATTTATGGAAAGAACTTCACAATAGAGAAAGGAAACCTGATGTATAATGAACATACGTCATTTGAAAAGGTTTCTTCCAGAAAAGAATGGGACAAAATCTCTTTTCAAACAACTGAAAACTTGGTGAATTCCCTGCCAAACAAGCTCAAAGCTTTTATCATAAGCATATGATTTACACTCATGTCCATAAATTAAGGATAATTCCGAATCACACAGAAATTGAACTCTAAAATAAAAATTTCACCTGCAGAATTATCACACACATCTTGAAGAAGAATATGCAAATTACAGGAAACCACCAGGTGGCGTGGATAGTACGTCACAATGACGAGAGTATAAGAGAGGGGTATAAGGAATGGTGGCAAAGAAGTAAAATTGTTAACAAGCACTTTAAAAGCCTTTCAGTGCAATAACCGCATAGTTATGGCACAAAGGAAGAATTTGGATGATTTTTTACGTGGCAGAATTATTGGATGACTGGAATGTGGACGTACCCAGTTGGAAGTATCCGAGGAACTTTGAATCGCACAGAAAGTCATCTCCAGGCTTTGACAACGATTCCAAGATGATGGCAATGTGAGTAGATGTTACAGCACAGGTCGCCCCCGAGTTCCAACGCCAAATGAGGACCGGTATTTGGCAGTTACTGCCAAAAGAAACAGACGGAGCACAGCATCAGACCTGTCTCGTCAGCTCTCTTCAGCTACCGGTACGAAAGTTTCAAGGCAGACCGTGTACAGACGCTTAGGGCACATTGGACTATATGCTCGTAGGCCTGTCAGATGTGTTCCCCTTACCACAACTCACTGTCGCCTGCGATTAACCTGGATTAGAGAGCATGCATTGTAGACACCGCAAAAGTGGTCTTGTGTGATGTTTTTCGATGAGTCCAGGTTTAGTTTGCAGTCTGATTCTCGCCAGACATTCATATGGAGAGCGCCAGGTACCCGTTACCACGAAGAGAACACCATTAAACGACACCGTTACGGTGGTGCTGGAGGGCTCGTTTGGGGAGGAATTATTCTTGGTTCCAGAACTGACCTGCATGTTCAGAATGTAACGATGACAGGCCACATCTATCGGGATGTCATTCTGGAACAACATGTACGCTTGTTTCGGGGCGCCATGGTTGCTGAATTTCTGTTTATGGATGACACCGCCCGTCCTCACCGTGCAAACATTGTAGACGAATGCCTTCAATCGGAGAATATCACCCGTATGGATTGGCCAGCATACTCACCGGACTTGAATCCAATAGAGCATGTGTGGGATATGCTTGGCCGACGAATTGCAGCCCGTCAACCCCCTCCCACCTGTCTACCGGAACTTCGGAGGGCATTCCTTGATGAGTGGTGTAATATTCCCCAAGATCAGATTGATAATTTGATACTCAGCATGCGTAGGCGTTGTAAGGCCTGTATTGCATCGTCCGGGAGACATACTCCGTATTAACCATCATACTAACCATGTTTTACTGTTTTTTGTAAAAGGTTCTTCTTTGAAATTTGCTCCAGGGAGTAAAAATCGCAATTTTTATTAATTATGTCAAACATATAACATCTTTTTTGCTCTTTACCTTTTGTTTAATAAATAGACTTTACAAATAAGTCAAATTTGTTTTGCTTTTGTCTCTTTTTTTGCCTGAACTTCATTATCCTTAATTCATGGACATGAGTGTATCATAAAGTATTGATCACACTTTATTCTTATACTTTAACCACGTGCTTTCACTTTAGTTTTTCAGTTTGATGTACTGATAAGTTTTATTTGTTTTTGTAAGCTCGTTAACATGAATTTAAAATTCCGCAATCTTTTAAGAATATTCTAAAGATCTTACACTATTAAAATTCGAAGGTAAACAAACGTATCTATCTATGTATGTATGTGCGTCTATCTTCTCACGAACCGCACCACGCAGAAAGTCGCGGAAGGTACCAAAAGATTGGGAATTTTCCGGGGAAGCCGTATTGCCCATTTATATTCCGATATTGTAATTAGTTGAAAAGATATCAATTAAAAACCTTAAAACGCCTAATTGTTTTAACTCCTCCCGGATGTTGACTTGGCCGAACTTGCGTTCCGTTTCGGCCGAGCGGTGATCCGACGTTTTCGACCATCTTAAAATTGTCATCCAATTTTCGGTGTGGAAATCAGACAAAAAATAATTACAGAATCGGAAAGATCATTTATTTCGCCACCATACGGTATGATTTTTTTTGTAAAATAACGATATTTTCTATTTTTTTCGAATTTTTTAAAATAGTGTTAAAACTGATGCGTTTTTATGAAAATTATTTCTAAATCGTTATGTATGAATTACTTTTCGTGTTATTAAATCGATATTCTACACTAATTAACTTCAAGCCTTTTTCTTTTAGATCCATACATTTAAAAAATAAAATTCCCCAAACTTTTTTTTTAAAGAATTTACAGCTAGTTTGTACGCTAGTCGTTAGCAGTAGCTTTGAGAACCCTGCTGGTGACAGTACGATTTGGCACGGTTCCACCTCAACTTTGTGAGAGAACATCCTGGGGATGGTCAAGAACTTCCCACCTCTCTTCCCTCTTCCACCAACCTCGAGAGGACTTGCTATTAGAGTTGCTCGAGAGGGTGGCTATTTAGAGTTCCTCAATACCGCGAAGGGGCACTACACATTTACAAACATCCATGCCTTCTCCGGAATTTGAACCTAAGCCCTTCGGCACAGCAGTCAACGTCGCTAACCACTATACCGAATGGCTGGCTAACTTTAATGTTTAAGTCACATGTGTAATAGTACGTATAAAAACGTTTTAAAACTTATCCGAAAAACACACTTTATTCTGTCGCGAGTGGTAAGGAAAAAACAAATGGCCAGTCTCACTGCAATTGATCATGAGCAAGGATTCGAACCATGAATGAACCAAAAACCTGAAAAAATCGTTATTTTGATCAGAACGAAAACAGGAACTGAACCAAAAAAAATATAGGTCTATTTCGGTTCGATATATCTTCAGTCATTTTCTGCTGTAACCAATTTATCAATATATCCTAATTCAAGTTCAACCATATAATTGTCTTCATTACATGTACATTGCTCCTCGATTTCCTGTTTTGATGATCACTAGTACTTTCTGTTTCAGTTTAGTATGAAACCGCTTGTAGAAGGCATATTTAATTCAGTAGAATAAACTAGAAGTAAACAACAGAAGTAATCTCAGTGAAACCATGTTAGAAGATATATTAATAACTAGAAGCAATTTTCATATGTTAAATAAATAAACATATTTTTTACATAAATATTGCACGACGAAGTACATGATGTGATTGCCAAGCAACAAGGGTATACATAATCTACATAATCATGAACCTAGTTCTCAAATGTGGTTTTAATAATGGATAACAATGCAAATGCTCACCTCTCGTATCGTACATGCTGAGAAATTGTATCAATTCACATTGTGTAACAATTAAAAAAGGAGTAAAATCTTCTAAATTTTGATACAATTACATTTTTTATTTATGATAGAATTATCATTTTTATTACAAATAAGAATATACATGAAATAAAACTATTCATTCAGAACTGAACCAAAAACCATTATTTTTGGCGGAAAGAAAACTGTACTGAAACGATTTCGTCTTTTAGTTGAACCAGAACGACAGAAAGAGAGAGAAAACCGGAACGAAAAAAACATTATGGTTCGAAGCCCTGATTATGAGAGACTTTGTTCAGTAGTTCAAGGTTTTCCTACGTATTAGCAGCTACAAACAGAGAAAAAAACCAGGGTATTCCATATTACCTGACAATTCCATAATACTCGGCTCTCATATATTTTTATTAAAGAATTTCATTTGATTGAAAGTGGAAATGAACATTTAGTAACTTGTATTATTTTGATCAAAGTGAAATACAAATTTCTATCCTATGAGCAAAGATACTACATTGTTGTTATCCACCAGAAGGATTTTCTTCTTGACAAATATCAGACAAAGTAATATGTAATTAATCTTCGTGAAGCGTCTTTAAAACTAGTTTATGTGAGATATTTTCATGTCCTTACAATTAAACGTTTGGTACTTTTGTTGAATTTCTAAGTTTTTTTTATAAAATGCAAAACTATTAGCCAGGCAGCATACGCCCTCCTTTCCACTGCTTAAGCACACCGTTCGACAAATTTTACTCCAGCTTTGTCCCTTGCATAATTAGCGGGTGAAGTATAATTGGGGTGAAATGAGGATTGAAGTTGCTAAACACCTTGACGAATGTAAAGCAAATTTAATCGATTTTTTTTCATATTTTTTGAGAAAAGGGGACTTTTATTTGAGTATGTAGTTTTTTGAAAAAGTCTCACTTGGAAACTTTCAACAAGTGCACAAAAATCAAAATTTCTATGGATAACGTTTTAAAAATGCGCATGTTAGGTTTATCATTATTTGGGAGTATGATTTGCGTATTCCTTGCATTCAAAAGTTTTGAGTGGGCTATGATCAAAGGACTACTAGAAAACCTGTCAAAAGAATTCTACTTATGGGTACAAAATACAAGTACTATTTTTATATATCACTAGCTTTTACCCTTGACTTCGTTCGCGTTGATATCTTTAAATAAATGTCTATGTCATAAGCATTAGCATTAGAAAGTATTATGATAATTTTTATTGCTCTACTAGGACTATTAAAATTTAAAAATTCTAAACTTGGAATTAGTTTTAAAAAAATTTAAAACATACTTTATTATAATAATTAACAACAAAAATTAAATAATTTAAACTACTAAAAAGTTAAAAGAGTCTACACTTAATAAATAGTTCCTTTTTAAAAGAGCTCAAAACAGAATATTATTCTAAGATGCTACTGTATACTGTATTATATGTTCTTCCGTCAGGTGCAAATACACACACGAACAGGCTACGTATAGTTGGCCATGGGAAAAGCATGACTTTTCCAAACGCAATGTTTACCTGGAATGTTTGCCCCCTTGCGTTTGTTAATAATAACAGCAAAATTGAATTTGATTGGAAATTGAACTGATTTGAATTAAAACAGTAAGTTAGGGAGGATAATTTGAATTCGAGGTTTGATAACATTTTCTCCTTTCCTGACACCTGTTTAAATTGTGGCGCCAAGTATATTCTGCCTCAATTTTGTCGTAATCATATTCGTTTTCA
Organism: Trichonephila clavata; assembly: GCA_019973975.1. Lineage (NCBI taxonomy): Eukaryota > Metazoa > Arthropoda > Arachnida > Araneae > Nephilidae > Trichonephila > Trichonephila clavata. Next base: position 316,176 of record BMAO01019870.1, on the reverse strand, counting down.
GACTGAATTTTTCAACTTTCTCCCATAAGCTTGATGATTTAATGCATGCTCTGATTTCATCTGCTGGTGTACCTTTCTGAATTACAGGGAGAGTTTATCGGAAATCACCAGCCAATAAAACTGCCATTCTTCCATTAATATCTGCACTATCTCTAAATCCTGAAGAGTCCGATTTAACTCTTCTATTGCTTTCTTGTGAGACATCGTCTTTGCATCCAACACTAAAAGCTTACATTGTCGAAGCATCCTGCCTTGAGAGGAATTTCTGCTGAAATTGCAGATGGGTGAATCTTCATGTACAAGATTCAACGGTAATTTTAAAACGGATTGTACAATACGACCGCCGATCAGTAGTGTCGCGGCTATTCCGGAAGAAGCCACAGCAACTGCTATCCTCCGGTTTTTTCTGGCGGATATTAATAATAAGTTTAGCAAAAACGTGTTTTACCGGTGTCGAGAAAAAAGATCGCACCATTGCCGGATGAAGTAACATTTGATGAAAAACATGATTGTTCCGGAGTTAATTAAAGGGATTAATTCTGTTACTTGATGTTGCAATGCTGTAAAATCGTAGCCTAATTCTTAAGCAATTTCACTATCTAAGTCTTTTCCATCGACTCGTTTCGGACTAATCATTCCAAAATCATATAGCTTTTTCCCAATCAATGTGAGAAAACCCTATTTTCCATTACTATTAGCGTTTCGTTGTATTTGAGTGCATTGAAAGTTATATCTGCATGTACTTGCTGCAGTCGTTGCAAAATATCTTTCGCCGTTTTCTCTTTATACTTATTCCAAAGGGTTTGAGGATTAGAAAAACTGCAAGAAGATATAAGTATGACATAAATTTCCCTAATTTTATTCGGCGATTGGCGTTGTATGGCTTCCTCTATAGTAATTTCTACTATATATCTCTTCAAAGTAATATCTCCATATAAAATATCTAGGTTCAGTATAAGTGAAAATTTCGTGCAAAACATTGCCTTATAATGGAAGTATTTTCTTAAAAAATAATAAATTCAAAGTATTAAATATTCGATAAATAAAATTTTTTAATAAAACTGTAATTTTAAAAACCATAGAGCTTTCAATATCACTTACTTTTCTAAAACTTTGTATCATTTCTCTCTTTAAAAAGTGGGAGAAAATTTGTATTAAAATTTTTGGGATTGTCGGAATAGATAAGTTTTTTTTAGCCAACTTGGTGATATTTCTCAAAGTTTGAGTTTGACATTTAATAAATGTAGCGTATAATAAACGTTCGACATTTAATAAAAAAACCATTTAAAAATTGCTTTTAGTAAAGACGTTAATTTACAATATGTTTCAGTTGTTTGTTACAAATGTGAGAAATTTTTTATAAAATGTCCATTAATGCATAATTTTACGCCAACTTGGCGGGGTTAAGCAGCGCCCTTGGTTTTACCCGAATAGTTTCCGCATGGATACAGTGATAATATATACCCAGTGCTGCTCGCTGACAATATGGCTTTCCTTTGGCAAAATAATTTTTAAAATTGGTTTAGTGGTTTAGGCGTGAAAGCTTAACAAACAAACTCACATTCGCATTTATAATATTATTTATATTAGGATTAGGATAACTATTGCTTAAATGTGACTGAAAAATGTAAATAACTAAAGAGAAAATAGCATTAAAACTAACCTTAAAACTTATAAAATTTTGTTTATTGAATTGCTTTTTGTTTATGAAGTTCTCATTTATTATTTTTAAAAGTGCATCCGAAACATCTGATGACCTACTTAATTGAACAGTGAGCTAACTATCATAAAAAAATTTATGACGCCTGTCAGCGTATTATGTGCGCGTAACACTATGTCTCGTGGAAAGCATCGGTCGCCAATAACTAAAATAACGACTTTATTAGCTCAATTTGGCATTCAATTTGATGTTCACCCGTATAGTTTCCGTTCCCGTAGAAATATGGGAATAAAATTTACCCTATATTACTCCCTGATAATGAAACTTTCCATTGGTGAAAGAATTTTTAAAATCGGTTTAGTGGTTTAGAAGTGAAAGCGCAACAAACAAACAAACTTACATTCACATTTATAATATTATTAGGATGAACTTACATTTTAATCATTTCGTATATTAATCGCTTGAACAATTTTCCCATAAAATCACAACATATATAGTTTATCGATTAATTTATCGCATTCTGAACAAGATAGAGTTATTTTTCTGTCATCTCTCTAGTCGAGCTTTTAAATATTGGTACAGTTTATTGTCACCAGGTAAACGGATTATAATATTATGACACCTTGTTCGTGCATTCTTGATGGATGATTTTTTAGTTTGGCAGTTACGTATTTTCTATTAAATAATTGTTTTGAAATCAACGTTTTCTGATAAAAATTATCACATGCATCAATTTTTTGCTCTGAGACAATACCGTGATCATTCCCCGAAATATCTATTTCAGAATCAGTCATCGAGTTCACTGTCAGTTTCAATATTTACAAGGACGAAGGCATGGATCAACTGTGCCAGAGTCCTCAAACTCGACGAAGGGCAGGGGGGAGGGCTAGTCTAATATTCAAATTTGCCTCAAGAAGATCATGTTTCGAATAATTTTTATCGTTAAATGTGTTGTTCTCGGACTAATTTTCTAAGCAACTGGGAATTTAGTGCTATATGCCAACAGGGGCAAGATTAGATTATTATGCCATGTCTGTCATTTGTGTTTAGACCAGTGATTCTCAAACTGTGGGACCCGTCCTCGGGGATAACTCTATGGGCATATTGAAAAGTCAGAAATGAAAGATTATTTTTAAAAATAAATAATTAACTAAAGTAAAAATAAAATATATATTCTCATAAAAAAATACACATTTACACTGATATAAAATAAATGTATTTGTAGTTTCATCTAATATTATTTATAATATAATAAGAAAAAAAAAGTTTAAAACTACTTTGGAAATCTGATTAGATTTCAATTTAATTGCCTAAATAGATTTAAAAGAAAATTTTACTATTACTTTTGTTAATACAGTAATAGAAAGAATCGTATGATTCAACATTCGAACCGACACGCATAAAAGATCTCCTTCAAGCAAATCACTAACACAGGGTTAGATATTTCTTGAACATGCCAAAACATGTTGATAAAAAACTGTTTTTAATAGTCCGAAATGTGATTCACACTATATTTAAAGCACCAAATTATAATGTATTCTTTCCTTTTCCTTGTTTATTTTCATTGTATTATTTGTGCATCACATTACATATTTAGTATTTTGTGACAGTAAACCAACAGTCTTTGAAACAGAAATACTTTAATTTATGATATAAAATATTTTAATAAGCTCCATAAAATATTTTAATTTACGTTCTACGAAGTTTGAAGAAATATTAAAAAATTATTTATAATGAATGATAAGTATATTAAAAATATGTGACTGGATGAGTTTTAAAGAATATTAAAAAAAGTGTTGTGTAAAACCATTACCTCAAAGTTGCTTTTAAAAAATGAGCTATATCAAAAACATTCTTTAGATATCAAGTTCCATTAATTATTCAGTTCTTCTTTTACCCAATATTTTTTAGATTGTCACTCCACTTCACTTTAGTTTAGTGACAGCAATTGTGTCTTCAACATCAGTTGCAGCTACTTTATATGAATATTGAACAACACGTCTTAAAATCATTGTTACTTCAAGCAAATTTTGTTTTTTCTTCAGGATTTAAATTTCTGTTATTAATGAAAGGCTCGAAATATAAGCTAGTAATTTTCTTTCCTTGTCAAATTATTTTTTTTTCATTGTAAGAAAAATTTATTTAAAGTAATTTTGGAATATTTTATATGACAGTTGAAAATAATATATATATATATATATTATAAAAAATACTAAAATAACTTTTAACAGTGTTGTCAAAATTTAAATAAAATTACTTAACAATTTGTACTTATGATACTTAGAGTAGGTAAATGATATAAAAAAAATCAGAAGCAACTTACGAATTTTTTATTTTTTAAATAAAGGAAAAAATAAACTCAAGAAAACAATGAACAATTATTTTCACGTAGCTGAAAAGAAGATACACTTGTTAAAATAAGAATTAAAAGGCTTTGAAGAGTTGTTTCTGTATAAATTATATACACTGCTGGCAATTAAAATTCCAAGACCATGAAGGAAAGCATATACACACACATATATATAAAACCTTACTATAAATTTACAAAAATTTAAAACTCCCATAGATTTAGTATTAGAAGAAAACTACATTAATTTTAAAGGCTCATTGCATAAACAAACTAAAGGTTTGCCTTAAGGTGTCCCTGCTAGCAATAGTTTGGCTAATTTATATTTACACTTTTATGAATATAAATATGTTACTAATAATGTTTACTACTTTTGAAGATATATAGGTGATCTAATTATTTTTGGTAAAAATAATAATGTTAACCCCAATATTACTTTTTATCCCAACTACTTAAACCTAGTTAAAATTAATAGTAATCCCGTTAAAACTAATTACTTGGATGTATTATTGTATATTGAGGATTATAAATTACATAGTAATATTTACAATAAAAGAGATGATTTTAATTGTAAGTACCGTACTGGAATTCAAATTTATCTATATCTATATATAGAAATATTATTTTTAATTATATTTATCGTAATAAAGTATTAGTTAGTGATAAATTTAATATGTATTTAAATTTTAATTTATTAAACATTATATTGAACATGGATACCCTTCTAATTTTCTTTACATTTATATTCCTATTTGTTCTCAGTGTAATTCATCTTGCAATAACAATAGCATTTTTAATTAGTTATACAATTAATCGATAGATGGCACCACAGAGTAAATAAATTAATAATAATATATTTCATATAAAATTAATTGCATATGTCTGGGTTGTACCATCATTATCTATAAATTTTAAAACAATATTTAGTGTTTTTAAATGTATATATACAGACATAATGTTATTGTATCATAACTAACTAATTTTATGCGTTACTGATATACTCCTTTATATCGTTCGGGAAAAATAGTTATTGCTGTACTCACATGGTAAGTTTTTTCTTCTAACAGTTTTTAGCATTGATTTTAAAATATACCAGTATTTATTATAGGCTATAATTTTATCGTTTTATATTAATAGATTGGGGTTTGTTTGTAAAAGCTAAACATTCTCTTGACATTTCTTAATTTCCCTATGGTACAGAGTATTGACAAATACAGGTGAAGGTTAGCTAGCCCTCAAAACTTTGTTTGACCCTGCAATTCTGATTCCTAAGATCATGAGTTTGCTATAGTACCATTGTGGCTAATACTTTTTACTACCTTGACCAGTTATCTTAGGTTTCTAACTATTTTGTATATATATATATATATATATATCAGTAAATAAATTAAAAAGAAGACTAATCATTCCTAAAACATCTTAAGATCAGACCGAAAGAACCAAGAACCTGGAACCATGACAAACCAAAAAAGAGAAATTCAGCTAGAGTGGAAAAAACTATTATGATTTCCCGAACTGTCACTTTTTTAGGACAGTGAAACAGGATTAAACAATGTTTTGTGAGATCTCAACCTTCTCCTGCAGCGGAAATTTTCGATATAATAGCGCCGGATATAAACCAAGGCAAAAGCCCAAAACCCACGTGGGTGAATATAACAGCAATAGAATATAAATTTAATATTAAATTACTATAGGAGTCCGGGAAAAATAGACAAATATAAATATTTATAAACAAAAATATTTGCAAAAGAGGTTAATAATGAATATGACCATAATTAATAATAATGTAAATAAGCAAAGAAACTAAAATCTTACCCAATGTATACAGATTCCCCGAGTGTACTGACTCAATGCACAAAAAAACAGCTAAATTAAGAATAATGGCACCATCTATATATATTTTAGTAACTAAACTTAATATAAGAATATATTAAGAAAATTATATACTATAAACTAAATAGAAATGAATATATTAAATAATAACAATTAAATAGCTATAATTTTGAAGACATATATTTATATATAAAATTAGCTGGATAGTTATAGTCTAGGCAACTTTGAAATAATTTTTTATAATTATTAATTCTCTATACTTCTTCAGATACTAAACCATTATTTCTTTTTATATAATTTAGAATAATATTTCTAAAAATTGAAATGTTAAGGGTACTATTCCAGTATGGAATTTTTATAACATTAAAATCAAAAGAGTCTCTTTTATCAAAAATATTACTTTATAGCATATTATTTTCAAATTTTAATTGGAGATCAAGGAAATTTGCTGACCCTATATTGCAATTGGTTTTTATTAATTTCAAGTAGTGTGGATAATAATTAAAAATAGTAATAAAGTATATATATATATATATATAAGTGCAAATCTGAGTATAATAATTGAAGAATTCTAAGAGAGGATCACTCGACGGTGATTAAATAAGAATAAGGATTGCATTCAAGGCCTCAACTGTAGGACTCGACTTCATAAAAGTTCAGGTATCGTGATCCTTATTTAAATATAAGTTAGCTTATTAGTGCGAGACGTAGTTTATATTGAGCTTGTATAAGTTATCGTGGAATCAGTTGAGGGTCCGTAATATTATCCCCAGGCTAACGAGTCTCACCTTCGCGCTCTACATACTGATCAAATTTCTTAATTGGATTATTATTGTGCTTGCTTGATATTTTTTGTCAATAAAATAACTAGAGTGAATCATGTCGACTGATTATTCAGTTCTACCCACACCTCTAGCCGGATCTGAGGATAGACAAGGGGAAGTCGGAACCGACAAGTATTACATAGTTACCTACAAATTCTAATTTTAGATTAAATTACATATTCTCTTAGGTTTTTTTTTAAAGCAAACATAATTTTGGTGTCCCTAAGGTAATTGTAGTATATGTTTATAATTTTTATTTTTTTATTTCTATTCTTTTCATACTTTTGCTAAGTGCTACTATTCAGCCATTTCCACGCTTTTAATTTGTTTTTGGGTCCAGAATCGGGCAATAACTTGATTATTGTACTCAGATTTAATGCGGGCTCAGTATTTTTGGATGCAATTTTTAGGTAAGTTACCTTTTTCTTGTAATGGATTTAGATATTCTATCCATTATTTTCAATAGCAATAGGTTTTTGATCAGTATTATTAATAGAAAGGGGGAAGGTTGGCTGTCCACAAAACATGTTCAACTCCACTTTTATATATAAACTGTTCTAAGTCATCATTGTTTATAATACTGTCGCATCCATATTTTTATATTTAAATCTATTATTTTTATATTTTCATATTTTCTTTCTAAAATCTATTGTCTGGTTAAGTTGTAATTAAAATTTTTTTTTAGTTTTGATTAATGTTTTTTTATCTCTCTCAAGTATAGAAATTTTTATTATATATATATATATACATATATATATATATATATATATATATATATATATATATATATATATATATATATATATATATACTTAAAAATTTACATGTGTTGTTGCAAGTGTCATTAATTAGCATCTTTTAAATTAAGATGTTAATGTCAAATTACTGAATAGAGAGCAATGATCTCTCGAAGCGGAATCTTTAACTAGTTATGGGATCGACACTTAAATTCATTAGACTGTCTTGCGGTAAGATAAAGAATTAAAATGCTCACATGAGGAAACGAGAAAGTCTAGAGTTTTAGTTCACTTCTAGTGTAATCCACGACAACTGACCGTGATTTTAAGTTATGAAATCTATTACTACTAGCCTAAATGTTTGACTCAAATAGTGGCATCTTTGCTAAGATGACCACATCAGTTTTTTAAGCAAATACGTAGGTATATATCTAGGACAGGGATGGACATGGTATCGATCATGGTCGACCGGTACACCGCCAAGACATTTTGGGGTGACTGCCAGAAGTTTAGCAGTTTGTAAATAAATACCGGGATATTCAAGATTGGCTGACAGTATGTAGACTAAGTTTTATACTTTTTATAACTATGAGCACTAACTTAGGATAAAATGCTTTATTTTCTCATTTATTTTGCATTATTTCGTAACAAATGCATCATTTGATTTTATATATTTGAGGCTATTATTGTTATGTTTGTATCTTGCGTTTTGCTTTAAACTTGTGGCCACGGTAGCCAAGTGGTCAAGGTATCGGATCATGGCTAGCGTGTCATGAGTTTGAACCCCAGTACCACTGAAGACCCACCGTGTAGGGGAGAGATGCACGTTAAATCTGTCGAGAGCTCAAACGTCCTCCCGTTGTTGTGGTAGTTAGGAGAGGGGGATGGATGCCAGCTCAGGTGCGGTCCGCGTCACTTGACCGTGGTTCAAAATTACACTGTCCGTCACCAAAAGCCCTCGTGTAGCTGAACAGTGCGACGTTAATATTCATTCACTCCCTCATTCTTTGCTTTAAACTTGGTCTTAAAAGTGTAAGTTTATTTTAATGAGTTTTGTTGGCAAGTACATATTCTGTATTTATTTTATTAAGTTATAATAAATATTGTAGACCTTTTACTTACCACACCTACGCCTGAGGGTGGACCACAACCCCTTGAAAAAATTGGAAGAGCCCATACCCTGGAAAAACTTGCCCGCCCCTGATCTGGGATATAATAAAATCGACGTCAAGAACTGTTTGTTAGAAAACATTCCTTATTTTGTTAAAAGTAAAAAAGATTTAAATATCCTTAATTCTTAACATTTTAGAAGCAATACGTCAAAATGAGATGCGTTAAAAAAATATGCTTCTTATTTTCTTTAAAAATATATTATATGAGCAAAAAGCGAATGCATTTACATTAGACGAGTGCCAAATCGGAGTAGATACAAAAATTCGATGTTAAACGTCATTCAGGTTGACACAGTTCCATATAAAAATTTTAAAACAATTTTTCATTAATAAATTTCAATTCTTGAATTCTTATTTATTATTTTTTATTTAACTTTAATTCATCAAAATATTTTACAGAAATATAAAAACAAATAAAAAAGTTGGTGTTAAATTAAAGATATCTTTTCTTTGTAAAATTAGAATGCATGTAAGACTTGGTAATCTATGAAGTCACAACGAAATTTAAGGACCCAGATTTCTCACACCTGTTCTAATGCTATATTACTTAAAATATTCACGTTTACTTTTGAAAATAGAACAATTTAATGAAATATGTGTAAATACATTCCTATACATATTTTAGATTACGAAGTAATTCGAAAAATTTCTCTTTCAAAAACATTTCACCATTTATTCAAATGTCATTGCAAAATATTAAATGATAATGGTATATTTTCCCCCGCAAACAGTGCATTTAAAAGCTTTTAAATCACAAAATGGTCTCGCAAGGTATCAAATTACAAATGACACTTTCTCAAAAGAAGAGCAAAATAACCGAATTTTCTTTTAACCTTTGAGACTGCTTGTCAAAAGATAAAACTTGAGGATGCCATTAATATGAATTAAAATTTCTTTTCTTTTTTCTTTTTATGAGGCAACGAAAATTTGGATGCTTGCCAGTATGAAAAGTAAAAACGAGAGGAAAAAAGTTTAAACGACTATTAAGAAGCTTTGCTAAGGAAAAATCTCTTTTCTGTACTTTGAAATTAGTAGCCGTTTAAAGTTAGTTTAAAGACTCGCGCTTCATTAGAAGTCAAGGAAGAAAAATGTGCTTATGAGATATCTATACATTTCTGTAATAAAAAGTTTATCTCAGTCTATGAACTCCCATCTTTTAATTAAATGAAAAATAATAGCTCTTGGCTCTTAACAGATTATTAGATTTCTTTTTTAAATATTTAATCATGATGAATGACGTTACTTAAACTCAAAAAAATATTCATAATAAACTTAGTTTCTTAATTATATTTGATATAAAGTAACTTTTAATAGGCCATTTGCATAACGTTTTTAGGTGATATATTTCATTTAGGCACAATAAGAAATCTTAATTTAAACAAATGTTTCACAGTGTAGTAAGAAAAATTAAGGCACTTTCCTGCAAGAAATGAAAAAAAAAATGGTTCTGTAGAGTCATTTACTGTAAATGTGATATTATTTAAAGACTTGGAATGTATGATGTTATCAACTTTGAAATGTAATGAGTGTAGTTGGATGAGTGTTTTGAGACTTTTATGTAGTAATATGGCTAAGATATTATTTTTAAATTAAAATTTTCATCTTTCTCCTAAAACTAATTAAATACAAGCAAATTCTACGGAGAAAATTGAAATTCAAAATTCACTTCCAAAATGTCATTGATTTTTATATCTTGTCTCTGTATATTTATTTTATAAGCATGATAAAAAGAGTTTAATAGAATTCTTATAAATATAAAATAAAAATAAATCTTTATTTTGTGGAGACCATACGTGTGTTATTTATTGGAGGTGTTTTATCATGAACTTTGAAACTTTTGGGTTGTAAGTTTATTACAAGTTCTCACATATGATTTAATGCTTTATTAAAAATAAAATTATTCCTCCTATTACAGAATCAAAAGACATTGAAATTATTTTTTTAGCTGCAACTGTGCATTAAAAAAAAATTATATCATGCGTGAAATTTTTTTTCCAAATGACTAACCTATTTAATTTTTAAAAATTTATAATACGTTTTTAAAATAAGTTCAGATGTTGGAAATTTATGTTTTCCCCCTCAAAATCGTAAGAAAAATAATTTCTTATTCACTACCATATGTTTAATTGAAAATATTGAGTAAATTTATTTTTAACAAAGGTAAATTAAAAATCTGAACTACCTAAAAACAGAAAATATTGTTGGGGTAGGTCCTCTGCTAACAACTTAAAGGTCGTAAAAGAGTGTGTGTGTGGCCGTCATAACCTTGAGAATAGAAGAAGATATAACTTGATCAAGTTCACTAACCGGTCTAGAAGTCGTGTACCAACACATATTGCTAGGAGAATCTTTGATTATTATAATAGTTAAACAAGATTAAAAAGATGTTCTCCAATGCAATTTGATAGTGAAATTAAAATATCCCTTGGTCTTGAATACAAAAATTTCTATTTATCAGGAATCTCTTTTCTCTGCTGGGCTTCCTAAGAACACCACAATTATAACAAGTTTATTAGAGTCATGTACTAAGAGTGTGCCTACTAGTATCATCAAGGCAAAAAGGCTCAAGACTATTGATAAATATCAAAAAGATGATTTTGTGTTTGCCTATACAGACGATTCTTCTGATGAAAAATCCTTGAATGGAGTTCGTGGGTATTTTTGACCACTCCGAGTGATGCAAACTACTATCGAGTAATCGGTGCTGGTGTCATTGCCTTTTGCTTCACGTGAACTTCGGGCGATAATTGAGGCTCTTGATCTATATGAGACTCTACCTTTTTTAGAACAGGCTAAGAATCTCGCATTTTCTGTGACTCAAAAGCAGCCCTCCAGGCAATTCTAAATGGAGGTTCATGGATTACTGAAGAGATTTTCTCTTGCCTGTTTAGATTACAGGAGTTAGATAAAGTCTACCTCCTCCAATGGTTACTTGCACATGTTGACACTACAGGCAATGAAAATGCGAATAAACTGGCGAAAGAAGCTAGAAATCTTAATAATGACAACTTTTTCAACGCTACTTTATTAGACGCAAATGCTGTCACAAATTGCAAATTGAGAGAGAAGTCAATTCTTGTAAAGCATCAAATCTGTAATATTAGTGGAGACCATCTTATAACAAAGACTATTGCTTGACTAAGAACAGGTCATCCTAGAGGAATGAAGTTTGATAGGGAGGGTAGAAGAACATATAGGACTTGTGATAACTGTTTAGATACAGAACTAACGCCTGCTCATATTTTAGACTATCCAGCTATTCTTGCAGCTCTACAAGAAATAGGTGTACTTTTCTCGTATGTGGTTAATGTTGCACAGATTGCCAAAACAGTCATATGGACCCATGGTACTCTCTGATTTGGTCCCGTCATGGATACAACATCATCATCATCAACAGAAAATGTGCAAAATAAGTTTTTATAAATAATTAAAATTAAGACATTAATCCTGTATTGTTTTTTCATTTACATTATTGAGTCTCCAGATTAGAATTAAATACTAAAATAAAATAATGAGAAATATTCCTCCTTAATTAGGAATTTTTAACATAGTCAAATTCTAATTGTACGGAAAAGGTATTAAGATTAAAAAATGGGAAAAAAAAGCTATTTAATTGGTATTGTTCTTCATCTTGGAGTAATTTATTTTTTAATCCTCTGTTTTTCTGCTTAGGAACATTAGCTTTGATTTTTTTTAGTAAAAACTCAATATATTTTTTAAGCTGATTACTAATGGAAAAAATAGCAATTTACAGAAATAATAATTACATAAACAGCAATTTTTTAATAAATTTAAATGTTTAAAAAATATTTTATGCTACATATTCAGTTGATGCAGTTTACTTCAATCTTTCAGGAGACGAAGAGCTAGAATTATTTTTCTTTTAAGATTAACTTAAATTATGTTAGCATGCTTCCTTTTTTTCGATATGCGAGAAAATTCTTCTGATGTCTTACGTATGTTAATTAATTTTCACAAAACCCATTTACATAAATGTGAGCTTAGGGAAATGAAATTTCAAAAAAGTTGAGAGATTTAAGAATGATAAAAAAAAATTGAACCATTCGAAACTTGATGCCAGTTTTTGAAGAAATTCAACCGAAAACGGCAGAAAAGTAACAAGAGAAAATACATTTTATCTGTTAAATAATTTAAAAGAGACTACTTTCTTTCTTAGTAACAGAAAAGAAAAATGATTGAGCTTAATCTATCGAAAATTTTGATAGTAGCGGGCAAAATGATTTTTGAATTTGAATAATATAAAGACTATTACAAAGACAGAAGAAAAAGCTGAAAGTTATTTCTTCTTTTGAAAATGAACTACTTTCAATTTTCTACCTTTTTCAGTAAAGAAATTAATATTTTTTATTGTTTGAAACTGTACTCTATCCATCTATCCATCTTCTTCTCCTTCTACAACTACCACTACATTTTATTTAAAATATGAATACTTTGTCTTGCAAATATGGCTTGCTGCATAAAATACTTAATACTGCTCTTTTACGAGAATAATTTAAAAACAATCAGAAGAAGCGAGTTTCACTAGAGTGTGTGGTGTGTGTGTGTATTCATTATCTGTATCCTACCTTCTTATTACAGAAACATCTATCATATTTTCTTCCTTTATTCTATAGAATACTTTTTCAGCAAGTACTTAAGGTAGTTTTTTACTCATTATCTACAGTATAATACATTTAAATAGTCAATAATATAATATTTTTAATAATAATTACTTCCGAAATTAAAGGGCTTCATATCATTTCAGTTAATACTGCTCATTTAAAGTCCAATATACTGTTACACGTTTAATCATTTTTCAAATCCAGGGAAGTTCAGCGTAATTAACAGTCAAGTTCTTTTGCACTAAAAAAAAATCGAAGTTAATTATGGAATTCTACAATAATTGCAATAAATTTAATTAAGGCATCCAACTAGGTTCGGAGACCAATTTTTTAAAAACTGATTTTCAGAATAAATTTATTTTTTAAGAACATAAATTAGCTTAAAAAGTCATAATTATTAAATAAATAACATGTATCACCCTTTGTGTTTTAAAACAATACTATTTTTATGAAATTTAAGCAAATTTTTTAAGTTAAGAAAAACGCCATAAATAAAAAATAAATTGCACATTATGTAATTTTAATTTCCTTGATATGCTTCTTGATCCCTCTGAAGTGTCACAAATTGCAGGATAAAAAATATTTTAAGAAATAAATATTTTATTAGCATTTAAATTTGATGTTAAAGATTTTTCATCAAAACTACTGCATGTTCTAAGTTAAAAATGGCTGTAAAATAGGTTTAAATGAAGGTGTCTTAAAACCTGTGGTTTGTTACACTCTGAAGAGCCCATAACATATACATAACAAATTTCATTGAATTTGATTGGATTCTTTTGGAGATATCCCGTTTTTCGCGCACAAATTATTTCATTCTTCAAAAGACGTATTAAAATATTTTTATAAGTTAGGTAAAGTAAATGCTATGAAAACAAATTAAAAAACTCTCAACTCTCTAGTTTTATGTATTAGTCCTTTTTCCTCAGTAATTATATTTCTTTTTTTCTTAATGACCCCAAAATATCATCAAGCATCCAACACCTAAAAAGCAATTTTTCATCCTAGTCGGATACCTTAAGAGGAAACGATTACTACACACCCAATTTACAATAGCATAAATTCAAAGTTGACACAGAAATACAAATCTATAGTCACAGTACCGCATTAGGTCAATTAAATGCATAGCCGCTGTAATTGGCAGCTCCTTATATTGGTGAAGTTTTAATTGACCTTTACAAGCTCTCTTTGTATAGGCAGTGAAAAACCTTCTAGGACTTTCTAAAGCTTTCTCTTGAAATGATGAATCAAATACTGTATATTTTTCAAAGAAGCATCTATTCTTCTCTCCAAATATGATGAATTAGCGATATTTAGTGACCCAATCGACAGCCAAGGCTGATGCGATGGTCACTTTTAATAATTTACATTATTGAAAAAGTTATCTTGCTTAGCTCGCAAACAATTTTTCCTGCCGTAATACCGTTTCGGCAGAGAAGCAGGGTCAGAAATGTTCATAAAAATGCTATCTGGCTGAAATGTTTCACAGATGCTCACAGGGATTTTTTTTTCGAAATCGTGTGAAAGATATTGGAAAATACATTTGTAAAAATATTTTACTCTTACTTTAAGATGAAAGTGAAACTTTTTCTCGAAAGTAGCAATGTGTTAATAAAAAGCATTAATTTCAATAGGATTTTAGATATGTATTCATAACATATTTTACCACTTACTTAATATAAAATAAATAAATATTGAAGGAATTTTTTGTTTTAAAAATATGTTTAGAAATTCAACCTATTGTTTCTATCTATATTATGAAGTTTTTTTTCCGATAGGGAATAGAATTTTCAAAACTCTCATAAGAGGCATTTAATTCACAATTTACTTTAAGTTTTTCTCTATTTCTTCAGGAAATTCTATCCAAAAAAATTTAATCCAACTTACCATTGTCCCAATAAATCTGTGGTGATGCATAAAAAAACTTTAATAAAAATGTGAAAAATGATATAAAGTTAATATACATTGACATTTTTTTAAAGAAATTTGAAAGTAGTTTGAAATACGATTTGTAGGTTTTTTTGCTTCCAAATTTCCTGTAGGAATTATAAAGATGTATTAACTTTGTATCATCCACAATTTTTCATTCATGTATACACAACACATTTAATATTATTTGATATATGTGATTTGTTTTAATGCCTTTCTCGACTTTTCAAAGACTAATAAATCTTAATGCTTACAATCATATAAGAAGCAATGTGTTTTTGTTTGTTTGTTTGTTATATACACAGAAAAGTAGGATGCTGACATTTACAAATCTTTTCAAAATAGTATTTTGATCAGGCCTTACACATTTGTCTAAGCAATGATCCGGCCCTGAGCATAAGTATTACGAAATCTTAAGGGCTAATGCATTTTGCTATTGCAGAGACAGGTACAACGAATAGACATTTTTATTGAATGGAATCAAAAAATGAGTATAGTAAGTAAAATAGCAATGCTCATGAAATCTAATATTTTTACAACAGTGGGAAACAGCTTTGTTGTATTTCCTCGAATATTTTCCACCCTTGATTTAACATTGTTTTATCTGCATTAAGGAATGAAATGAAACAAATGAAATAAAATAAAAAATATTAGAAAAATTTAATCTATTATCTTTTAAGAAAAAAAACACTCTTTTGAAAATTAGACCCCCACACAAATTTTCAGATTCCCCTCACATTCTAGAAAATTTTGGTTTATCACAGACTTATTTTTACAACGAACTTAAGAGTGTAGTTTCTGCTTAACATTCAACCACATGACTAACAAAAAGTGTAAAATGCAATTTCTTTAAATATTTATAAAATGTAAGTTATAAGTAATGTGTTGATGATTGCTAAAGCTGTATTCAAAGACACTATGGGTTTTTTTAAGAAACCTATTTTCTTTGGAATCTCATTGAGAAATAATAAGAAATAAATTATTTTGATTTTTATTTCTCACTTAAAATTGTTTCTTGAAAATAGCAAATAAAGATTTTCAATTTAATTAATTAATATACATCTGGAAATAAAAGTTTTGAGATTCTAACACAGTGATTTTCAAACTGGACAAGAGTACTTTAATAGAAAAGAACTAAATCAAAATTTTTTGTAAGTGTAGTTTTGAAAGTGAACATAACTGAGTTTCTAGAAAAATAATTCAACTTTCTTAAAAGACGATAGAGATGAAATAGGTTTTATTTACTTTGAGTTATGTATCATTTTTTGCTATAAATATCCCGAAAAATAGTTAAGCAGCAGTTTCAATAAAAATATCATAGATGAACCAAAATGTATTTTGAAGTAGTTTAGAATTTTTAGAGAAAATACCTTTCATATTTTTTTCCAGATAAATAAGCAAGAAAAATGTGGTCACTGTTCTCGCAATGGTTTTCTGAGTATATCCATTTGTTTTTGATTATTGCAATAACACCACTTTGTAAAATATCTAATTTAAGTGAACTTCTTGAGCGTTTCGAAATTCCGAATCTTTAATGACGCCATATAAGAGACAAAATAGCATGACCTGGAGAAAGTAAAACAGAGAAAATGTCTCCAAATTGAAATTTTTTTCGCGGGGGGGGGGGGGTACTTTGGGAAGAGCCACCATTAGAGCTTATTATATTTTTACAAGCAAATAGTTTTAATTAATTCAAATGTACTATGAAGCCAAAAGTCGTTATGCAATTTTAGTTTTAAAAATGTCTTCTAATTTCTCATGAAATTCTCAAACAAATATTTTGAAACATTTCTTTAAGAAAATACTTGATTGACACTTTTCAATCAAGTAAGTATCAGTGACTTGCGCAATTAGGAGACAACCTCCAACAATTTATATATGTAAACAAAAAAAAAAGGAATTTTTTTTGCTACAAAGCACAAAAAATTAAAGATGTTTAATCATTTTCCATATATATATATATATATATATATATATATATATATATACTGCAATGTTTACATACATTTTTGAAAGGGTAGCCCCTATATTAATAAAAACATAAATTTTTATTTAAAACATTCTCAATTTTTCAGATGCTTTTTTTTATGATATTCAATTTTTCAAATCAAATTCATGAGATTTACAAAAATATTGATAACATACAAAACAACGTTATGCTAAAATTTTAATTGGAAAATATAAATAGTTATGAGCTTAAGAATTTGAAGAAACTTCTTTTAATAGGAATGTGGAAAAGATATCAGTATTTTCTCTCACAATTTTTTGCCAAAAAATCAAAGCAATTTTTATAAAAATGTAGTTGAATATCGTGAAAATTCAGAAAAATATCGAATTAGCTCAATTATATACAAATATCAAAATCTCGTGTATTATGTAAAAATAAGAAAGCAAAAATGTCCCTCAGCAAGAAACTTATATGATGTTGCACAATGAACAATAAGAAAGAACTGAGTACGTGAGAAAGAAAATTATGATTGCTCATAAATTTTTGTGCTTTCCATGAGAGACATTTCTTTGAAATTAAATATTCCTTGGATCACTCCTGACAGAATAATAAAGTTAGACAATGTCTTAAGAACAAGTGAGATGCTCACAGAAGTAGGCGGAAAACATTAACTGATAGCATCGCAAGATAAATCAGCGTGCAATGTAGCTCAAGGATTCAGCATGTTGTAACAAGCTATAGCCAGGAGATTTTCAACAATACTATACGACTTCCTATGCCCATAACATCCAGAGACACAAATTTGCTCGTCGTTAGGTGATTGGTTTGGATTCCACATGGGTGGGTTGCTTACAACAAACTACTACGTGTAAGTGCTCGACGTCGTAAGGTGTAAGAAATCAATACCTTCATTAGTCAGTGGTAAATGGAAAAAACTTGTTATGGAGAGTGTATTCTAGATATACTTCTTAGTACTTAAATGAAAGAATATGGAATTGACGAAAAAGAAACCTTTCCTAATTAAACTATTTTTTCTTAACACAGTACTGGGCTAAGATTTGAAAAATAAGTCAACCAAAGTTATTCAAAAATCCAAGAGATTGGAGGTTAAGTTTCCCTGCGGGAAACAGGCACTCCGTCACCATTTTACCATTCAATTGACGAATGAATATCAAGTGAGAGGCATTTACCCGAGTACGTAGTTTAAACAGTGAAATTTGGTGATGAGAGTATTATGTAGTAAAACTGCGACGTTTAAGATTACACATTTGAGTCGAGGACACAATGAACTCGGTATATAGGAAAGAATTCTGAACAATAACTGCTTAACAAATTGTAGCAATGTCCCTTTTCCGCTATAAGAATGATAATGATCCAATCACACAGCACAAGTTGTTTCCTAAAGGCTTGTTGATAATAAAGTTCAAGTGTTTCTTTATCAGCTCAAAGTTCCTGTTTAAATCCCATCGAATATTGAGCATTAATATGATCTTAATACATACATACAAAAAAACCCGATTGTACAGGTAGTATAATTTTTGCCTTCCATAAAACCCATTATTAAAAAAATTAACGGATGTAAAAGAAATCAAAAAATTGGATGGGGCTGTCAAGAAATTCGTTGTGGTGGAAGGTATTTCAAAATATTATATAAAGTAGGAAAAAAAATTCTGCGGTAAACAGAAAATAATTACTAGGAATTGTTGCATGTTTGGTTTTGAATTGAAATTATGAATTGCTTTGCATTCCATTGGAAAAGATTCCCCAACTATGGATGCAAGATATTGATAGAGTAGATGTGCAATTGTCATCAAATAGAGAGTCTCCGCCGAAAAAGTTCCACTATTGAAACTCAAAGTTTCTTTACTACGCACCCTCTTTCATTAGCTCTCCTAAGATGCATTACTCTTCTTTTGGTCTTTAAATCCCTTTATGTCCTATAAAATGAAAGTAATTTTTAATCTATTTTCTCGGTGGAGGCTTTCAAGAAAAAATTAAACAATTCCACCTTTCTCGTTTTTGTAGAATGTGTGAAAGGCATTGTTTCTGAACTTCACAATTTGAAGCACCACTTCTGTATCTCACTAGTGATATGTTACATGAATTTATTCTTGGTGTAGCAAAAAGAGTAAATCAGGACCCTGAGAAAGTTTAATTTCTGTAAAAAAAGTATATCTCGTGAACAGAATCTGGATGTTAAGAATCAAAATAGTTTTTAAAAGACCTCAACTAACTTAGGGGAAGAACCTGAAATGCTTTAAAATATTCTAAAACAATTTTATAGGGTATTGTATTTAAAACTTTTTGCAATAATAATATTTATGTTAGTATTTTTATCGTTTATCCTCACTACTGGGGTAATTAAGAGTTTCTTGCAAAACTTATAGGAATACGGTTTGTAGTTAAAATAAAATGGAGGAACACAACTAATTTTAATATTTATAAATTTATAATTTGTTTGAAAATCCTAAGACCAAAAATAGACACACAAAAAATTCAACAGTTTGAAAATAATATCCTTGAAAAGGTACTTAAAATTATTTATATAAAAAATAAAAGGAAGCAATAAAAGACAAATTGTTATTCCTATAAACCATATTATATATATATATATATATGCATATGTAATAAAAACATATATATATATATATATAGATTCTTCTTTTTAAGTAACTAAGATACAATGAAAGCGAAGATCCTAATAATAGACTAATTTATTGTGTGAAATTTATAAATATCTCATAATAAATAGGATGCAACGTTAAAATTTTAATTCTAAACTGTTAGTTTTCGTATTACTTTTCAAAATAATTAGTCTTCTTAGTTGTATTATATTTACCTCCTCAAATCTTCAAACCTGGTTTCTATATGTAATATTTAAATTCACACGCCTTATAAAAGAAATAACGCAGTTGCCTAATTCTACAGTTTTAGAATCTAGTAAAAATATATTTCTCAACTAAAAAGATATACACGTGTGTATATTTATGAATTTTGAAAATAGTTGAAGATATAAAGGTTGAAAGAGAGCTTATAAAGATATTTCATACTATTTTATTGGAAATAGTGATTAAAACTTTCTGATTGAATTGGAATTTCTTCTGGTCATGAAAACTCAATGATCAGCTTGGAAATAATTGTGCAGTGAAGCAATTTATATTTATACACGCGTGGAGATAGCTCTTTTTAGACGCAATAAGCTACATTGGATCTGGTCAAACGAAACAAACTATTCAAAACAAATCAGATTTAAATATTAAAAAAAAACTGGAAAGAACTATCTGACCAATTTGTTCATAAAACCTTTATAAGTTTAAAATATAAGGCTTTATTGCTGCTTTACATATAAACAGAGCATTAATCTGCTTAAATATTGTTTTAAAGTAAATTCACGGGCACAATTTCTTCAAAACACATTTTATTGCATACAATAATCCACAAATTCACATCATAAAAGTAATGTATAACAGAAGAAAACAAAAAAAGATGTACAAAAAAAGTGCATATTTCCCACTACACACCATGACGAATACGTGAGTAATATAAATAATTAAATAAATTACAACATTTTTTTCATTATGTCATTATTAAACCATACCTTATCTGACATGATACATTTTACATATCTAATCGTATAAGAGATACATTCAGTAACATCCAGCGATTTTGCACATACATAGAATTACAAATGATAAATACTAATTAAAAGAAAGTAGCCCGGTCACAGAAAACTGAGTAAAAAAATGTGTGATAACATAACTTTTTTTAAAAACTGTATTATCATACTCAGATACAAAGGCCTTACAATGAGATTGAATACATGTGTTAACATAGCTGCTCCCACAGAAATGAAATATTTCTAAACAAGAGAATAGAATCTATAAGTATTGAAAATAAGCCTAAATTAATTAAAAGCAAATTTTATCGTAATGAGAAAAAAATGCAGCAACAAAATTGGGTTGAATTCATTCCCAATTTAATTACAGTGGAATAATTACATTAGAATTTAGAATGTTTAAATTCTAATTTTCTCTAAGAAATATATATTTTAATTTTTAATTCTAAAAGATACGAAGTCTGTTTTATTAGTCAAAATGATATGATTTTGGTACACATAAGGATACTGCAAATGATTTCTGAATCATATAAATGAGTAAAAAAAATGGTTTAGATGCTGAAAAATAACGTAAATAAAATATTAATACTATATATGCGCTATACATTTGACTATAGTAAAGATTACATAGTTTACTGATGGCATTACCTCTGATTTAATGCATAGATATATCGTTTACAATAATAAATGAACTCTCGTAAAAACAATTACGGCACAGATGTTTGCTTTGCAGTACCTTTTAAACTATAACATTGTTTTCCACGCAATTTATCATTAATTATTTTTGAAATTATTCATTTTTAATCTCAATTTAACAAATTATGTTATTAATGAGCAAAATATTGGTAGCATAAAATATCTAGAACAAAAAATGATTACATAGTGAAAATTTAAATTTCACTGTAAAATATTTAACATTGCAGCTACATATACAAAAGTATCTTTAAAAACTGTATGCATAAAAATGCTATTTTTTTTAAAAATTAACGCTGATAAAAGTAATTACAGCATAAATTAAGTTTAAAATGACAAAAAAAAAACACTTTTAGTTCTTATTCTATAAACATAATTCATGTTTTTTAGGAATAAGAAAATATATTTATGCTGTGCGAAATTATGCCAAAAAATTTAAGAGTTTAAATATTAAACATATATATATATATATATATATATATACTTTTTTAGAATTTAATATCATTAACTAGTGCTCTTAATGTTAATACATAGAAGAAAGAGTTAAGAACTTTATTTTAACAATATCGCAAAATCATTTTCTATTTATAGAGATATCTTTAATGCGTAGCTACTTTTCTATGCTTTACTATTGTTGTTTTCAAATATTAATTAGAATTGACCTAACAAATTATATGAATGTTTTAAAATAAGTCTGATTGAACAAAGTGTTATAAAATTTAGAGTTAAGTTACTTAGCATTTACAATATTATTCTCTTAAAATTAATAGGCAAATTTAAAGTTAAAATGTCCAAGACAATATGATATTTTAATGAATATTATAACATAAAAAAAGAAATATTCTTAATGAAATATCATAATGTATTTAAAGAAATACTGTAATATAAAGTAAAAATATAAATATGTTTACTATATTTGCTTATAAATTTGAATTAAACCATTCTTTATTATTATTTTTTCTATTAAAGCTATTTTTTGATTCTGTCTTAGTTTGGGTGCAAAATTAAATTTCAAAGCATCCTTTAATCAGGAATTAGAAATTCATTATGAAAAATACAGAAAAGAAGCAAAATTTAGAAATTTAATTTAAGATTTATTTAAAGAGTTAAGGAAATTTTTTAGAAATATTTATGTAGTCTGTTATAAATTTGAATTCAGTTTTAAAAGTATGGAGAGCAAAATAAGAGATCATGTTATTTCAAATAATTAATTTTAAATACTGCTGTCGAAAGATATAAGAAATTTCAAACATATTAAAATGGTTAGTGCAACTAATTTATCTCAGAGATTAGAAGCTCAATTTATGAATTATGTTGATAGGAATTTTCAAAATTTGTAACATACACGCATATGTTGCACTACTAGAAATGTGTGATTCATTCGCAATATATATTACTTTCAACAAGAGCCCTGTGAAATATTTTGTTTCATTATGTAGGTTATTTGTATAAGTAATAGAGCTTTTAGAAGCGTTGCATTGTAGCCAATCTCTATCTGAGTGATGATGTATACTTACAGACTGAACAGGATTGATGAAAATGATTCTAAGCTGTTATTTGTTGTAATAAACATCCTACTTATAGTGACCGACAGCACAACTACAACAACAACTACTGTATACCTGGAATGTCTACTAAATATATGCTACGAAAATTTGTAAAAGTTTGGTATCCGTGATCGGAATTAAAGATAGTGCATTATAGCACTTGAAAAAATGAAAATCGTGTACGAGAATACATTTGTATTCGTGAAATGTATGAATCATAAATAAAAATGAAACTCAAATGGATAAATAGAATGAATGACTTGAAATTCTATAGGATTAACAAGCGCAGTATAAACATTTTATTTACATTACATTTTGAAAAATACAGTCACATGGATCATTTTTCTCTGAAACAAAATTACGTTAAAATAAAAAAATATTGATAAATACGATGAATCATTTCATTTTCAGATTATTTGTGCCCTTTTTACAATTTTGACATGTGAGTATATAATCTTCCAAAGACAAGTACTGTTTTATAGGGTTTGTAATTTTTAAAATTAACATTTACGCATCATACTTGCTGTGTTTTATTCGATCTTATACATTCAATTTAGTTTACATCATTTTGTAAGGTAAAGTTTCAAGAGCTATAAACTGTAAAGCATTTCTATTAAAATTAAGCCTTTTTAAAAAGTGCTTTTCAAAATTATATATATATATATTCTAAGGGACAGAATACTTATTTAGAAAAAAAGAAAACTTTTCCCCTTATTTTTTTATTTAATGTATTTTAGTAACATTGAAAGTTATTTTAATTGTTATATCGCACAGTAATAGCTGGTAAAAAGCAAAGTCATATCGAATAAACAACCAAGTTTCGTCTATTTTTTGTAACCTTATTCCAAGAATGACATAATAGTTACAAGAAGATCTTGATTAAAGATAAAATAATTAATATGTTAATACTTTTCATTATCTGGTTGGTTGATAAACCTTTTTAAACTGCACCTTAAATGTACTATCTACTTCCTTAATGAAAGAATAAAAATATTGTTGGCATTTTCAATAATTTATGAAAATATTTTTCTTGTCACATTAAATATTTAGAATCATAAATACCATTGCAAAAATGCAACTCACTTGATTGTTATACAGGATAGCTCATTGTCCATTTTTTCTATTTTTGATCTAGCCGTTTATCAGTTAAAATTCTGATGATTTATTTTCTGTCGGTCATATATTAGCTGTTGCCTTTTAAACAAACTATTCAAAGTTCAAGGCATTATAAATATATATATATAATATCTACAAAATTAATTAAGGAATATATAACAGAAACAAATTACATACCCATCCAGAAATAATTCCAAAATCGCCAAAAAGAGCTCATTTATAAATGTAAATAAAATATAACTGGTAGCAAAATAAATTCTCTTTATTATAAGGTCATATTATTTTAAAATAGAAGAAACTATGAAACATTTTATACTCATATATATTATTCGATAATACTTAAATTTATATTGAAAGGAGTGAACAGAGAGAAATGAAAATGTAATAGAAGAAACATTAATTAAAAACAATAAAATTATAAATAAGAATATAAGAGTAAAATATCTTGATGTAACGAATAAACAACTACAATAAGGGTAATAAGGAGTTTGGTTTTTAACTTTTCATTTATGGATATTAATTAAAGATTTAGAAAGCAGTTATTTCACAAAGTATTTTAAGTAGAAATTTAGTATCTCTTCTTTAATTATATTTCTTCATTATCATAAAAATTCTTGTACCAACAATAAAACATCATGAATGGATCTTTAAATTTTTAACCGTAAGTATATATTTTTCTAGGTTATAAAATGGTTTTATTTCATTTTAATTTCCTAACTCAAAAGATATAGTTTAATACATTTATTTTCAAAAAATAAATCATCAGATAAAATCTGATCCGAGGGTAAAATTTTTAGAATTGATAAGAAATGTCATTCTTTTAATATGTTAACGAATTTAATAAACCGTGAAGAGTGTTGAGAAGAGAGAAAATACAGGTTGTTAAACAATTACTTCAAATATATCAAAAATATGATATGTATATATATTTTTAAAAATAATGCGCTTAAGGTATCCGAACACGTTCAGAGTACTTTTTAATAAAATAGCATAATAAAACATTATAAATGCTCTTATAGGACTCAATACCAATAAATATTACTATTTAACTATCGAAATTTAAAATAAATTCCCTGAATTTTACAAAAATCATTATAAATGAAATTTTAGCAATATTTTTGAAAAACTTCAAAGCAGTTAGAGAAAAAAGTTATAAACATATATTAGTAAAAGTATTACTAAAACAAATTAGATGCATTTATCTAGAAAATTTACTAAAATTTTAATTTTTTACTAAAATTTGAAAATTTTAGAGCTGATTGAGTAAACATAATAAGAAATGTTACATTTTTTATGAGACCATTATTTGAATAACGAGCCATAACTCAAAAAGTATTCATACAATAAGAAATATTTTGGTACATTCTCTAGAAAATAACATAAATATCAGGTTCAAAAATTTTTATAGAAATATATTCGTAATATTTTGAGTTATCGGACTCGCCATGATAGATTTTGAGCAATTTAAATGCCCACTTCTGGTAGATCAAAAACCGACTTCCAGTTTTTCTAAATTTATAAAATTGATTGTAACTTAGACTCTAGGTAGTATAGAAACAAAAAAAAGTATGTTTCGTAAAGTCAAAAGATAGCTATATTCAATAGAATAAAAAACAAAAATATCTGTCTTGACTGAATTGGGTCATTTTCAACGTGTTCGGATACCTTAATTACTTCTTAAAAATCGAACTTATTAAATACCCTATCAACTGTGAGTTGGCCCCTGAAAGTACTTTACCTATATAACGTGACTCAGCAGAAAACGTTTTATTGATTCGGACATTTAAAAGCAAATTTATGCATTTTTTGATCTTCTAAAAGTTGAAATTGCTTTTTAATTTTAGAGAACTTTTCATAGCATCAAATCCTGGTCCCGTTTAAATGTTTGGAGAAAATCCCTATAATTCTGTAAATTTATTTCATTTTATTTCAAAGATAATTTACAAAGAATAGTTAGCCATTCAATACATTCTATATGATAAATATATATTGTGCATTTTTATAACAAACTGTTAGAAATTTAAAAATTATTCGTTTGTAACAAATGCTTCATGTTTGTTCTAAACTACATATCAAGAATCATTTTCATCTGGTGCCAGAAGAGAAATCTGTATCTCTGATATTTCAAATGTGCAATAAATAAAACATTTTCAAAAAGTATCAGTAGCTGTAGTCCTTTCACCGAAAGTCATAGATCCTTCAAAGTAATATAGATCTAATTAACAGTTTAAGTTTTTATTAAATAATGCCTTTAAAGTACACATACACAAATGAACTGACATTTAGACACATCAGATCGCCTTCAATATCCTCAAAACGACTAGAAGTCCGATCACATTCATGCATGCGTAGAAAATAAATGCTGTTTTTCAGGAGGTTACAATCCCCATATCGATGCTTGGTGGAGATGGTAAATCTATAAATCTGCGCAATGGTCTTCTCGGCCAAACTTGATATTTTTTCAATCTCATTCCTTGTTCCCATATAGCTTTCATTTTTTTCGTGTAAGGATAAATATTAAGTTCAATCCACTCACTCACTGTGTCATCATCGTACACTTCTCGGAGAGCCTTTACAGCCGCCTCCTGCAACATGTTTAAGGACGAGTTATAGTAGCTAAAATCTCTCAGTAGTTCATTAACTCTCAAAGGACTCGAAAAGTTGTGATTGATATTATACTCCGTCATCCATCCTTTGTGGGTAGTAATATCGGCTATAAACTTGTCCAAAGATTTGGCAACCTCATTGTGACGAAGAGTGACTCGGAAAACTGCTGATCCTGGAAAGAAACATACACCTAGGGCCCGCCACATAGAGGGGTCATGCTCCAAATCTAAATGATAATGAGCACGAGAAGAGCATTCTAAAAGTTCTTGCATTTTAGGGAATACTTCATTGTTGAATTGTCCCTGGGAGACAGTCAGAAGGTTTAATAGAAGCGATGGTAATGATGCAGGTAAAAGCTCACAAAGCGAAGCGAAGTGATCGTACCTTTGCCATCCAGTCAATGCA
This sequence comes from Trichonephila clavata, assembly GCA_019973975.1. NCBI lineage: Eukaryota > Metazoa > Arthropoda > Arachnida > Araneae > Nephilidae > Trichonephila > Trichonephila clavata. The sequence continues at coordinate 289,123 of BMAO01019870.1, read as the reverse complement.
ATGCCCCGGAAACCAGTAAATAATACGTTATTTTCACTCATTACGCTTAGCCATGCTTTATTGTTTTCCAAATGACGCTTAGCGTCAGGGATTGTAAGAGTTTCACCGAATGCTCCTTTGAAAGCACTTGCTGTCCATATGTAAGGAAATACCTGGCTGTATTTTTCCCATAGACTGTTAGGAAGAAACAAATAAACATCTTCAACATATGTCCAAGCCATCGGTTCTACAAGTCTTCCAATTTCATATTTTTCCATCTCTGCAACACTTGTGTGTCGTAACATATCATCCCATATTATGGGCGAAGCATTGTGCTGTTCTCTAACGTATTTTGCTACTTTACGCACATATGCTAAGAAAAGACTGTTTCGATCATATCTGGAACATCTTGAACAATGCCCTAACTGATACACTTCATCACAACCAATATGTAACCAATGAGAATCGGAGTGGAGTGCCATGATTTGATCAATCATCATTTTAACCATCACTAATGTTGCATTATTAGTGGGGCAAACGGATTGAGGAATATCTTCTACTTCACGTAAATGCTTGAAATCGGGAAGTTTTAAAATAAATTCCAAATGACCAAATGTTTGTATCAGTGGTATTACAATTAAGTCGTGATTTTTTGCTAATTCTATTATATAACGGATTTCTTTTTTTGTATAAGCATTGCCGGCTGATATTGGTGCCAATGGACCCCAAAAAGGAAAAGTGTCTTCATACTCGATCAATATACCATTTGCGCCTGCGTATTTCAGTATAGGAAAAATGGATTTAAAATAAGTTATCTTTGGAGGAGCACCTTTTAAATCAAAATGCACCAGACGTAAGGGTGGAATATAAAGCGGTGGTTTCGTTGTTACAAAAGTAGAATAATTTGATATATCTGCCTCATAACCGGAAGATTTTATCTTGGGTTTCACCACTATTGAAGTCGGTTTAATTCCCTGCTTGATGTATTTGTCTCGGATAGACTTTTGCTTATGTTTCTCCTTTTCGAGCCTTTCATTCATTTGATGAATACGAATTTCTTCATCAGTCATATGCTTGTAATGGTCTCTTGGCATGGTCTGAGAGATATCTGCATCCGGGCTCACGTTTTCTTTGGTAGAATGTTTCGAATTTTCATTTTTAGTAACTTTGGTGAATGCTTTGAATTTACTAGTCTGTTGATTTATCCGCTCGTTGTAATTGACAAATTCAATGTCAACAGGATGTTTTACAGAAATTCCGTTTGAAGTATATCCAATCTCTTCTGAAACAGTTGTGTAATGAAGATATAAATAAAAAATCGTCCATACAATAACACCGGATACAAGGATGTATTTACGCCGCCATAAAGACATTATGATGATGTGGATTGAGTTTCGGATGTTTGTTCTCATTTTACCTGAAAAAAAAACAAGAAAGATTTATTAAATTATCTCATTTTTTTCTTAAAATTAAAATTATTTAGCAAATACTGAAAAGTAATTCTATATAATGCAACATTAAGAATAAACAGATCATTTTGATTTTGATTTTTTGACTGAGATATATTTGACGAAAAATTAGTTATAAACAAAAGACATTCATTATAATTTTTTACACCGGAGCTGCAATATATTCCCCCAATGATTATAATTTATAAGAGAACGAGGAAAAATTATAATTTAAAAAGTAAGTGAAATATTGCATTAATGATATGAAATATTTTTAGATGAACATTTCGTTTATATTTATATGAAAAAAAGAAATAATTAGCAGTGATAATTAGTAACATACAGAAGATTTTTTTTAACTGCAACCAATGTTGTGAAATTTTTAAGCCTTAGAAAAATAATAACACAAATAATAAAGCCTGGTAATACTAAAAAAACATAAAAATTGTGTGATAACCAAGATCATCAAAACTAAACAGTTAACAAATAAACAACAAGAAAGAAGTAGAATGGTAACAAATACTTCCATTAGGATTTCATCTGATGCACAAGCTTAGTATTTTTTAGATAGAGAGGTTCAAGAAGAAATGTTTATATAAAAATTAGACACCTTTTATACAAATGAAAATATTTTAAGAAATGAGAGAAAATATATCAAGGGTAAAACTGAAACTGTAGGTTGACAGAAACTAATCCTTTTGTATTTGAATGAGGTAGGAGGACAATAAATAACAAATTATATATTAAATTCGTGTTAATAGATGTCTCTCTCAGCGAACATTTAAACAAATCTTTTACCGAGTCTCAGCGCGTTGAGTTCATTCCCGTATAAGGCAAGTGAAATATATCATTTCTATCATAACACCTCGCCATCAACCCGCATAAAAATATTATCACTAGAGTGATGGACACCCTAAAATGAATGTCACCGCATTTTCTAAAACACTCATTTTATCAGGCGGGCAGTATTGTCTTTCAAGACACGTACTAGAGTTTCGTAATCGTGGGGCGCATATTAGATATTGTGCGCAGGGAGCAATTTGCTGCTTTATCAGCGACTATGCTGTTCTGGTTGAACTGACACTAAGACTCGTTAAATCAATCTTTTCTGAACAAGGGCAGACCATGGTGAAAATTTCTATCTCGGACGATTGATAGGGGTTAAGTGAAAGAGCACTGATTATTTATAGCTGAAAGCGTTCAAATATAGAAACTACGTTTGTGCAAACCGAAGAAGTTTCTAATACTGGAACGTGGTAAGTATTAATGAAAAATGTTGACTGTCGTTTCTGGATCAAATGGTTTCTTTTTAATTGCAAAGGCATGTTTTAGGTGCTCAAAAAGAAATTTCTGTGCCAGTTATGCAAATTATAAGTCATGTAAATACTATATATTTGTGTTTAATAATTCAGGATCAATTACAAAAGATATATTCTTGAATTTTTAATGTGAATATTTACATTCGTTCTCTTCAATAACTATTTCAAAAACTTTTGAGATCAGATATGCAAGATTTGAGTATAATAATTTTTTTTTCTGGGGAAATTTTGAGTAATCTCATCGCAATTAATTATATCACTTAAATGAACATATTCATAATTCTAACGAAGGTTCTTTTTCCTACGAATAAAGCAATCCCGCAAGAAAGTCAGTATCTCCGCATTTCTGAAATGTTTATTTCATTTTTTAAGGATTACATTTCCCAACCACTTTCAATATCACTTAAATAAACATCTTAGCATAGATAGCAGTCCATCCACTTGTCAGTGAAGCTTTATGAATAAAATCAATGACTGGAGAAATTCCTTTCATGTTCATCGATTAATTGTGTTGTTTATTTTTTGATTAATCAATAAATGTACCATTAACTTATGGTTCCATACAATTAAAAGTTTTAAGTTATAAATGGACATTTTTTGACGTTGTTTATCTATGAAAGTTACTTAAGAACTGTTTATGTTTAGAAGCTGTTTAATATATTCATTAATTATCATCATATTAAATTTTTTTTCCCTTTTTGACGTTCATCATTGTTAAATAATTTTGAACTTAGTGCTTATTTTTAACTCATATATTTTAAGCAATGTAGATCTGTCTAATTAAAATTCCTTTTAAATACAGATTTTTTAAACTGTGGTGGTCAAACGTAAGAAAGATGAAAATTTCCACCCTAGACTACTATTCTCAAAACTAATCAAAATTCCTTCTTTCGCTAAATTTAAGTTATTTTAGATAGGACTACACACATTGTCGCTTTCCCTCTTCTATTCTCTAGATGTATTTCCCTAGCTTAGGAATCATGTTGGAATTTGACATCTCGTTTATTCAGAAACAGATTCTCAATTAGTTAGATCATAAAATATTTGCATTTGCGCACCGGATACATCTCTCAACACACAATTTCCTATCTCTCCTCCCGATATGTTAGTTCTGTAAGCCTTAGCTGTGATAATAACACACTCTCCACCTCACAATACAGAACCCAACTAGTACGCACACTTAATACACCGTGATTAATTTGTTCGCAATCGCATTTTCTCATCTAGATTAGCTGCATGCAGTAAACAGTATTAAACGTTTACTATTTGAGATTCATTTCTCGATGACACAATAAGCATACATACACTTTGCAGAGAATTTCAGCGATTTTGTAAAGGCACCAAGTAAATGTTTTTCTCTTTAAAAATGATAACGATATTGTTGGGCTGATGTATTTCTTTCGGCACAATGACTTTTAAACGTCAAATTTCCTTTTGTATGCTGGTTTTAAAAGGAAACTGCAGTATTCATTTGTTTCGGATACAAATGCCGACGTTAACAGGGTTCTTTGAAAATATTCCGAACATCCCCAAGGGATAATTTTTCATCGCATAAAATACCTGAATTTAAAGGGAAAAAGAGAAACGCTTTGTGTTAGATATTTTGACGAATTGTACCGGCCAACAAACAATGCGCGTAAGAAACATCGGATGAAGAGCATAAGTAAAAAATTTTTGTTTCTTTATTCCGTAATGAAAGTAAGAGAATTAAATATGTAATAAATGCTTATAACAAGCGCATTAAAAAGGGTAGAAGCAGATCTCAGAAATGTTAAATATGACATTCATTTTTTTAAATATATTTTTGAAGAGTGTAAGGTAAGTAGAATAAAGTAATAATAATAATAATAATAATAAAAAGAATAAAAGTGTTCTGTATTGTAAAACATTAACAGGAATATTTGTTTAAATTTGTACTTAATTATGCAATGCTTTATTGAGAAATGCACCTACATTCGATATATATTTCTAAAAAACTTTTCTAAGTGTAGGGAAACAAAATTTTTCTATATAAATAACAAATGTTAATAAGTATTAAATAAACGGATATTGTTAATTTTTCCATAATTACCACAATAATTTATCAATAAGTTGCTGTGTAATTAAAAATTCACACCATTATTAATATTAAATAAAATCATATTGCAAGCTTTTCAAGAAAAAGTTAAAATAAAACAAATATATTTCTGTGTTCCCAGTATAAAAATGCAATGCTTCAGATAATTTGAAAAGAGAGAGAGTCTACTCTAACTTAAAAAGGTTTTCTTTTAATATATAATATGCTTGATTATAATGAAAGGCTGTTGAATGTTTATTTGAAAATAATTTAAAATGAAAGAGAAAAGAAAAGGAGATTTTAACTCTATTTATAAATAAAATTATTGATATATCTGCTATAGTTCTAATTTATTTCATTACTTCTAACTCACAATATTACTTTCCCTGTTCCGTACATTTAGCACACAGTAACCTTATCATGATATGTGAACAAAATTATTCAAATTATAGTTTTTATTTTCTATAGAATCGGCATCCATAAAACTCCATTCAGTAATGTTCCAAAAGTGCAAACATTTTTGTGTGTGTGTTAAGAGATTCGACTGAGCTAAATGCTAAAATGAGTAAAATATTTTCCAAATAAAGTAAAAAACTATTAGAGTTTCTGTTTTTTTAATACATTTCTTGCTTTAATAATAACTGGATTTTAATTTATTACTGATATGAAAAGATAATAACTCCCATTCTCTTGTTTATTAAATTTCCTTACTCTGTATAGTAAAGATACTCCATAAACGCTAAATTTTATTTAAAAAAATTATTTGATAAAATGTTACATTAAGAGGAACTTTTGTATGTGAAGTACTTGATAAATAAGTAGGTGTTTAAAAATAACAGAATTTTAGCTTTTGACTTATTACATTCAGAAGTAATGGACATAATTTAGGAAAGTACATAAGTTTTTTTGAGACATAAAATACACCCCTGTCCAAAATTAAGGCCACAAACATAAATTCTGCGAATACTGATGAACTATTCACTGTATTGTCACGAAATTTGCCACAGAGACATATTACAATATCAGAAAGAATATAACAACGCAACAACATGGAAAATATTTTAATTGCGAATTAAGGCACAAGTCTCATCAAAAAGTGTGAAATCATGACTCAGAGATAAAATACTTACCTTGGGAAAACCCTGTTTAATATGAAGTGTGACCACTTTGAACTGCTGTACAAGCCTCACAATGAGCTTCTATACTGGTTATGAAGGTTTCAATAATATTGGTGGCAACAAAGCCCATTTTTCAAAAGCGGGACTTTTAATTCCTGGGAGGGGAGCTACGATGACAAATGGCTTTTCCTAGACCATCCCAAACATATCCAAAGGAATTGTGATCCGGAGACCTCGAGATTGAATCAATACGGCGAACATCCGCTCTTTCATGAAATTCATCAACAATGTGATTTCTGTGTGGCCGCTCATAACCGTCCATAAAAATGTTGTCAGGGTACAAAGCACCCAGAAAAATCTCACATAGGCTTCTTCCCTTAGCGCTGTGAGTTGACAATATCCGCATCGAAAGCGTAAAGTGGTATACGACTGCCCATATTATACCACCAAACACAAGAATTCCTTTGCCACCAAAAATCTGTCGATTTTTATTACGTTGGAGTAATGAAAGTGACCCCTACTTTCTCTCCAGGTGAAGACTCGACAGGAATAATTTTGCCCGGTACATTTCAACTCATCATTGAAAAAAACACGGCCCCATCATTGTGTTGTCCATAACAGATTTTTTCAGCTCCACAATATCCGGTCTTTCCTGCTAAATGCAGTCAAAGGCACTCACCAGACTGGACATCGGTCGTGAAGACAAGTCACTGTAAAACGGTTGTGGATTTTTTTCTGGAGATTCTCCTTCCAGACACAGCAGCAAGGTCACAAGCAAGCTGAGGATCTGTTGAGCACCTATGTCGTCATGCGCTTAAAGGCCAAGTAGCGATCCTGTGCAGATGTCGATGCTCTGTGGTAACCTTAGCCGACCTTCCTGGTGATAGTACCATTTGTTAGGAATTGGTTTTGTAATCGGGAAACCCCTTTCAGGCCATTTGTGTGTACCCATCGACCCACCTCCGCTTGACATTGGCCGGTTTCAAGCCTGCTAACGGCTCTCCATCTCAAAAAAGGAATCCTCTAAACGATTATAAGAAGTCATTATCACTGCATACAGACTAACCTGTTATTTTTTAATATAATATTCACAAAATTAGAGGCAAAATTCCCATATGCTTGAACGGTCTCACTCCAGTAGTTTTGCAAAAACTAACGCTGAACAACATCCTTTCCTAAATTTAAGGTTGATATTGTTCCACATCCGTTCTTTAAAATACATAAAATACAAATTATATTATTTTTACTGGAGGTATTTTAAAATTATGACGAAAAACATGTTTGTGACCTTAATTTTGGACATGAGTATATCATATAATTGGTATAGTATGACATCTGTTAGAAAACCTATATGAAGCACATCTGTTGGAAAACCTATAAAACAGGTTTTAAGGTAACTGGGACGTGAGAGTGCTTCAGATTTTGCATTTTTTATTTTACTTTTAAAAATAGAGGGCCCTTTGCTTCATCCATAGATGCATTATTTATGAGAATTCGATAAATAGAAAGCTAGAAAATCTAATTTTAAAATTGTAAACAAATGTGATGTAAATGTGATTCAAGTACACTTTCTTCAAAATCTGTATTATATTTAGTATGTATTGTAAAAATCTAAATTTTCTTTACAAAGGATATAATTTTTCTATATTATATGTTAAGATTTATTGAAAATTCTACATTTTTGTGCAGAAATTACGGAAAGATTAAATGATTAGTTACAAAATTTTAAAATAAAATTCTGTTTTTTGAAATGTTAATTATGTCTAGTCTTGCATTTATAATTGCTCAGTGTAGTTCTTAAATTATAAATCAAGTGGATGTAATATAAAGTTGATCTTGAAGATTATTCTAAATTAAATACAACTTGTAAAATAGACATTTCGTTTTCCCTGACTGCTTAGTGTTAACATTTGAATGCTCATGATTAACTCTATATGTTTATTATATATATATATATATATATACTCTGTTGATTTTACTTTAAAATAAATAAATATTCATATGTATGAATACAAAAACAGAGATTCTTTTGTTATAATTTTTAAAAACGAAAATCCTTTTAAATTAGATACATATTAACTTCTTAAATTCATCAAAGACATTTTCTTTGTGTATTTTTATAACTATAAAAATATGTGTAAGGAATTTTGTAATACCCTGTAATGATGATGTTTAAAGTGAAATAAAAATACTAAAAGTTACAGACATAAAAATTTGGTATTTTAAATGGAAGAAAGTGTGAATCGTTGATAACACGTGTTGATGAAGTAGGGAAAGAGTAATTAAAAATACTTCTAAATAATCTAGAATTTTAAACTTACAATTTAAAAACTGTGCAATATGCGAAATAATCCAACTAATAATGATATGGCTTATATTGTATTAAAAAATATTATTTTACAAATCATAGATGAAAATATCTTTATTTGCAATTTTCTCAAAATGCATTTTTTGGTGATTCTGGTACATTTTTCTCAGAATCTATTTTACCTATAGTGCTGATATTTTGTATATTATTAGATCCACAAATTTTCAACAAAGTGAATACATTTTTTTTCAAATAAACATTCACAAATTTTAGATACATCACAATTTCTGCATAAAATTTAAAGGAAATTTAAATCAATAAATTAAAAAAAATTTTAAAATTTTTTATAAATTTATTTTTTAAATTTTCACTTTATTCATTTTATGGATTGTTTTGTTTGCAAAAACTCTGTAAAATTTTACAGCTATATATGCAATGAATTTTATACAAAGTGTACTTAAAGGTAAGAACATGCCTTGAAAATAAAAAAATAGTTATTGATAATTAATGCTCCTACAGATTTATTTGTAATTTAAAATGGAATTTTTTTACATTAACAGGTATATAAATATACAGATAATTCAACGTAAAGATTGTACTTGCATTGCTTTTAATTTAAGTAAGTGAGAGCCATTTAAATTTTGGTGCAAAAAAATTCCTTTTTCTTTGTCACAGACGTCTCAGTTACCTTAAGAATGAACAAAAAAGGAATCTGTAAGGAGTACGAACCCCCTATTAAAATTAGATAGCGTTCATAAAGCTAACACTTGCTGGAAATGAAATAGTTTACATTTTCCTATGGAGAAGTAGGTTTCACTCCACACAGTTTTAAAGTCTTGCGTAGTTCTGGATGAGAGCAAAATTAACGTAGCACTACAAAGCTGCACGAGGGATTGGGGTGACGCGTCCCGAAACTTTTACTCATGGCCAAGTGATGACCAAAGCTGGCAACCCCATTCTCGTAACTTCCATACCACATCAACGGGAGGACGTTTGAACCTCTATAAATTTAACGTACAGCTGCCCCCTCTACTCGGCGGATCTTCAGTGGCACCATGCTCGAAATCACGACACTTCAGCCACAAATTCATAAACTTGACCTCTAGGTTACCGCGGTCACGAATGATTCTGGAAGAGGACGGAGAAGGAGGGAGGGAGCATTCCAAATATACTGATTCCCAACACTTCTATGGTGGATACTTATTCCACTTTTATGTTGATTTGAAGTGTATCCCAAATATATTTGATTTATAGAATTAAAATCTGTAGGGATGTGTCGGTCCGATACACATCACCATCACTTAATCTTCTAAGTAAACTGAGCTTAACCAATGAATTCAGAGCTGTTATTAATTTGTTCTTTCGGGAGCCAAATTGTCACATCATTGCAATCGGAAGGGAAGAACAAGCACAAAACACTAAACAATATTATAATCTTATTTTATACTTCAAAATAAGTATTCTTCAAATAATAAGCAACAAAGGTCAGTAATAACTAGCATATAATTAATCAAATTGAGTTAAGAATTAAATGAACCAAAATGTATATCTCTTAGGTGATGCGTAAATGGTAAGTTCTAGCCTATTAACCAATAGTTTAACAATAAAACAACGAACAGTTTATTCTTTTAAATTAAATAGAGATTACATAATTAAGTATAGAAATGCTATAAAAGAGTTTATTAATATAAGTCATTATAATAATTTAAAAACGCTTCATAAAAGTTAGGTTCTTAGGTTCGAAGGTAAGTACGTCTAATATATCTGACAAACAGATAAGATTGGGCTAAACATAATAAGAAGAAATCACTAAGTAACGAATCCCAATAAAGATTTAGGAAATTTGATAAATTCAATATAGGTATAAAAAGATAAATTATAATCTGGAGTTGCAATCAATAGTGTTTCGAAAAGTAAGTTACAACTATTAGCAATTACAAAAAAAAACTATTTATAATAAAGAAAAAACTAATTTCAAATAAAGTAAATATCAGTCAATCATCCAATTCAAATTGAAATTGTACGAACGCCTCATATCACCCAACCGGACAATAAATTTAGGGAATAGTCTCCTTTTCCAGAAATTCATCAACCAGTTGAGCCCTTGTGAACAATATAATCAACCATGAAAAAAATATCGGGGTTAACTGCACCTCTGAAAAGGCAAATTTAGGGCCTTATGATGTTCTCCCTATATTTTACAAAAGCCATAGAGCCCTTGTCAAAGTCAGGGTAGTATGTCCACCAAGAGGCTTGCTCAGACCATAAAATATCCTTGCTTTTCGATCTCTTATCTTTTTCTTGGGTCTGGAGAACCTGTTGTGAGTTTTTATTTATTTCTTCTGAAAGTACATTGGCAATCAATGGTTGCTTAGAATTAGGGCTCCTCATTCAATAGAACCTTCACCTACTCCAAATGCCAATCTTCTTTGAATCAAGCTAAATGAGCAGGACGAGCAGTTAATAGGATGGAAAAAGCAGGTCTTGTAAGTAAATCTCATCTCATATAGCCTTCTTGAAACAGATTCCCTGGAATTTGGGTTCCTAGGGACAAATGAATTTTACGAAATGTTTGAGATGTTATTGAACTTCTTTGATAGATAAACATTGATTTTAATTGGTCTCTGTGGAGCTTCGGTGACATTGCTTGTATCGCTAATTTGTCAACACAGTTTTCACACAGAGCTGGGTGTTACGTTAAGGCCTCTAGAAACTTGTACTTGAGACTTTCTGCGTCATCTCTTTATTCAAACATCTCCAGCCACTCATTTTAACTACTTGCGGTTGACTTTTTAAGCAAATATTGCAGAAAAACTCCACAAAATCAATGAGGTGAATGAACACAAGAAGCTCGAAAATGGACAAGCACACATACAAAGCACTTTACCTTAAGTACATAGACCTCATATACATAATCGTATACATTTATATAATCGGCATGAGACATTTAAAACTACGTTTCGAAGCATTAGTTTTATGTTTTTTCCTTATTTTTTTTATAAAAATTGATTTAAACATTATTGTATTTGAGCTCAGACTCACAGGCCAACGATTATCGTTAAAATAAAATTTTAATGCAATTGGAATTCAAAATAAAAGCTGACAGATAAGGTGTTATTGTGATAAAATTTTAATTCTTATTCCCAGATGTCTTGAATGAAAAGTGAAATTTTGATTAGTGTGTTTGCTAAGTACAAACACAAGTTCAATAAGAAATAAAAATACCTTGATAAATATATTGCTGTCAAAGGAAGCGCATCATAAATAATTTATAACTAGAATGAAATGTAGTTAGCACCGTACTCATTACATCAATATGGAGTAATTGATCAAGAAATGATATAGTCGCCTGTACAGGCTCCTATACAGATTCATCTATACAGACTTATAGATCAAGATACCTGCATTTTGAACCGATGATAATAACTACAAACTCATCAGTAATATATATATATTTATATATAGCATGTATATAGCTTATAGAAATATGCCTAAGTAAAACAGTTTAAAATTTCACTCGCACATTTTAAAATGATTTCCTTTATACTATATCGAAAACAATAAAAATAAAAATATTGAAAGGATTTTTAATTGTACTTACTCATGGTAAGTCTTAAATGTAAAATTCATAAAGTAAGATTTTTTTTAATGTAAAAGCTAAAAGGTTCGAAACTGAAGCTAGACGCACATATTGATCTTGCTTCCAAATGAATTTCGCTGAAACTGTTTTCAACAATTGTTCATTATAAACTGAATTAAATAGTAAATGTATTTTAAAACAAACCGGTAACTCTTTTCAAGTTTTTCGAAGCAGTTATTTAATAATACAGAACAAAAATAAACCCTTTTCTAGGTTTTCATCAGTACTTAGTAATATTTGATTATTATTTTTCTTTTTTATAATAATAAATATAGAAATTTCTTTTTGACTAAATGTACACTGGTGAAGCAAATAGTTGATAGATTAGAAGTTTTTATTGAAAGATACAGCTCTAGAGAAGTTATAAGCATAAGCATTAATTCACTCATTTTATCCGGGCATAAAAAGTATTGTAGTATATATATATATATAATCCCCTAAATAATTTTTTACTGAGAGTTAGAAAACTTTTAACATATTATTAATTCTTTTTCTGATTAACATTTTTTGTTTTAAAATTCTAACATTTACAAAATATAACTGAAATATTTTGTGCAATGGAATATCATTTAAAAAGTTTCATAATACTTAAATTTTTAAAACTTTACACACCTCCTAAATAACCTTTCGAAAACACATATTTTGGTAGTCAAGTGTTCATGAAAATCGAGGATTACTATAAGTAAAATTCCTCTGTATAATCTCGCTTGCGATAGACTGTTAATGATTACATGTCACAACAGATAGTTTCATTAAGAACACAAAACTACACATTTGATTAATAGTAAATAAACACGTCCAACTGAGATTCGTGAGGAGCAAATGCGGATGGAAAAGATCAAAAGAACTCGACTGGTTGATCGATTTTAGAAAACAAAAGATCCAAACGCAAGTGAAGGAGAGGGAAATTGATCAAAACTAACAATCCAGAAAACGAATTACCGACCTTGTTCGCTGTCAGCATTTTCCAATCAGTCTAATTGTTTTTAGTGCGATGCAATGAAAAATAGAGTTGAGGTTTATATTAAAGACTTTCTACTTTAAAGTGCTCTTAAATGGTATGGAATGCAATTTCCTAAAAAGGTTTAGTAGTAAACTAATAAAAGGATCGTAAATAATATAAGATGAATAAAAAATAAAATGTGAGGAATTACCTAGATTTGTCAAAGGCACTCTTTGTCTGTTTTTTGTTTTCAATGTCATGTAGACTAGAACAGAAATTGATGCACTATTTGAAAAGGCATTATAAGTTGTGGGAGGGGATATTATTCATCCCATCACACAACTTATTATTATATTTTTAGTTGTGGGATGGGATTATTTGTTTGATGCTCCTGTTAACGTTTTTTTATATCTTAACAATGCCTGAGAATTAAGAATGACAGTGTACAAGTAACATATTTTGTGACTTCAGACACAAAATAAATAAAGATGCGACATAAGAATAACAGCGAAGTAATTTAAAATTCTGGAGTCATCTCTCGAATACCATTTCTATTTAGTTTAGAACAATTTGATGGATGGAATATTTCTGAATGACTTAAAATGAAAACGAATTTTGAAAATGTAGTAGTAGTAGTACACATTAAATTTTAATTATAATTTCAAGACAAGCTTCAGAATTCGCTTAATGTTAAACTAGTAAATCGCAGTTGCTTTTTGAAATTGGTAGGAAGGGGAGTGGGGAAAATTCTTCAATTTAATTTTTACACTGATATTTAAATGATGAAATGAGGATAAGAGTAATTTATTTTTGAAACATTTTAAAGGATAAAATATTTATTTTCATTTCAATTTCAATTCATTTATTTTACTCATCTATATTAAATACATATTTTAAATTATTTAAAGAATTCTACTATCCTAGTATCTTCTTAAGGACTAATTTCCTTTAGATCAGAGGTTCCCAAAACTTTTTGTTTCATAGACCCCTTGCTCAGTTTTTTTAGTTTGGGGTAGACCCCTGCTTAATTAATATGCAATTTTTTGCAAATTTAGCAACTTAAATGTCTTTATGACAGTTGATACTACTGCTACTTTAAAAGAACTAAATTCTCTAACTGTGTAATGAAGTATGCACATGTCAATTAAATTAAATGTTAATTAATACATACAATAACTGTTGAATAAAATAACTAAACAAACAAATGATTTTAATGGAAGGGATGGATCCGGGGCTACAATAACAAATTTTCAACATTTGGTATCAATATTGTCAGGCTTAACCTTAAATCTCCTCTGTGTATTAATAAGTGTCCAGTTTTTTTTCTTTATTTATTTAACTATGGTTTTAGAAGCAATTCGCTAGTTTATTCACAACTCCCTTGCCATTTCTTCTTTTAAAGTTGGTTTAGTTGACACTTTTTCTACTTCTTTAATTCAGTTTGAAGGAGTTCCTTTGGGGAAGAATTTTGAGCTTCACCCATTTTACCTGTAAGATCTTTTAGTAATTTTATTACATCAGCTTTCTATGCAGACCACTATATATATTGACGGCCTTTAAATAAGTTATAATAGCTTGTATATGTGTTTAATTGAGTGGGAACTTCAAACTATCTTCATCAAACTAGCTCAATGTGACACGAACACCATCATAATTTTTCTCCTGCTGAAAGTTGTTGTGAACATTTTTATAGAAACCAAGGTATCCATCCTTGACATTCGTATCTACACAACACAGATTCGTGTTGTCCTTGACGGCAATTCTTTGGAGCATTTTTCGTCCGCAAATTAACTTTCCTTCTGCACATTTCAGCGTCACTTGACCATGATTCAAAATTACAATTCGCTAAAAGTCCTCGTGTAGCTGAACAATGCGACGTTAATATTCTCACTCACTCTGCATATTTCATATCTGCAGAATAAGTGTGAAAATCTCTCAACTTCCTGAAAGTTTTATTAAACATCTTTTAGGGAGTGGATCGCACATCATTACTCTGAATGTATGAATCGATCGCATTGTCTCGGATCGATGATAGTTCTGTTGTTTTTGCATCTGCTTGCAGCTCTATTTTGAGTAAGCTTGACCCCGTTCACCTGACTGCATTGATAATCTACTCTGTTACGTTTCGTATATCACAAATGCACAGCCTCTGAGTAGAATGTCATCAAAACTGCCATTAACTTTACTTGTGGAGAAAAACATGTGACTTAATTATATTAAGGTTTTGTCTGCACCCTCATACCATTTGAAGAACATATACCTTAGCCCTAGCATATACCGAGACTGTACGATTCTCAGCCATTAAATATCTTGCCGTTTATAAACAGGAGGAAACGTCTCATTCAAGATCTCATCCTATCTAGCGTGGATATTTACCAAAGAACCAATTTAAATTTAAAGTTGGGGTTGCAAAATTATGCAATTCCAACAGTGGAATATGCACTGTTTCAAATATTTTACTACATACAGTAAATACAGTGAATCCACTCTAAAATACATTATTCTCCAACGCATCTTTATTTTTAATCGCCTTCAGTACGCTGATTACTCGCTCGTTTACACAAGGAGGCCAAAAAGAACTGATTTTGTTGAGTTTGGGTAATTATTAATAATAACGCATAGTAACCAACTGGACACTTCTTGCAGCATTTATGCTTGTTAAGCATCCATCTCTCATTTCACCATGTTCTTCACAATATCTCTCTAATTTTCAATATTTCTCTGATGACTAATATCTCTCTTAAATTTACATTTACACTGATAGAACGAGTGTCCTAGAGGTGTTAGGAAATCTTTGGTGTTCTATACAGCGATATTTCATATCGACTGTATATCAAGGTTTTCGATATCAAATTTTGTTGCGTATTAAGCCATGCATGTATCATAAGCAAAGAGCGTGCAGATAGTGTTGCATGGTGTGTAGTGATATCGTCGGCATTAGCAGTCCTGCTCTGGGATATCATATAATCTTGACTCATATTTAAACGACATTCCACGAAACATACAGTTTGCAGTTAAGTAACGAAGTGCATTCCATGATACCTGCATTTCAAGCATGGGCTTTAATTCCAATGTAAAGAGTCAAATTGACTCTCATTAGTATTGGACATACACAATTTGCGTATAGGCATTTATTATTCCGCGAAAATCCTTTATGGAATTGCAAGTTTCCTTAATGCAGTGTTCCCCATACACAGTACATCATATTCTAATGGATTGTCCGATGATTAATTTTCATCCCGTTGGCTTAGCATTTCTTCATTCATCTGTTTTTAGATATGTATGACTTGATGCGGGAAAAGCACTCACCGAATTATATTTAGCTTTTTTTTTAAAAAAAAATTCGTTGTGATTATATTAATTGAATATCATTCCTATTTCATTTGCATTGTTTTCATCAAGCATGATGGATGTAATTATTAAAGTTGCTTTTATATTTTAAGCAATTGCCTAGTCCTGCAGAGTCAGGACTGTCTCTTGTCACATAAACCCAAACAGTTACTCATTCACTCTGCCATCTGATATTTTTAAACTCTTTTATAATGCTCTTAACTACTACCGAAAATATAGATGCATGCAAATAACCTCCAAAGTATTTGTTAAGTATGGAAATCGATTCAAATGTAGAAGTCCTTGTAGATTCTTCTTAATTATTTTCAAACAATATGTCCATAATTTATGTTAAAGACTAACAAAAAGAAAACAAACTTATTTACAGCTTTCAATCTGAGAGGAATAATAAAGGTAAGCCTCTGATCATAACCCCCCCCCCCCAAACAACTTGGTGAAATAAAATGAAGTTGAAATGTCACATTAAATATACCTTAAATCTTGGTCCATTGTATAACTAACAATGTAAGAGCAATTATATGACATTATTAAAATATCACGTGATATAAAACAACTCATTTCTCCTGTAATCTTTCCCCGAAATCTTTAATTTATCAGTTCTCCGTATGTAAAGAGGAAGCTTGTAAAAAATCCAGAAGACTTACCTTCGTTTAATTTCTATATCTATTTACATTTACCAAAAAATAAACATTATTGAGAGAAGTAGAATCGAGATAGAATAAAACAAATATAAACAAACGATATATTGAAAACAAAGTCGTATCTAACAAGCTTCTCAAAAGCATAAATAAAATAGAAGGAAAATTAAATTTATATAGAAAATATCTAAAAATAATATAAGATCCCACTGTAAATAGAAAGACCATTTTAGACAACACTTCATACACCTAATTCACGTTAAACTAAAATGTAAAATTTTATTAAAGAGATAATACAACGTGTTTATCAAATCATTTCTATCTTTTGAGTAACAAATGCAGAATAATTTAATTGAACTAGATGTTTTTGTAAAAACCCATCCAGACTGCTTAATATTAAAAAATGCTTAAAATCCTTTCAAAAAAGCATGTCATAGTACATGTATTAATTATATAGTTATCATTATAAATGAAACTATTTCTCTCTAAATGTATAAATTTAATTCTGCTAAAATGAATTTATTATTTAAAACAAACAAGGTACATAAATGATAGTTTTCATAAGATGGCAAGAAATATACATATATTCTTAGAAAGATCGAAGTTTCTAAGATAAAACTGCAGCAACTCAGCATTATAAACATGCCTGAGAAGTATCAAGATATATACGCATGTGCTCAAAAGGGAATTTTACCAGTTTAGCAATGTTTTAATGCATTTTTTGAAGCATATTCAACAATTAAAGGATAAAAATGCTTCTGCAAAAAAAGGCGTCTTCAATTTAAATCCATTCATCAATAAATATTTATGAGAAAAATGACATTTATTTTGACAAAACGTAACTAACTTTTTATTACGTACTACCAAAAGAAAAAAATATTTTTTAAATAAGAAAAAATGATAACTAATTAAATGCATATAGTAATGTGCATGGTCCCTTTATTGATTGATATTCACATTTCATAGGCTACTTATTTATTTACTTTTTGGAAATTACTAACTCTAGCTGGGACCAACTACATTGGAAATTTTATTTATCGGCAAATTTATGCATTTTTATTGTTATTTATTCGCATATTTCCAGAAGATATTGAATTTGTTTACCAATAAACGCTTTCAATTTTGCTATGTTAAAATTTAGGATTTTAGAGGAGATAATTCTAATTATATTGAACCCCATCTTGAATGCTGAGCTAAGTAAATTTTGTAGTACGTTAATGTAATGTATAAATTCATATTATCACCAGCAAACATCCTCATATTATCAAATTATCACAACCAGTTTTATGTGAGAGGTTTAGTAACTCAAAGCAAAGTTTTTTCCTAAGCCCTTACAATGTAATCCTTTTTAGTTAGAATCATGTTTTCTCAGAAAAACCACTGTATTGAAACAAATAGTATAGAAAACTCATGACATAAGGTTATATTCTGATACAAAATATTCAATTTTGAGGAATTTTATAGAATACCTTTAGAATGTATTCTCCAATCAAAGAAACTGAAAGGATATTTTCTTGCCCAAGCCCGTAAACATCAACGAAAATCTTTTCGATACTTTTCTGGTAACTTTTTTCGGAGTATAGTACTTATTTTCTTGACACTGGTGCCCAAATCTTAAAATGTTTACTTTGCATTCGATTAATATTTTTGTTTACAGTACTGAAAATTTTATTATTTCAAAATTAATGTAGCATTAATAATGCCATAGTAATAAATAGTTAAGAAAAACCACATTATCTTTTCTTTTTTCAAAAGAAAATTTAATTTCTTACATACCATTAAAAATGAAAGTAGTTGCTTTTTTCTAATGAAATTTTACAGAGCATGACTATAAGGGAATATAAGGCTCTAAACCATTTATACTTCACTTTAGTTTTACTAGATTACGTTGGAAGAGAGTCTATTAATGCAATAACAAATGAAGATTTACAGAATTTGAAAGAATCTAAAAATATAGCGAAATATATATGTCAGTATGCAATGCAATATGATTCTTATGAAGTTAAATTGTGCTAAACATTTCCCTTAACAAAGCAATTGAAAACTAACTCACAGTTCTTTCAAGATAGTTAAACATCGTCGATACACAAACTGAAAGTTAAGCTATAATCGAGGAATTTTTCATTTCAAACCTCGGACTGAAGAAGAGAATAATATCTATTGCAACTTCCTATACTTAATAAATTTTCGTAAAGCATTAATATTTTTTTCTAGTTCTTTTTAAAATTAAAATATGGTAATAAAAATATTTTGTTAATAGTTTCTTTGAGTTGTAAATTAAGTATAATAAAATGCACATTTTTGCCTTTATTACAGACAAATCATCATTCTAAATATTTAAGACAAAAAGATCTTTTAACTCTAATAAAAATTAAAAATTTGATAAAATATGTCATCTTACGTTTTTAATCAAACTCAAGCAAAACAACACGAATTGAGTGGAAATCCAAAAGCATGACCTACACAATAATAATAATTGCTAGTGCTCATATAAAAGAGAAAGTTTCTTTAAATTATTTAAAAAGAAATTCTTTTAGAAAACTAATCGTTAGAACAAAGAATATGAACTGAAAAAAAAGTATCAATGTAAAAATTAAATTTAAATAACGCAATAAACACATCTAATAATTAAAAAACATGTTTATAAACTTTTAAATTTAAACCAAACGCGTGTCATGATGATAAAAAAAGCTGTAAAATGCTTTCAAGAATATTTAAATTATATACTATTATTCTCTTGTGCCTAAACTATTTTATAACCAGAAATGTTTTTCTCAATCAAGCAGTTTTTTTATTAAAAAAAAAATTAAACCAGTAATATGGCATTTTTATCTAGAAATATAAAGCAGAAATTCTTGAAAAGAGAAAAATTTTAGAAAGCATTGTTTTGCATATTCCTATTTTTCTCACCGCTTCATAAAAACTCCATTAATCATCATTTCAGGAGAAAATATGAAAATATAACACACAATTTTCTCCGTGGATGAAAAACGATGACATGGTACCTTCCCCATGCTTTGAAATTTTTCCTGCGAAAAATATAATATATACGACAAAATAAATCCGATATAAAACGTCTTGATCATCATTTACTGGAATAAAAACAAAGCCTTACTAAAATGAAAAAAAAGACGCTTCTTAAAAGAATTTGAATTTCAACTTTTTCTAAAATGTAGCTCATTTAAATTCTGCAAGCTTCAATTATTTAACACAAAATTCAATTTTATAATTGTAGTTAAAAGCTTTCTAATTTTTCGCGATACTACATGCCTTTCATATATATAGTTTGGGTACCAACCGAGAAGTTCCATTAAACATGTGGAGTCTTTTCTCAACTTGAGTGACAAATTGCCTTCATTGTCGAAGAGCTCATTCACTATTTACAAGATCAATCTATTTCATCCCATTTGAGCCAACTCTCAACTACCTTAATGATGGGTTTCCTCCCATGTGCATATAAAGTACAAAATTAAAGATCATGCCATACTTCAACAGGAAATTATCATAGTTTTTTTATGCTGAAAGATATTGATATTTTTTACTCAATAAGGTAAACAGGGAGTAAAAATTTTTCACCCGATAAAGGAAGAAAGATATATTTCAGTGCATAATTACACATTTCGTACATTTTAAAATAAATAAAAGTAATACAGCTATAATTATCTCGTAGATAATTTTCAGAAGTTTTTAGATTAGTAGAAATTTAACGATAAACGAAGAATCATTTACAGGAATACCGTAATTAATTTCCATTCCATTAAGTCATAGTTTTTTTTAAAAAAAATCAGCTTCTATCTAATAAAAGAAAAGCTAAAAGTCATACCTTCTTTCATAAATTACATACTCGATAGTAAAAGAAAGATTAGGAGCATCTTAAGGTATCAGACTACATTCGGAACCGCGATTTTGCAAAAGAGTACAAATTAGCACTTTTAAATATTTAGTGTCACTTAGATTAGAAAACACGTGTAAAATTGTTTTCAGAATATTATTACAATAAAAAAATAATTTAAATGCAATATTTTGCCACAAAAAAACCACACAATTATCTGTTTTCAAAACATTTTCCATTTATGAAAAATGTTTCTATAATAATAATATTTTGCTTATATATAGTTGACTTCTCCAGAGAGCCTGAAGTAGATGTTTTGTAAAATTCACATTATTTTCACCATCTAAAATAATAATCGGTGTTTTTTTGCTAAAAATCTTTTACTCTGATGTATTAAAGTATGGATATAATACTTCTAAGTTATATGTTTCAAAAATCCTAGTTCAGGCTCTGAAAAGAGTTTTGATCTATATATAGGCAAAATATTATTATTATAGAAGCATTTTTCTTAAAAAGAAAATGTTTCGAAAATAGGTAATCCTTTGTTCATTTTTTGCAAAAATATCGCATTTAAATAATATTTTATTGTAATAATAATCTGAAAACAATTTTATACGTGTTTTCCAATCTAAATAACAATATATATTATAAAAAATATATTCATTTGTACATTTGTACGCTTTTGCAAAATCACGGTTCCGAACGTAATTGGATACCTTAAATTAATATACCGTATGTCCAAAAGATAACAATATTAAACTAAAAGAAATATAAAGGAAAGTAAACAGAGAAATAATATAGAAAAGTAATTTAAAAATTAAAATAATCCAAGAACAAAATTAATTTACTAAATTTCAAGGAAAATAATTATAATAAATTTGTGTGTTAGGCTCTAACTAGTATATATATATATATATATATATATAACTCATTCAAAAATTCCTATTTATTTACTCATCAGAGTAATAGAGACAAATTGAAAGTTGAACAGTATAGCAATTAAACATCTATCTAACATCATAACTTTTAGGTGCAAAATTAAAATCCGTATTAAAGTAAGTAAACTATAATTTCTCTCTCGATTTTTTTTTTCTTCATAAGAGAAAACCTTTCGTATAAATCCATTCAAAATGTGATTTTTGTTATTCTTTAAGCATACATGAAATCCGCCAAGTTCATGCTTTATTTTCGATTGTTTGAATAGAATTTTCAGGCATTGACAAAGGATACAAAGTATCCTTATAGATTAGATCTAAAATTAATATATACTAATCTCACTCAACCTTTTAATAATTATCATTTCCTTTTTAAATTAAATAGCTTCATAACGTAAATGGAAACTTTTATACATATTTGGAATCTCTCACTCTGACATATAAAATATATATCAAATGTCTTGTATAAGATAACGATTTTTTTAAAACTGAAATGAGGTATTAAGTTTGGAAACAATGCGCGTGTATATGTATGAATCTCATACACAAAGCAATTTTAAAGTGAATTTTTCCTTAAATAATTAACTATAATTAGAATAATATAAAATTTACATATTTATAAAAGTTGTTAAATACTGAATTAAAATGAGCACCAGATAGTTTAAATGCGCATTCAAAGCCTTGAAAAAAAAAACCTCTCAGATTTTAGATAAAAAGAGAATTTTTTAGTGCAGAGTGCAACTCCCATAACAATTTATTTGAATGTACCGTTGGATTAAACTCTCCAACGTATCATCCAACGCCTTTGATTCTGTATATACCATTCCCTTTCATTTAATACGATTATGTTGAACTTCTTTCTTTCACTGGCTCATTATTCACAAATGTACCTCATTTTGTAGGATCAAAAGATCGCAACAAAAGGAATAAGACATTCTTATCTGCAGAGATCCTCAAATATAATAATGAACAAAATTTAAAGAATCTTCAATCATGTATAAGATACGAAGAACACAAAGATGATTTTAAGATGAGAATTTTTGCATTCATAAATTGGTATTAAATGAATATATTGCAGCAGTTTACTTTCAAATAGGAGTACTATTAAAGAGAGAATCATAACAGGTTCAGTGAGAAGAGGCAAATAATTTAAAACTCTTTGATTTTTATTTTGTGAATTATCAATTATTTCTTTCAACAAACATTGAAACATTTTTAAAAAATTATTTTGTATTTAAAGGTAAGAAAATGTGGTAGTTGTGTATATATTCCTTTCCAAAAATAGATAAATGAACAAACAAATAAAAACCTAGCGTGAAGAAAAATATAAAGAAAAGTTTTCCTTCACAGTTTTTATCGCTAATAAAAAGAGAAAAGGAACTTTATGAAGCTTAATTTTTTTTTGTATCTATTTAAAGATTGTTTTACCCAAAATATATTTTTTTAAGGTTACGATATATTAGAGTTTTCTTTTTTAAAGTTTTTTCTCCTCTTAATTCGTGGTTTTGGACAGCAACTATTTTTTTTTTATCATGGTGGCTTTTTTGGAAAATATTTCTCTTTTGACTTTTCTCTAAAATTAAGACTGATCTGTATGTATGTGTGGGCGTGTGTATTCAGCTAAAAGAATACATACAAAAGAAGTAAGTTTTGCTATCTTTTCTTAAACATTATCACATAAAAAAGAATACCATGGAATAAAAATAGAAAATATACTTATATAAATCAGAAAAGATAAAAAAAAGTATAAATATTTCACTAAATATTGCTTAATTCAAAAATACCCAATTAATTTTATTTATAGTTATTTGAATAAAGAAATTCTTAATAGTATGGATTAAAATTCCTTAGAATATTAATAGTTTATTATTATAAATTTACCATTTTTTTCCTATATAGATATAGTTACCTCCATATTCTAATATTAGATAGTTTTATTTCAACCGTAGTAATTTTTTTAATATTTAAATGCATTTATAATCCTAGTGTTCCTCAAATAATGGCAATATTTATACACATTTATTTAATTATTTTATATTTCTATTTTTTTCATACTTTTGTTAAGTGTGCTGCTATATTCAGTCATTCCCACATGCTTTGAATTTGTATTTGGGTCCAGAATCAGGCAATAACTTGTTTATTGTACTCAGATTTGGCGCGAGGTATGCATTTTTGAATACAATTTTTAGGTAAGTAAACTTTTTCATGTAATGGATTTAGATATTCTATCCATTATTTTCAACAGGTGTTGTGCTCAGTATTATTAACAGATAGGGCGAAGGTTGCCTGGCCAAAAAACATGTTCAATCCCCCTTTTATATAAATTATTTTATATATAAGTGCTGTTCTAAGTCATCAATGATTATAATACTGTAGCATCCATATATTTATATATTTTTAAATTCTATTATTTTTATAATTTCTAATTTATCCTTTCTAAAATCTTATGTCTGGTTTATCTTACAATTTCGGTTTTCTTTTCAGTTTTGATGATTATTGATTAGTCATCTTTCTACAGTAGAGAATTTTGACTATATATATGTGTGTGTGTGCATTATATATATATATATATATATATATATAATTAATATTCTCTAGTATAGAGACATGAATAATTATAATACTATAGCTGATGCATACAAAAACAGAAATAGGAATATAAACACATATTAGAATTTAAAAAATATGTATGGATGCCGCAGTATATAAACATTGTTGACTTAGGGCAGCTCTTATATATAAAATAATTTATATAAAAGTGGGGTTTAACATTTTTTCTGGCCAGTATTTAAGATTATTTATTGTATCTTGTGATATTTCATGAAGAATTTTACCGGATTTGCTGATGCATGTATTAAAACCATTAGTAACAGTTCTAAACTTGACTGGGTTTTTATGAAATTTAAGAGTAATAAATACATGTAGAAATTTAAAATTATTATTAATTTGTATTCTTAATTGTTTATAAAAAAATCAAAATGCGATTACTTATTTCTCTATCAGAAATTTCTGACCTAATGAAAGCTGTATTATTATCAAAATACTTAGAAAGATCCAAAAGTTTGGGGACAAGGTGTAGAAAACTTTACCCTGAATAGCCCAGAAGCACATCCACCTTTTAAGTAGTCCCCATGTTCGATGATACACATCTGCCAGCATTCGTATAACTTCTGGAAGACATTTTTCACAATTTCTCGAAAGGCCCCCTGCGATGCTCCTTCCACGACACAAATGGCCTCCTTGTCGACACAAAATGGCGTCCTTGTAAATGTTTTTTCATTGATGGGAACAGGTAAACGTCATACAGGGTTAATTCTGGTGAATAGGGGGAGATATGGGAGCTTGTTAATGCGAATTTTGTTGAGGAACACTTTTACCAATTGGGGTCAATGTGCTGGTGCGTTGTCAAGCAGAAGATACCAATCGTCACTCTGCCAGTGCCAGAACTGAGGCCGTTTAAGACGAATGGATTCAATCAAACGACTTTTTCCAGAAGTGTGTATCTTCAGCGATTTGTGCAAGTGTTTAATGAAGATATTTTCGAACACATTCAAACAACAACGCAACATTTTCCGCGTTCCATGAAATAGGTCATCCAACGTATCATCGTCTTCGATGGATTATCAGCCCTCTTTAAGATGCCGATCTCATTCGTAAACCTTGGATCTCGCTATGGTAGATTCACCATACATCTTACTTAGCATTTCTAAAGTCTCCACTGGTGTTTTACCTAAGCGTTGTCAGTATTTAATGTTCAACGCTGTTCAAGAAATGCCGTCTTTCTTGCAACGCAGAACCAAGCTAACTAGCTTCGGAAAATAACCGCTACGCGTGAGATTCAGTCACATGGCATGAACTAAACCACCCTGGACAGGTAGGAGAGGGTTGGAAGAATCCATTTCAAGCGGTTTTGAACTTAGGTACTTACTTTCGTCGTCAGCAACGGCAGCAGTCCCCGAATTTTCGGATCGTACTATTTATTTGTTGATCATTAAACAAAAATAGTATTTACGTATAAAGGCAAAATTTTCTGGCACTTAACAAGCATAAACTAAAACACAAAATTATTTTGCAATTTATTATTTTTTTTAGTATCTGTATAAGAGATATTATTATCTGTTCTCAAGTTATATATTTATTGAGCTATTGTGTAGTATTATACACTCATGTCCATAAATTAAGGATAATGAAGTTCAGGCAAAGAAAGAGACAGAAGCAAAACAAATTTGACTTATTTGTATTTATTAAACAAAAGGTAAAGAGCAAAAAGATGCTATATGTTTGACATAATTAAAAAAAATTGCGATTTTTACTCCCTGGAGCAACTTCCAAAAAAGAACCTTTTACAAAAAACAGTATAACATGGTTAGTATGATGGTTAATACGGAGTATGTCTCCCGGACGATGCAATACAGGCCTTACAACGCCTACGCATGCTGAGTATCAAATTATCAATCTGATCTTGGGGAATATTACACCACTCATCAAGGAATGCCCTCCGAAGTTCCGGTAGACAGGTGGGAGGGGGTTGACGGGCTGCAATTCGTCGGCCAAGCATATCCCACACATGCTCTATTGGATTCAAGTCCGGTGAGTATGCTGGCCAATCCATACGGGTGATATTCTCCGATTGAAGGCATTCGTCTACAATGTTTGCACGGTGAGGACGGGCGTTGTCATCCATAAACAGAAATTCAGCAACCATGGCGCCCCGAAACAAGCGTACATGTTGTTCCAGAATGACATCCCGATAGATGTGGCCTGTCATCGTTACATTCTGAACATGCAGGCCAGTTCTGGAACCAAGAATAATTCCTCCCCAAACCAGCCCTCCAGCACCACCGTAACGGTGTCGTTTAATGGTGTTCTCTTGGTGGTAACGGGTACCTGGCGCTCTCCATATGAATGTCCGGCGAGAATCAGACTGCAAACTAAACCTGGACTCGTCGGAAAACATCACACAAGACCACTTTTGCGGTGTCTACAATGCATGCTTTCTACTCCAGGTTAATCGCAGGCGACAGTGAGTTGCGGTAAGGGAAACACATCTGACAGGCCTACGAGCATATAGACCAATGTGCCCTAAGCGTCTGTACACGGTCTGCCTTGAAACTGTCGTACCGGTAGCTGAAGAGAGCTGACGTGACAGGTCTGATGCTGTGCTCCGGCTGTTTCTTTTGGAAGTAACTGCCAAATACCAGTCCTCATTCGGCGTTGTAACTCGGGTCGACGGTAACATCTACTAAAACTACCATCATCTTGGAATCGTTGTCAAAGCCTGGAGATGACACTCTGGGAAATTCCAAGTTCGTCGGATACTTCCAGCTGGGTACGTCCACATTCCAGTCGTTCGATAATTCTGCCACGTAAAAAATCATTCAAATGCTTCCTTTGTGCCATAACTATGCGGTTATTGCACTGAAAGGCGTTTAAAGCGCTTTTGAACAATTTTACTTCTTTGCCACCATTCCTTATATACCCCTCTCTTACACTCTCGTCATTGTGACGTACTATCCGCGTCATCTGGTGGTTTCCTGTAATTTGCATATTCTTCCTCAAGATGTGTGTGATAATTCTACAGGTGAAATTTTTATTTTACAGTTCAATTTCTGTGTGATTCTGAATTATCCTTAATTTAGGGACATGAGTGTATTTGAATTCTGTGAATGCCTCTAAATGCATACTATGTTTAATAGCTGTTTTGTAAATGAATTGCTCAATATCATTATATAATTGATTTTTGATTATCTTATTATCATTGGAAACCGTTTGTCTAAAACCAGTACCTTCATTCATTATATTTTTAAGATTATTGTTTTATACATACTGGGGTCACCAGTAACAATATGCTGGTGATGCTTATCAATAAATTCTTTAAACTCATTACATTTACAAGACTGTAAGTTTTCCTGCATTACAGGCACATTATAGTTAAAAATGATCTGCCTATTTTTTATTGTATTGAAAAGCTTTTACTAATAGTGATATTATGAATTGGTAAAGTTGGCATGTGTTTTTAAATATGCTGGAAAAGTTAATATTATTATAGGATTTATATTCACATGTAATAATTCACAATATATTCTGCTTGATGTTTTGTATTTACATTTGTGCTATGTTATATCTTAGCTAAGCATCATCGTACGATATTTTACCAGCAATCACAAGATCCTACCACGGAGAAGTCATATGAGTAGATCATATGAGTTTCATATAAAAAAAAAACCCGAGATTTTTGTTTCTTGTATCCACTTCTTGTTTTCGTCATGTAATGCACGTGTCGTATTTGCATTGCATGTTCTATGTTTGTGCCGTAAGTGTCATCTAGATGTTTATTTGTGTTTGTGTCTAAATGTGAAATAAGTGGATTACCATTCAACAAAACTGCTTCATCACAATACCATCCGTATTACATCTACCATCTAAAATATGATCATCGGTAAAGAAACTTAACACTCACCACGTTTTCACACACACACACACACACACACACATATATATATATATATATATATATACAGATAGAGAGAAAACAAAAAAAATATTTGAGAATGTTTAAAAGTATACAGACGAAGTCAGATTTTTTTTTTGTCATCCTTTTTATATATCTCCACTTCAAAAAGAAACTGATTCTTACCTCTTCATAAGTATAAGCAGTGAATTCATTTTAAAATACTCGCGTCCCCTCCCCCCCCCCACTTCGATTCAGATCTCTTTAAAGCATTTTCTGGGTCTTAAAATTCAAGCCAAAAGAATTTATTCACTGAATTCCACCAAAGCTTTTTTTTAGCAATATTTTAGAAAACTCCACATTTAGAAACTTGAAGAAAGACTTCCACCGGAACTAATTGAAAGGAGAGTAAATTAGTTCCTCCCCTCCCAAAAGCGCGTATTAGAGAATTAATGTGATGATTAGTACTTCTAATTGCATTCCTCCGGAATCATTGCTGTAGTCGTTTTATCTCTAGTAAGTTCTTCAATTGTTTTTTACAGAGTTTCTCAGCTGCTAGGAATCATTTGGGATCTAGTTTTCTAATCACACATTGATTACTTTCTAATTGGAATTTTTTTGTTAGTTGAAACATGAGAAACTATTTGTAGACTGTATTGCGGGCATAACCTCACTCCTTTTTGTTTCTAATAAATTAATTCTTTCATGAGGTTTTTAATTTAAATAATGGTTACCTAATAAAAGAATTACTTGAAAACGTCGTTGTATGTTGAAATTTTTATTGTATGTGCTGGAAAATCAACTTCAATTCAATGGTTTTTGTATATAATATAAATAATTCTCATTAGAGTAGTTGTATTATAGTCTCTGTGGCGTAAAATAAAAGAATTTAAAATTATGAACTGCTCTCTCACTGCTTTTATTTGATTCCACCACACTGGTTGTCTTTCAGGCAACTCGAGGGCAATACTGAATCAAAGTAAAGTACTGAAGATAACAACTGAGAAGCAGACACGAGTTTTTTCAGTTTATAATTTAATATGAATTATTTTATGGTAGTTTCCCCTGCAAACTATCTATTTATTTAAGTATGCGATGATATATAATTATTTTAAAAGTAAGTAAAAGAAAGATTATAAGGAGCATCTCCAAGTAGCTGAATATTAACTAATATTTTCCTTTTTATTTGACTGTTGCTTAAAAAAAGGATAGAAAAACAAATCCATTTCAGGTCTTTATTTGATTTTAACTTACGTCACACTCTGAAGAAACACGATGAGTATAGGCAACGGACCTCGTATTTTGAATTACGGTTAAGTGTGAGCCGACATCTTCTCCCCAAGCTTCCACATCACGGCAACGGGAAAACTTTGAGCCGCTCTATATTCGGTGGGTCTTTAGTGGCATTAGGTTTTAAACACGCGACTCGACAACGCCTGCCATGGGCTCGCAACCACGACCACTCTGCTACAACGTTTACAAACGATGTGGAAATTAAATTTCAACTTCTGGTATTAAGAATGGTATTTAGTTTACGGTAGTTGTTATAGTAGAGAGTGATTGAATATTAACGTCGCACTGTTCAGCTACACGAGGGCTTTTGGCGACGGATGTCGTCATTTTGAACCATGTTCAAGTGACGAGGTCAACACCTGAGCTGGCACCCTCTTACTTAACTACCACACCACAGCAACGGGAGAACATTTGAGTTCTCGACAGATTTAAAGTGCAGCGCTCTCCTAAACGGCAGGTCTTGAGTGGCACTAGGCTCGAACTCATGACATGCCTTCCACGAGTCCGTGACCTTGGCCACTACGCTACCATTATTGGAGAGAGAGTGAGATTTCATCCTTCTCAAAGTCTTCAAGTGGTGAGGAGTGGAATTTAAGAGAGCAAGTGTAGAAGTTAAGAGAGAAGTAAGATAGGTGTTTTTCTCATCCCTTAATAATGGTGGAAATCATGTCAAAGCTCTAGAGAGGCGTTTATTCAAACTAGATTGACGTCCAAAATTGTTTTTCCCTTTTTATGTCCAAGAATCATTGATATTTAATTTCCGTTTGATTAAAAAGAAATTATTAAAATTTATTTTTGTTAAAAGTGAAACATTTTTTACTTTATTCCTTTAAAAATACATGATAGATTTTTTTTAACTTAAAAATCCTTCTCAATAGTTTTAATATGACACAACAGTCTAAAACATGCATTTTAAAAAGTAATTAACTATATAAAAATAATCCAATTTACTGTTCACTGTTTTTATGTAGTAGATAATGGAACTGAAAAGACCACCAGCTGTATAATTCAAGAGTTTACAAAATGAAATTGGATTACTTTCAGACACAAGTTGACTTTCTCCAACTTTACAAAGTCTCACATTATCTTATGCTAATGTTTTTAGGATCCTTGTTTAACATACCCACGGATAAAGAATGAAATAAAGAAAAAAAAGTAGCAGCAAGTCTATCTTCGAAAAAAGGGGAAGAACAGTTCTTCAAAGCTCATTTCAAAGGAATTTCTAAGTACTCTCGCGCGCGTTAAAATCTTCAAAGATTCTTAATTAACTAAGTAATGGCTGAACCAAACTTTCCCCATTTTCTCAAAATTCTTTCTTCGTGGAAAAGTAAACAACAGTTATTTCCAAGCCAAGCCAGTTTCGTGATAAAATGTAACACTTCTTCCAAACTATCGTTCTGAAAACGCGGAACGAGACATGAGGATTTTTTCCCCTTTCCTATAAACTGAATCGTAATCGAAGTTTTTGATTTTATGTGAAGGGATAATGGCTACAATATTGGACCTCCAACCTCTTGTGAGGATGACCTGGAGGAATACTTTGAAATCTTTTTGGAAGCAACTCAGCTTCGCTTCAAACAACATTTCGCGTTAAAAAAACAGTAACGTTAACGTTCTAAGCTAAATGTACCTCATGATAAAATCCGGGAAGTCAAATATTTTTTAGTTTTTCCCATTAAATTTTCATTATTGTTTTATTGGCTATAGTAAAAGTACTTTTTCTTGAGGATTGTTTCAGGTATAAAAAAAACAATTTAAAATTAATTTTTGAAAAAATTGCAGTTTTACTCTTTATTTTTTATTAAAACGAAATAGAAAAAGAAGTTGTTACATTCATTCAATTGATTATATTACTCAATCAACATCAATATATTTCTAAGGTAATTTTTTCATAAATACGCGAAAATTTGTGAAAAGATAATAAATGAAAATGGATAAAAAAAATACCTAGAATAAGTAAATAAATAAGTAAAATAAAAATACGTGACGTACATATTAACTTAGAAGCATACCATTGTTAGAAACGTTGAATAAAGTTCATGATTAAAATGCAAGTTCATTAAAAGGGTACGCAAGAGAATTAGCCTAAAAATAATAAAGAACTAGGGATGAGCTTTTTAATTGGGAGAATTTGCAGCAGATTCAGATTGTAAGTAAAATTAAAGGAAATTCAAGTTTGATGAAATATTTTCTCTTGGTAACGATGGAGATAC
The DNA here is from genome assembly GCA_019973975.1 of Trichonephila clavata. Lineage (NCBI taxonomy): Eukaryota > Metazoa > Arthropoda > Arachnida > Araneae > Nephilidae > Trichonephila > Trichonephila clavata. The sequence continues at coordinate 257,599 of BMAO01019870.1, read as the reverse complement.
TTCCTTTGAAAAAAATTTTAAAATGCTTTTGCTTTACTTTTAAGTTTTTTTTCCAAGAAATTTATGTTTAGATATTTCCTAAAATGCAAGTCATGTCATTATCTTTTTTTTATCAAGATAATTAATATGATTCTGATTGTCAGATAATCATAATTCGAGGGAATATTTTTACTTTTTTTAATAAAAAATTTCTTAGCGGTCAGTTAAAAGAAATTTTGAAAATTGAGCTGCAAGGAATTTTATGCAATTTCAGCTTTCATTGATTCTGCACTTATTTTTAAGCGGGAAATGGATTTTTTTTTCAAACTGACTGAATGATCTGAAAATTAAAAGCACAATTTTTGCCTAACAATCTGGTTAGTATTGTCTGTTACAAAGGCAATTTTTTTTATTTTTCTAAAATAAAAAAAAATTTCTTTGGATGTTCACTAAGACAGTTTTTTTTTATTTCCTTAATATTGTTTTCATATAGTGATTCGCTTTGAAACACTTGTTTAAATTAAAAAAAAAAATGTTTTGATATTAATACGAGTTTATAAAAATAACTTTGTGTATTTTTGTTATTTTATCATAATATAACTTTAAAATTTAGAAGCATTCAATTGTTCCCCAATTTCTCCCTTTAATATTGTATTTGGTATAAAAGTAAACAAAATAAATAAAGGGCTTTAAAAAGGTACAAAAAATTTATTGGGGTACACAGAATCAAATAATATTTTACGATATAATCTCCCAACGTTTATTGAAAATAAGATTATAATAGAAACATTTAACTATATCTGAAGTGTTCTAATTTTAGGTTCTGTTTTTAAATAATAAGGTGAACTCATTTTTAAATTAGATAAAAATAAAAAACAAATAAATACTGCAATTCATAACAGAAAGCATAGATTTACAAAGTTTTCTGAGATCTAACTATTCAAGAATATTAATGTTAAAAAGTATGAGCTTCTATTTAAATTTCAGAAAATATGTGCCAGAACACTGATTTTACTTTAATTCCATGCTTTTCATTTGTGAATTTAAAGATATGTATGTGTGTGTAAAAATACCTAAATTATAACTTAAACAAGATTCTACTTCTCATTTAATACAAGACTTGTATTAACTTGTAGTTTTTTTCCTCTCAGCATACTCACGTATAAAATTAAACAGTTAGTACTTTTCTAGTTTTTAAGATCATACTACTTTCAAATTCCAATCCCCAGTCATTTCCTTTTATGGTCTTCGGCCGTAATTTCCCACTCGTTGCCTAAACTAAAAGACGATGATTTATCAGTTATTGGAATGAATATAGAATCCCCCTTAAAATCAGGAACAATTGCCGTTGATTTTCATTCATACAAACTACATACATACGGTGAGGAAAATAATTATGAAATTGTAAGTATAGAATTTTGCTTAAGTTATAATTTAATTATATTTTCACATAATACGATATTTTTCCAAAATAGAAAAAAAAGTAGTTATAGAGGAAAATAATGAGAGAAAAGAAGGAACGAAAGGGTAAGAAAAGAGAGTGAAGCAAATAGTGTAAAAAGAAAAACTGAAAATAGATAATGAGACAAAGAGAAAAAAACACGACATTTCATTCATATTTTAAAATAGAAAAATTTTCGGGTTTTGCATAATTCTCAAAAGGGGCAAATAAAACTAACTCCAGCACCATATTTTTAAGTGTTTTAAAGAAAAATATAATTATTTATTTAACTTCGTTTAAGCCATTAAACAAAAAAAAATGAATGTTTTTTCTACTTATCAACACATTTAAGCGATATTTTCTACCCCTGTCGCTTAAAAGTTTGAGTTGAAAAAGAGAATTGACATTCCAGATCCCATTAACGAGCCATTAATTCTCGCCAGGATGCCATTAATCAAAAGGATTATGAATCACAAGTGAAGCATATCAGTGCAACAACATCCGTTGAAGCGTGAATTTTAATAATTGAAGCCGGAATATCCTGCATGTAATTGTCATTTGGATATCTATGTAGGAAATTATTAAAGTACACGACTGATGAATAATATTTTAGTTCAGTTAGTGTGTGCATCTGCTTTCCGTTTATCATTTAGATGCAAACGACATTAATTACAGTTACACATTCCAAATGTATACCTTTGTCATAGATTCCACAGAAACAGGAATATTGGGCTAGCAGGGGTATTAATTTCCTGGTTAACAGCGAAGTTAGATTGTATTTCCGATGTTTAATTAATTGACAGAAATTTGAGGAAGGAATGCTCGGATTTCTAAGATGGGGCAATTATTCTATTAATAACTAAACAGTTTTAAGTATTTAAGAATTGATTGCGATTAGACAGACTTATCTTCAGAATTCCATTTTATCTTGACTTTCCATTGCATTAAATGAACATGGAGTAAATAATTTAAAAGTTTGCTTAGTGATTGTTATTACAACAACGATTCTTTTTTTGTATTTTCTCTACTATGCCTTAGGTATTTTGATTAATTTCTTTACTAATTTTGCTTTTTAATATCTTAAATTTTATTACATCGAATATTTTTCATTTTATTAACTATGGTAAATATCTGATAAAAATAGTTACAAAAATAAAAAAAAAGTTTAACTTAAAAAAAAACTAGCACAAATAGCTGCTTAAAAGTTTTTTAGAACTTTAACTACACACGGGATAGTCATATTTGATAAGCAACTTTGATCTATCAAAATTAAGTCTATGCTGAAAAGTAAGATCATTTAAAAGTAGTAATAATATCTTAGGTGATGAAAACGAATGATTTTGAAAATTATTACAAAGTACTCATTTTCAAGGTACAAAGTAAGTGCACGCTCTAAGAAAATCAAAATCTTCTTAAATATAAATTGATTCGTAATTGAATAAAAATATGTAACCATAGGCGCACTCCTACTTTTATTCAAGAATTCTGGAATAAATAACATTTATACACACTTGGACAAACATTAAATTTAGTTAAAATACTCACCACAAAAAAGGCTATTTAAATTTGAGAAGGAATACTATTGGGGGCTTGATAAGCATGGTTAAGGTAATTATGATGTTAGCATTGATAACGGGAATTGTATTATTTGCATTGCTACATACGACTGTGAATTGCTTTTTGAAGTCCTACATCTAACGTAACAGTACTCAAGCATCGCGGTACATTTGGGTGTTTATGATTTATTATGAAAATTTTCTTCTTTTCATGTAAGAATTTTTGAATTCTCTCGATATCAATGCCATCTAATAAAAAAATATTGTGTAATATAATTGTTCTTTCTTGTCTGACTTATTTTGTTGTATAGTTTAATTTTCTAACTCTTAGAGCTTTCTGTTGCAAGGGTTAATATTTTAACGCTATCTCTGTGGTGGTGTTATGTATACCTAATTCGACTAAAAAATGAGTTTTGAAGTTACTAAATTTGGCTGTAAATAATTGTGGAAATCGTAAAATATTTGTAAAAATAATGAATAGTTTTTTGAAATAATAAATAGCCGAGAAAATAATAAAGATTTGAAAAAGTGTCAACACCTCTGACAGTACGAAACAGGATCACTTACATCATGACTACTACTTTGTCTTTTAATAGAAAAAGGCATGAGTGAGATTTTTTTATAAATTATGTTTATTCGTTTACTCGTATTCTAAATAAAATAATTCGTATATAAATAAATTTTCAAAAAATATGTAGGTACAATTTATACTTAAGAATGGGCAGAATTAATTCTTTGATAAGAACAAAGGTATTTTTTTTTCAAAGTACATTTTCTTCTATTATTAGCCATGCTAAGAAAATCATGAAACACTTTAATTTGCAAAATTATTCTAGGTGCAAGTTTTGTTAAATAGTTTACAAAATAGAAATTTTACATGGTAGCCCTCTTGTTAGAAATTATATGAATAAAAAGTGTTAAATTCTTAGAAACGAGCATTTATTGAAAAAAATATCTGAATTATTAGATTGTATTTTGCTTTGAGCGAATGAGTGACCAGTTTTGCTCTCACAATAATGTGAATCATTTGCTATTGAATAAAATCGCAATTATCTAAATCTTCCGAACATTCTCGAAACTTTTTCCGAAGTAAAAACTATCGATCTTTTCACATTTCCAATATCATCTCTTTCACTAAATTAAATATGTAGTTTATCTTTCTAATTATCTGGTTTTAAGCTTTTTTTTAATCGTATTATGGGTGTTCATTATCATTGACGTCGAATTGCAGTACAACGGTGTTAAACTATTCCTTTTGAACGCTTTCTTTGTCAGAATTGACATCTCTCTACACGCAATCGCATAAATTATATGATCATCTAATTTTCCGTAAAATGTTTTTTCCTTCCTTTTGCTTAAAGTTGGATATTAAGTTCCCGATATATAAAAGCGGAAATTTATGCTTTACAACTAATAAAAAAGGGAGGGAAATGGAGGAGATGAAAATGTATATATGAGAAAAGGATTTTTTATTGATTAAAACTTAGACTTCGGTTTTAAAAGGGTTCGCTCTTTTTGTATAACGCGTTTAATTTTATTTCTTTATTAACCTTTTAATTATCATGCCTCAGATTGTCTCAGGCATGACATAGTGCTCCAAAATGTATCCTAGTATTCCTAGTATGGCATGGGGTAAAAGTTCCTAGTATTGCTTGGGGAGGGGGTAATTTTCTTAGTAGAATAGGGCACAAATCAGGAGAAGTTCATTTCGGCCCATTTACAAAAATGTGAAATCATAGCTTTTCAAACAGGTAATATTTTGGCTACAAAGTCGAAAGGTCAGAAGGATGTGTGTTTGATGAGCAGTATTCGCGATACTTCCATGATCAACCTCAAAAATAAATTTAAAAAATGAAGATATACTCAAGCCAAAGATTGTTTTTGACTACTATCTGACTATAGGTGGTGTGGATTGCTGTGATCAGGAAATATCCTTTTATCCAACAATACGAAAACGCCAGAAAAATATTATAAAAAGATATTTTTACATTTACCAGACAAGGTACTCTAAAATTCATTTTTGCTCAATAAAAATGTAGTTGGGAAATATTACATTCTTAGAATTTTGAATCCAAGTTGTAGAAAAGCTTTTACACAAATATAATGATGCAGCTTCTCTCTCTGGACAAAAGATTCTTACCAGTCCACCTATAGTAGATAACCCTCCCCGTCTTATAGAAAAACATTTTGTGCCCCATATTTCCCTTGTTCCAGCAAAACGTAAGTCTACAAGGCGGTGCAAAGTTTGGTGTTCACAAAAGGATACAAATGGAAAAAAGATAAGGAAGGAAAAGTGATTCTGGAATAACGATTGCGGAGTTGCTTTGTGCTTACAAAAGCGTTTCAGTTGTACCACACAAAACTGAATTATTGAACTACTGTTAGTATTAATTTTTATTGATTTTTATTTTAGTAAGTAATTTTCGATCAGAAATGAACATCGCCACTGTCACGGTGTATGGCAGCAACCATACAAATTTGTAGTTGCTACAAAACCTTAAAAGTTTTTATGCATGTATTTCAAGTTACAATTTTTAACCACAAAGTAAGTATGTTTTATTTTGTCCTCGACATTTTTGATTTTTGCAATAAAAAATTCGACGATTTATGTACCCTAACCATCAAAATAACTTGACAGTTAAAGGATTAATATGATGTTTCATATTAAGATTCTACTGCAAAAACAACAATAAAATTTTTAATTAAATAAAAAGAATTAACACAAATTTTAAGTAGCTGCTATTATTAATATATCTTTTCTAACAAAACGCTATTAAGAACTACTTATTTATATTGTAAGAAAAATATTTGTTACTATTTCAGCAAATTTGTGCAAGTATTAAAAGAAAATTAATGTAGAATACAACATTTCTTGGGATTTGTTCACTAAATACACAAAAAGAGATTTTTATTTCTTCCAAATTTAGAAACGGGAATACTTCGAATGTAGATGCAATGTGCCAAGAGGGTACAAACAGGAAAATTTGGGGAGGGGGATTACAATCCCGTTCTTTATTATTAATCATTCTTGGCATGTGATCCATCCAGTTTGAAAGCAAGGCAAGCAATAATGAGATGAAAAAGAAACGGTTTTTATCTTAGCAACTTCTTCACATATAAACACAGGAAAGTCTCACAACATAGTTAATCATATTTAAGCAACTCGAACAAATATGAAACTATCTAAAAGCGATAGGAAACAGAAGGTAGCACAGACATTTATATGTTCCATCAAATATAAATACATTATTTTGTTTTAAAAATAAAAATAAAATATAATTGAAAATATTTTATATTAGGAACTTAATACACTAATTACTTTGAAGAAATACGAAAACAGCTGACATAAATATGTAGCCGCAAAAACCTTCATCAAAATAATGCATTTCTTAACTTTTAGTGATAAATAAAACTGTGTAAACATTTCCATAGCTAAAATTCTAGTAATGCCACTCAAGTTTCCCTTTTTTTCTTTAAGATAACATTTTTAATGAATAAGAAAGGCAGCAGTAGTTCTTGTACATGCCATATTCAACACACAGATCATTTAAATAATTTGATTTATAATTAGAATAAAATAAAAACTTTTCCACGTCACTATATTTAAGCATTCTTCTTCTTAACCCTTTAATTGCCAAGTTACTTTGATGATTTGGGTACATATATATTATCAAATTTTTTTAATACAAAAATGAAAAAAAAATGCTTAGTACAAAATAAAATATACTTAGAAGCTAAAAATTTATACTTTAAATTACATGCATTAACATTTTTAAGATTTTGTAGCAACTGCATATTCGTTTGGAGTGGATGCCACATAGCGTGGCTGTAGTAAAGTTCGCTTCTAGTAGAGCATTATTTTCTAAAAAAATAATGAAATAAAAATAAATAAAAATGAATATTTATTAGTAGTTCAGTAATTCAGTTTTCTGTGGTTTTGTGAGCCCAAATTAATTTTACCTGATATAGATTCAGATTTGACAAAAAAAGATGAAGCCAAAATAAACTTCTCCCGATATATATTCGGGTAAAGTAATAAAATGCACTCATAATAAAATTTAACCCATATGTGTTATTCGGGTGGGGGATATTTTGGAGCGCGCGTGTTCAAATGCCTGAGATACTCTCAGACATGTCATTTAAAATGTTAAATAACTTTCGAACATGAGAATAAGTTATTAAAAATGTTCTTGTATGGCGTCAGTTTAGAAAATAAACCAAATTACAAATCTAAGTCTAATAGTTCCAAAACGGAATTTATTTTCAATGTGCCTAGCAATTCCCCTTTGAAAGTCGATTTCAGTAAGATTCATTAGCAGATTTCAACTCGACAAAATAAACAAGTATACCAAATTTTATAACAATGAGTCTAGTAGTTCGAAAACGAGAATTTTTTTTCTATAAGCCCCAGTAACTTTTCGCATCCCCCCTCACACAGTAGCCAATTTCTGTAACATTTGTTCCCAGCGGATCTTTATTCAACCAAAAGAAAAATGCTAACCAAATTTCAATCATGGGGGTCTGACATTTCAAAAACAGGAATTTTTATTCGTCACGACCCATAACCACGACCCATAACCATAATCCCCGCCCCTTGGGGGTCGATTTTCGAAAACTTCTTAATAAATCTTTATTCCATGAAAAAAATATGCCTGCCAAATTTCAAGTCTGTATTTTCAATAGTTGCGGAGATCTCGTGATGAGAGAGTGAGTGTGAATCGCTTCTCTCCTCTCTCTCTCTTTATATATATAAAATGCATCAGCTTAATTTTTCGAATATACTATTAGATGAAAATGCACTCCGGTGATTAACTACTGAATATCTGAATATCGACTGAAAATTTTCTACTTTCTTATTATGCAAAGAACTGTCCCTTTAGCTGCTCAAATTTAATCACTTTCTATCCTTAATCATATAAAAAAGCAAAGAAAAGTAGAATAAAAAAAATGAGCAAAAAGATACACATTTTAGGCAAGAAAAATAAGCGATAGCTGCGTAACATACAGTTACCTCATTACTGAAAAAAGAAACAATTTTCTTCAAAATCGATATCTGCACTCAAAAAATTCTTAATTACGGAATCTTGATTGACTGATAATCTTGAAACTTGCTGAAAGTTGATTTTTAGTAATCATTCTGATGAGAAAAATTCCTAAAAGAAGCCCTCACTACTCTTCTGAAGTGAGCAAGGTAGCTGTTGGCAGTAGTACGATAATAATTACTTCTGACACTGATTCTATCCTATGTGCGCTCCATGCTCGTGTAAGCAAAGAATTCTTTCCTTTTTTAGCTTCAATAAGGAAAGTTAGCGAAACAGCAAAAACAGCTGCTATTAACAAATCGCCATTCATTACTGATTAATGCGTAATCAATGGATTAACATTTAATAGCATGTCATTATTCTCGCTTCCGCTGCTGGGTCGCCATTCATTACGTACAAGTGATTTGTTCTTAGTCAGCCATAGACCAATTTTGAAACATCCTGTTTAATTTGATGTCACTGCCAGCCACATAGCTCCTTTTTTTTGCTTTACTGATGAAACAGAATCTGTTCCAGTTTTTCTTCTCTTAGCATCGAGTTAGTAAAATTAGTTTAACTCTAGGGACAATTTATTTATATACGCTTTCTCCTTAAAAAATAGAGAAAGTACTATCTTTTATTTTCAGCTTTGCAAGCAAACATGGTAGGCGAATAATTAACAGCACCACATGTCACATGCACAAAGAGTTTTGATGATGCTTCATTATTCTTGATGTCAATTACTAGCACTTTTTAATTCTGATGTTTTCATCTTGAAAAATGAAAGAACTGATTACACCTCTGTTTTAGTTTTAAAAAGCACCCCGAGATAAATCTTTTTGAAGATTTATTAATAAGTGAACACACACATCAGATTCTGTTTTTCTTGTAAAAACATTATAAATAATTGATTTGTTAAAACTTAATGAATTACAAGCATATAAATAAAAAATCTTTGACTAATTTATTTGAAGTTATCCAGAATACTGTTAGCAAACCTGTAGTTTTGCGGTATGCATGAACTTTAAAACTTTATATGGTCAAAATATCATTCATGGTCATTTCCTTCAAATATATATCTCTATTTTAAATTTTTTAAATTTTTTTATGGAACCCGATTGATAGACTCGTTTTCAATAGTTAAAAATTGTGATATATATCTTTATATATAAAATATACGTGTCACAGTGTTTGTCCGCGATGGACTCCGAAACTACTCAACCGATCATAATATAATTTTGCATACTGTGTGTCATTTCGTCCAACTTAAAACATAGGATGGTTTTTATTTCAATTTATCACGCCATAATTTTTTTATAGCCGGAAATGTGAAGAATCCGGAAAAAACGTTGCCAGATTCCCGTAAGGGATGCTCATTCGGTACTCTCGACGTTATTTCTGAATTGCGTCAAGATCATTCATTCACTTTGCGTTAGCTTTCTGTTTGGAATACGGGAAAGGTTGAGGTAGTTTTGAGTCTCGCTGCGTAGTAAAAAGGGGAATTCCCTCATATAACGCATCACAACCGATAGTTTTTTTTTAATTCTTAAAGATTGATTTATTGAAGAACAGTAGAATATAATAAAAAATATAAGGAAATATTCTTAAATATATTTTTATCACATAGTATTATTTTCTTTTTGAATTTCATACTGAGAAATGCATCAATATCGTTGCGTTTAAATAAAAATTATTTTTAAAACTTTTAGTATCAGTGATTTAAAAAATAAAAAGCCAAAAACTTTTTTGAACAAACTTTAATAAAACACTCAAAATACTTAATAATTAATAATTTTTCCCGTGTGTCGAACATTTCAAAAAATCCTCACAATTTTACTTCAAGATTTATAATAGTAGTGAAGTTTTGTAATTTGAAAAATTTCTACTTTTCTGTCTTTTTTCAACATACAACTATTTTTAAAGAGGCCACATTTTCGTTTCCGGAACTAAAAAATTGCAACGAAAGTATTGAAAAGTGAGTGAGTGATTTATAAATTCGCACTGTTCGCCTATTCGAGAGTTTTTGGCGACGGCCCTCGAAATTTTCAACCATGGTCAAGTGACGAGGACGACACCTGAGCCTTTCACCCATCTCTCCTAATTACCACACCACACCAACGCAAGAACAGATTTCGAAAAAAAGTTTTAATGACATAATTAAAGAAATCACTCCCATCGCGCATACACACACAAAAGTACTATCGTCCTGAGGGAAACAGGAAATTCCCATGCGGATTAAGTTATTCACTCGGTAAAAGCCCGTGCAACGCCGGGCTAAGCGAAGATAAAAGAAACAAAGAAGTAAAAGTAATTTCGAAAAATTATATTGGAAGTACTGATTTTGTGAAGAGAAGGGAAAATGTTAAACGAGAAAACCATTGATACGCACTCATAGGCCTTGCACTCACATCGTACGCTTCACACCTACACAAAAGTGCTGGCGTCAGAAAGAAAGGAGGAAATTAGCATGGGGATTAAGTAATACGCTAGGTAAAAGCCCGTGCAACGCCGGGCCGGGTCAGCTAGTATATATATATATATTATTTTCTAAATGAAAAAGCTGAATAAACAAAAAGTATTTCGAACTGATTACAGCAATCTGAAACTAACAGAAGAATAATTGTCAAAATGAGGGAGGATTGTAAATATATCGCAAAATAACATAGTGTTATTTTATCATTTACTTTATGATGTGAAATCAATTGTCAGCATCAAAAAGGAATTACCCAAATAGAACGAAATTTCTTATGCACATACCTTACTATAGAATATGCAAATGATTTTTTGGGGCCCAATGACTGAACACTACAAGCAATCTTCCAGCCGAACATCTGCCAACTCTACGAGACAATGACCAATCAGATAACTTGCATATAGGCCAGAGTGAGTCAAAACGTATTGTTGAATTTTTTTATCTTGTGTAACTTTATAATTCCTAAATAATTTTTTCTGTTCCTATGATACTGCTAGAGTTTCGTTTTTCATTAATGCACATTGATTGCACCTACCTATTTTCATTTCATTTGGATAACTCGTGAGAAGTCACTTTTTGTGTTACAGAATGCATTACTTTCTTTAAAAAGTAAAAAATTTTGCTTGCAAGCAAACAAAAATTACCACATATCTATTTTATATTTGCTCTAAATATATCTGAATTCTTTATCCTAGGGTCATAAAACTGAACCAATTACTTCATTTTAGAACGGACAAGAAAAGTTGAGAGAAATTTCATGAAAACATAATATTTGGTATGCATTTGATACATTTAAGAATATTTCTGTTATAATGGGGACTGAAAAAATCATATATATAAAGCAGAATGAAGAAAGCTTCTTTTAAAATCAATTGACACTGAGCTCTTAACTTTCAAAATATTAAGAATATGTAGTTGTGTTTGGTAATAGTATCTTTAGAATCGATTGCGATAGATTACAGTTTACAGATTATTTGGATTACTCTCTCACTGTGAGTTCAATTTGTATCTGTTACCCTCTGAGCGTTTGTCTCTGCCCCTAAAATACATCCCGAAAGCGGTTACTTGTCTTTTGCAAATTTCTTCGAAAATGACAGATTTCATTCCTTTCCCCTTTTAAGTTCGTGGGAGGTCTACGGTGGAAGATTTTATTACTAAGTTCAGCTTCTTTGTTACTTTAAAACCGGGAGAACACTCGTTCACAGCTGTGACGTTGCCTTAGACCAGGCATGTCAAACTCATTTGATATTACGGGCCAAATGAACTATTTTATAGTAAGTTGAGGGCCGCATTTTTTTTTCAATGTTCAAAAAATTAAACAAGAAATTAGAATGGTTATATTCTTATTTATAAAACTCAATGTATTATATATATTATACATACATAATCGTTTAATATTTCCTTTTATTTTTAAACTATACATGTTTTATATTGTTTTCTAAAAAATAAAAATAAAAATTACAATACGAAATACAATTCAATATTTCTTTTAGAAGATATTTGACATATCGTTTGTTTTCTCTCAACGCAAGTCATCAAAACTTGGTTGAACATATTGAGCTGATGTAATTTTTAAACAATGATGATAAATGATTATCACTTAATCTTGACCTTTCAGAATTTTTGTTATTTTTCAATAAAGAAAAAAGTTTAGCTTATAAATAAATGCTTCCAAACATAACCATTCATTATACGCGTAATAAATGATAACATTTTAAGAAACCAATCTACAGATGAATATGTATAAAAATCTAGAGTTTCAACTTCCAAACATTTTTGCTTCAGCAAAGAATCACAATAGATTTCAATTAATTCCAGTTGTAAGTTTTCATCAAAAATTTCAATATCGATCGATAGAGGTGAAGTTAAAAAATGTAATTCAAAATTCTTAAAATTTAAAAAATATTTGATCGAGTTCCATCTCTAATAATTTAATTTGGTGAGAATATTCTGTAAATTTTAATTTAAGTGTGATTTAATCAATGGATTTTGAAAGCTTTCAAAAAGTGAGATGTTTTCTCTTTCTGTTTGTAATAATTTGTCTGTAATAATTTTTGTTTGAAAGCGTTAATATCAAATAGCACGACAAGAAAAAAAAAGGAAAAAAAAGGATTTTTGATTTGAAGCTTAAATTAAGTTGACTTGTAAGATCAGCTGAGAAAGCCAGAGGTTTTCTCAGTTGATAATATTTCCTCTTTTAATTCAGAATCTTTTTCTTCTTTCATATTTCCTCATCTTTTAATTCAACACATTCATAATTTTTTTCTTTGTTTCCAAGAAAATAATGATTTTCATCCAGAAATTTTTTTAAAAAATCGTTTTAATACTTCATGACTCGAAATCCATTGAACTTTTGTATAATATGATTGACTGATAAATTCACATTCTGTATCTTCCAGAAATGAAGCAAATCGACGATGCTAAAATATACATGCTCGAATACAGTTTACAATTTTACTGACTATTTTAAAACATGTCCACTATATCATAGTTCATGACCAAGAACAGTACTTGCTATTAAATAATACAATGAAAATGTTTAAAATTATTATTACCATGCTCTATTTTCTTATTTCTTTTAAACTCGCTGCTTCTTTAGTAATACTGATCACGGTAGTTACGCTATCAGTCGCAAGACAAACCAACTTTTTTTCCCAAGGAACACTTTGTTTCAAAACTTCTTTAAATGCATCAAAAATATGTTTTAAGCATAATACATGACTCGACTCGACTATGATTCTGGACTATTTCATCACATCTGTTGGTTACAGAATTTCGACTTAAACTTACACTTTAAAATTATTTTATTTGTGCTGGACATAATACCATTTTTTTTCGAATCTAAGCCGCCATCGATTCAAATACTCAAAATTTTTTTGTGAAAAATGAAAAATAATGTAAGAGGGTATGTCGATATAAAATTTTACGAAATTAAAACAAATTTAAAATGAAAACTAATAAGAAAGGAATAATTATTTATTTTATAAGTATTATAAACTTTTAATTGCATGCATGCCCCCATAATTGCTCTAAATACCACATCCAACAAATTTATTTCCCTTCGATTCTAAGCTGCGCCCTATTTTAAGTAGCATCTACATTGGAGAAAAAGTGCGGCTTAGATTCGAGTAAATACGGAAATTCTTCCGCTTTAATTAAGCATTTACTAATAAATTCATATTTAGTAAATGGTTCCGATCAGTGATTACTATTAAAAATGATAATATATAACTAGTTTTTATTGTCTTCAACAAATATAGGTGGCTGCGGTAGCCTAGCGTTCAAGGTAACGAACTCGAGTCACACACATGAGTTTGAGCCTTGTACTGATGAAGCCGATGCACGCTTTAAATATGTCCAGACTAAAACTTCCTCCCATTGGTGTAGTGTGGAATTTAAGAGAGGGGGTGCCGGCTCCGGTGTCGTCCTCGTCACTTGACCATGGTTCAAAATTACAGATCCGTCACCAAACGCCCTCGAGTAGCTGAACAGTGAGACGTTAATATTCACTCTCACTCAACAAATGTAGTGAACACATTCTTTTTCTTTTTTTAACAGTTTGTTTCAATTCCAACAAAAAAACTCACAAAATATCGCAACATATACGTCATAGTTTGTTTTTAAATTTGTGTCATAGTACCTTAAAAATTATATCCCTTAGCAACTGAATTACAGTTTTTACATGTCAGGCACAATATTTTATTCTCGCTTTGGGTATAAAAATGTTGCAGTTCCCATTTTTCTTGAAAATTACGATGTTCAGCTTCAGTTCATTTTTTATTACTCTGTTCTTGAAGATTGATTACGTTTTTATTAAATAACTTTTTAGTTTAATATGGATAAAAACCAAAATTCACTTTAATTCACAAACTATTGAGTAAACACTACATTTTGTCTTGGGCATCTAGGGTATTTAAATTAAAAAAATAATAATATTTTAACTGTTTCAAAGAGAAATAAAAGTCGCACGCATGATGAATTGTAGTGAAATCTATAACAAACAATATTCATAAATGTATTTAAAAATTTAATAAAAATTAAAATAAATGAAAAAATTTAATAAAATATTAAAAATAATTTTTATTTAAAGGCTATTTCTATAATTTTAACATTTATAAATATCGTGCACCTCGCAATGTATAACACGGGGGCATACACACAAACAGAAGAAAGGATTAAAACACAAACATCCATGCTTTCTCCAGGATTCGAACCCAGTCTCTACAGCACCCCAGTCAACTTCACTGACCACTATACCGGATGAGCAGCTTATTTCAACAATTGAAAAGGATTAAAAAAAACAAGAATAGATAACAGAGCGAGAAAGAGATTAATATGTTCTAAATTTTTAAAAGTTTGCTGGAAATAAACTTCAAAATATAAAAAAAAACTTAAAGATTGATTTTGTAAACTGTAATTAATTCTGTAAAATGTCTCCGCAGGCCGCAACGTATGTACTGGTGGGCCGCATGTGGCCCGTGGGCCGCGTGTTTGACATGCCTGCCTTAGACGAATCTTGGGTGGAAAAAGTGGGGTCCACTTGGTTGTAACCTGATCTGTTAAGTCTCAATAAGAGTGAAAGGGAAAAAAATTGAAATAAAAAAATGTGTTAAAAGTTGAAAAATACTTGTTTGCAAAACAAAATTTTTTTAAAGAAAAAAAATTGTTTTGTTATTACTATTTGAGCGTGAAAAAAGCACCTTGTATTTATTGTTGAATATGAAATTAAGAAAGCGTAAGTACATCTTAATGTTTTTTTTTTGTTTTTTTT
Source organism: Trichonephila clavata (assembly GCA_019973975.1). Lineage (NCBI taxonomy): Eukaryota > Metazoa > Arthropoda > Arachnida > Araneae > Nephilidae > Trichonephila > Trichonephila clavata. The sequence continues at coordinate 242,358 of BMAO01019870.1, read as the reverse complement.
TTAAAGTAATTAGGTAAAAAAGAGTAAAAGTGACCCTTCTCTCTTTCTCTTTTTAAACAATAAGAGAATAAATGGAGTATCAATACATGTGATGATTATATTTATGAAATAAAATCAGCCTTCCTCTATTCAATTATATTTTAAATTTAAGGTAACACAAAGAAGGATTTAAATACTTTTAATTTATATAAATTTTAATCCTATAAATGTTTTTATGTTAAATGAATTTTTTCGGAAAAAATCTAAATTTTGTTTCATAGTGTTGTCCTTTTTGAACAACTTGTACTACGCAAAAATACCTTCTATATATCGGCGTTTGTGACAGAGCATAAAGCGAATTTAGTCATTTTTTTATTTTAATGAAGATATAATTTTCTTTAAAATGTGAAAGTATTTCTAACCATTTTCTTTTCAAATTTAATTTTTTATCTTTCTGTTTCTTTAGTGTTAAACGGAAAATTCCTCGATAACTACATCTTTCACACAATTCAGTTATTACAAATTCTATTGTGAGAAAAACTTCGCCCCAATTAATTTTGTCTTTTAAAACAGTACACTTAAAATAATTTTGTTCAGTAAAGCTAACCGACAATTCCGCAATGTATTCATACCAAATTAAACAAAAAATTAACACTTAGAAATGTATTCTGTATTAATTTTTTTGAGTAGAAAAAAATAATGCCTGTGTGGAGAAGAACAGAGTATGCGATGTCATGTATGGTTTTGAAAGAATGTTTTCATACACGTAGAGTTTTTTGAAAATTTAACTATCACCGAAGCTGATCATATAATTGTAAATGAGTCTTATTTTAGAGTGTGTTGGTATCAAAATAAAACACTTCACTTTTAAATAGCCAAAGAATTGATATTCAATATACTTTTCTCAAAATTTCTTACAACTTCTATTCAAATTGTAAAGAAACTGAAATATAAATATCTGACTTACTACAGTCAAAAATAATCATATTATGTAAAAATGCTATTCCTCCACTTACTTAAGTACAGTTTACAAGCTATAGCCTAAAACAATTTTTTATTTTTTAAACGAGGCATAAAAATTGTTATGAAAATGTCCTTTTCATTTTTAAATATATAAACCGTACAGGGATTGTAAGACCATTTCTAAAATCCTAAGAGCTTTTCAAAGCGGCCGCAAACAGATGACAGTGTGATGACCTAAAGAGATTTCCAGAACACTACTAGAAAAGTAAATTAACAACGAAATAAACTTGTTATCGTACGAATATATTATAGTATATTTTTACAGATTTTTCTAAGAAATTTTCTTGGATTATTACGGGTGTTGTGATTTTTGTAATCTTTTAAATATATCCTCCAATATCATAAAGTAATACTTTAGTTTAATACATCTTTAATTCACTTAATTATTGTTAATATTTTGCGCGATGATTTACATTTTTTCACATTTGAATTGAAAAGTGGAGAAAGTATCTATAATTTTGTTAATCATGAAGTTGCATATGTAAACTCTAAAGAAAAGGATAAGCAAACAATATATCAGTTATTTTGCCTTTGAATGGTTCTATGCATTCATGTAACGATAGAAGTTTATATAAAAGGGATTTTTTATAAGAGAGAGAGAGAAATGTATAAATATTTTTTCCGTGAATTAAAAAAGGACATTATCTCATATTTCACAATTTATGAAATATATTTTTCACTAGGCAGACTAAATTATGCATTGAAATAACGGTCCTAACTGTATTAATTAGTAGAAAAATAAAGATAAACGTTGATCTTAATATTAAAGATAAAACTCACAATTAAATATAGGAAAATGGTAGGTTATTATAATTATATTGGTGTAAAGTTGGACTCCATGTGAAATAAAATGGTTTAAGAATTCGAATAATTGTAAGGAAACTTTCTTTGGTCAATTAGATTAGAATCTATTTTAGAATTAACATAATTGTTAGATGTGTCATCCAAAAAGTTATCAATAAAAATTTTGAAATAGCTAAAGAGAAGCTAAATAATGTTACCATTTAAAGTGTTTCAAAACAGTGAATTGATTATAAACACGACGCACTTAAATGTAACACGAGGGCTTTTCCTGAGATATCCCAACACGAGGGCCAATTTCAGTTGTTCATAATCTATATAACGGCTTGTACGATACCTCAAATATATATTATATTTCTTCCAAAATCACATTACTAATTCGTCATAGTGGATTATATTTCTAGACATTCTAAATAACTTAGATCCAAATGTTCTGGATTCCCAAACCACCAGATCTGTTGCAGAATTTATCGTTTCATCACCTTACTAGTTAGTTTCATATCAAAAGTACGAGGTATCTCCCTGTAAGACGTACTTTATTACAAACAACCTTTTTAGAGGAGACGAAATTTCGTCATATTATAAAATATATTCAAAATATTTTTGCTTATTTATTTCAATGTAGTTTATGTTATATAAATTAATACATCTTTCACTTATATGTAAACACAGAACAGTGAGAATAAGTGAAATAAACAGTCAAATACTCTTGCGTACTATATTTTACATAAAAGTATATGAATTCAGTTAATCTTTTTGATTTCCTGAATTAACAGTTTTTATTTGAAATGACTATATTTATCAATCGAAATAGAGCTTAGCAATCATCTTATTATTAGTATGTAATACTGATCGAAAAAATTCAAAAACATTTTGGTGCTTTTACATGTTATTAATTTTTACAATATCAGAATTTTGCTATGGTTTCAAATTTGAAAACTAAAAATTTCTTTTTAGATTATAAATCAACCAAATTCTTACATGTTCTTGAAATGTATTATCTTTTGTAAAATAGGTTAGATCTTTTTAAACTCAAATACACAGAATGTCAATCCATATTTTCTCGATAAACATGTGATAAGTGCATTTTATTTCGTTTTAAAATTATTGTATTTGATTTTTTTTCATATGAAAATAAAACTTTTTCTTATCATGTACTTCTTTTAGTGTGAGTGTGTAAACGTGTGATTTATAGCTTTTTTATTATATTACTCAGTGGTATAAACTGTGAGAAGGAGTTAAGAGCAATCCTTCATTTATAGCTCTACTTAACCAAGAGTCTCAGTAGCTTTCTAGAAGAAAAAACTACTGCTTTTAGTATGAATGTAATTGTTACACCAAGAGAAATATTACGTGAAAAAATTACCATGGCAAAAGAAAACACATGAAGCATTCCATCTTGAAATATGATGGAAACATGATAAATATGAAACTTGTGAAGGAAAAGATCCGCCATGGAAAATTTAATACACATAAAAAACGTGCATACCTCATCACATTTGATTAAAACTAAAATTATAGGGACTCAAAATATAATATATATTTACATACCACTCTGGATATACGACATTTCACCTGAATGAGAGATGAAATTTTAATTAATTAGTCTTAAGTGAAGTGTATTGGGAAATAAGACCTTTCGGATTAAATCAGTACGGGGGAAAAATAATAAGCTTAAAATTCTACATTTTTAAAAACAAGCCATCTCAAGGGCCTAAAATTACTTAGAATGCTTCTAGAAAAATTATTTGTTGCGTTAAAATTATCTACTAAATACATAGAAGGAAACAACCATAGAAAAATAGGAAAACTGAATGAAAAATTATTTTTGATGGCATAAAATCCATTGCTTTATTCTTAAATAAAATGTTTTATTTATTTTTTCAAAGATAGCACAACAAATAAGTTATTATTACTTATCGTATTCCTACTGTTGTCTTTTCTTGAGATATAATCGTATGATTTTTGAGTAAAATATGTCATGAAATACAAACTGTGTTTCCGTACAAAAATGTTTGAGACACGAAGAAAACGTTCTTGTAAATATATTGCATAAAACGAAAATAATTTTACAACCGTACAGGAATTGGAAATAACGTAGTTCTGAAAGAATTTAAAAAAGTTTTACAAATGTTTACTTGCAATTGAAATGCTAATGCGTTCGAATTTTTCTTCAGTTAGTTCAGAAGAGCAAAAATTATGAGGACAATGATTTTTAAAATAATTTTAATGCAACTAATCTTTTTATTCAAGCAATAACTTAGACAAAATCCACAAAACAAAGTACTAAAAAATGGTAAAGCGACCAAATCTTAATCTGCTTAGAAGATAATTTTAAGAAACGCTGGTTCTTCAGTTCATAACATGAAATGAAACCTTTGAATCTAGGCATTTTTGTTGATAATAAAACAATAAAGTGAATTTTACAACAAATATCAAATGTATATTCTTTAAAAGAAATATACATCTAATCAGAATTTTTATCACTTACGAGAAATTCACGAAAATAGTACCAAATAATTGTGTCCATAAAAATGTAACTTTTTGCTAGAGAAGATGTATAAACTTGAGGGCATCGTAAACGAAATACAGCACAGAAGCTATTTTACATATCAGTATAAAAAGCTATTTCTCTCTTATAGGTCGAGTGCATGTTCAAATCTCTAAGTGATTTATCACTCCTCAAGCTCAAGAGCTAAAAGAATGAATACAGAGCCAATCCATTTTCTCTCAGTATGACCGACGCCTGTAATTTTACGATTTGATAAGTGAGAAGGTTATTATGGTGCGCAAATATCTCTACCGTAGTCAAAGTTCCCGTGGCATGATGTAAGAGCTCGTTGATTCTTCCTTGACTTAACTTGTCAAAGCCCGTGATGTGCGTAATTATAGTCTATACCAACGGAAATAAAAAATAAAATCTTTAGCCATTATTCACATAATATAGTGAATAGTGGAGGAAAAAATTGAACGAAGAGTACATTAATATGGGTTGAAACATATTATTTCTCGAAAAGGAATCGATTTCGCATTTGTGCGGTTCAACAGTTTCCATCCAATGATAGTTCGGTAGAGTAGGACTGTGTTGGCAGATTTTAGAAGGAGTTAACACAGAATGGAAAAACGCCTGTTTAGTGGGTAACTAGATGACATCTATAATAATAAATCAATTTCTTTCTAACAACTTCAGATATATTTAGCTGTGGGTGGTCACATAATTTGAATTTTAAAATAACACGTACTATATTTATTCTGAAAATTGTATAAATGCCCATTACAACAAACAATTTGTGTGACATTAATTAACTGTAATTACTTTAACATACAAAAGCATTTAATTACTTTTACTTAGAAATTAGAAGTTAATAACGTTCATTCCTTGAATTATATTATTGAAAGATATATTTTCATTAAAGCAATCGTAAAATACAGATATAACACTTTTTACATTTAGAAGCAAGCATATAGTCGAGACTAAAATTGAAAATCTGTCCTCCAGATAAAAGTATAAAAGCTTTCGGCAAAAAAGTATTAGGAGCAAAGCACTGATATTAATTGGTAAAAGAGTAGATGAAAGAGAAAAGGAGTGTAGAAGCGAAATCTGAATGTTAAAATAGGAGGGGTATATTACAAGGATTTTTCGGTTAATAAATTGTAAGCGAATTTCGACAGTAACATAAAAACTCAAGAATGAGTGATAAATGAAAATCCCGAATAATAATATAACTGGTAATAAATAAAGGTATTCCTATTTTATTTGATATATGAGCTCTTTGCAGCATTATTGTTTATGTACTTTACGCATCGTTATTATGCTGTGCTATCACAATATGGATGCATGTTTCAACAAAAGAAATCCCTTTCCTTTCAAGGATATTTTGAAAAATAACTCATTATTTGTGTACAGCAGTGGTTCTTAATAAATTATTTACCTAGACTCCTTTTCTGTACTCCTAGACTTTGAGGAAATCAAAGCTTATAATTTAAATCTCATACTATCAAGCTTTGAATGTTTTAAAAAGTAAACAGCGATTTATATTTTCTTGAAGAAATCAATAAATATCGCAGAAAATACATTTAACAACAATAGTGCAAAACCATTATAAAAAAGAATTTAAATAAGAAATGTACTATCAAATTAAAAAATTTTATTGCAAAGTAGAGCGTTGTATTTCCTTTATTTATTAGGGCTGAAAAGTTTAATACAATATTTTAAATAAAATTCTTAATTTTGATTCTTTGATTTATATACTGAACAATTTTTAGCCGATGCAAAGCAAAATTATTTTTTAACATAAATAAGTAGTTGGGAAGAGGTATAAAATACTCGGATGAGATAAAAATTATATATATATATATATATATATATATGTGTGTGTGTGTGTGGACTCCTCAAAAAATTTTCAACTGAGAAAATTCACAGCTTTACGTTTTTTTTAAAGATAAAAAATGAATTTATATTTGCTCTCACATGAATTTCTGTGTACAAGAAAACTTTCAAGTTGAAGTAGGAAGTTATACAGAATATCGAGATATATATATGTATTATGATTTTCATGAGCCCGTGGGCAACTTGATTCAAATTTTTGATTTGAACCAAGCAACTTGTAGGAAAATCTTGGCCATCTCATTATTCAAATGAGAAGATTTCAGGAAAACTTGCACCTCACAATATCCCTGGATATTTTATCCCCAACGTACGTTATTATATGAATTCCATTTGTCACACACACACACAATAAGCTTATTATTTTTTTTACTTTAAACCTTTTTGCTTATCGTTCTTTTAAGAGAAAGAATTATTTGTAAGGATATAAACTATGAGCAATTCTTCTTTATTTAATTATCTGTGCAGAGAGAGAGAGTTACATATTCTGAGCATTTTCCTTCAATAAATCAATTTCTATCAATGAAAAAGCGATTGCTTGTTTTTATTATTTCTTGACGACAACGTATCTTTTTTCTGTTTTTTTAATTTTTTTTTTATTGTTCTTAAGTTCTTTACTGTTTAAGTTTTGAAATTCAGCACAAACTCTTCATCGGATAAAAATTGCTTAGGATTGTGTGATATTTTTATTATGTAACCTATTTCTTCTAAAATAAAGTTACAAACCACACTTAAGTCTAAAAAGCTCCTTCCGCATTCCCAATTACTGTCTGAAAATTTTGTGTTCAAAAGTATTCTCAAAATTCTAGAGATTGATATATTATTTCTAAATAGCACGCGTATAAAAATATAGATCAAAATGAATTTTTCTATCAACTGATACATAAAGAAGTGGAAGTCCTAATAAAATTTATATTTTTTCAATACCTTTTATGAATCTTCTAAGAATTCTCATTCGTAAGGCCCAGAAGTTTACGAATAAATTCTTTACTATCTTTCAAGGGGAAGATTCCAGACGAAAGATTTAATACAAAGATTCCTATATATATATATATAATTCACGGTCTCTGCATTCACTTCCAATTCTCTGAATTCTTGTTCAATATTTTATTGAACAAGGATATGACTAACTACATCTCTGAGCTAGAGAATTTTAATCAAAACCTTTCTTTGGCATATATAATAAATTTTCATCATAACTTCTGACTAATGAAGAGTAAATTATAATTACCGATTAGTTTGACTTATTAAATTTTGTAAAGACTGACTTAAAGACAATATTAAGACAATCGAAATCAGTACTGACTATAATATTTTTCTAATATTTCTTGCTTTCAGAAATTTTTGAAAAAGTTTATGGAAAGTATGCAATAAATAAAATTGGACAAACAATTTAATATCTTGAGGAAAATGATTCCGTACAACAAAATAAAAATTGTCTGTTTACAATAAAATATTGATACTGATAAATGAATTAGTGTCAGAGAAAAAATTATTCGCATATAAATTTGGGATTTAAAATTTACATTTATTAGACCTTTTTATAATTTCAAAAATAATTATTTATGAATTGCTTTTTTCTTTTACTTACAACATCGCAATGGGAAGGTTTTTGTTTTAATGCCCCCATTTCCCATAAAATTTTATATAGTTACATGAATGTTTATAATGTTCATCCAGAAAGATTATGAGGTACGGATCGCCATACATGTATTTTGGATCTCAACAACAAGCTTAATTATTTATGACTATCCTTAACATTTTTTAAATAAATTTTTCAGGAAAAAGTGCTGTGTCCTGCAATGGGGGTGTAAAACTAACATAATTTGCTTATTTACTCGAATTTCTCAAAAAGTAGAAGCAATGATTCCAAACACAGGTTCGAATTGTTAGTCAATTACGTAAACTTATCGTGCATTTGCAGTAAAATGCATCGTAAGTGCAAGCGTCATTTTCTACGCTTTGTTCTTTCACTCATCATTTGCCTCGTTTTGAGCCCTATTTCTCTCTCTGATAGTTGCTTAACTATAATAGGGGACCACCCTTATAACTCTGTGTACAGAGTAGAGAGACACATTAAATAGCTCAAGGCTATACGATAGTGTGGTGTGGATGTTTTTTGAGAGTCGTGTGCTGGTTCAAGTGCCATTCTCTTCATTTGAAATAAATTCAAAATTATAAAATTCGTCAACAAAGCCCTCTACAAGCTTCAAAGTGCGTTGTTAATATATAATAAATTAACATTATAAACCCAATTTTTATTCCATCATATAACTTCTCATCTTGTAACATCCCAGAGCTTATGAGCCATAATGATGATGCACAATAATGCGTGTGTACAATAATTGTTTGGTACTTTTTTTTCATATCCCAACCTATGTACATATCTAATTTCTTTAAAATTTGTCCAGTGCTTCTGGAGATAGAGAAAATCAATTAAAGGTGAAATTCTCTTTTAATTTTGAACATCAATGTAGACAAAAATTTATTTTTGAGAAAATGAAACTTTTTTGAAAGTTTTTCTTATATTTCTGAACTAAATTGGGGTCTTTCCCCAATCGAAATGCTTCTTTTTTAAGTGTTTCTCTATCTTCACTAGAATCCGGATTTTAAATGTGATTATTCGTCTAACTCTGTAGACAAAAGTTTCAGAAAAAATTCACTTTTCTGTTCTGGATTTTAATTAACATACTATAGATGACTTCCAGTAAATTGAAAACTGTAAAGCGAGATATAAGAACGCTTTTTTTTTCTCGCTATTCTACAATTTTGTGTTATCCGTAATTCAAATTCACTTACATTACGATTCTCTATTTATATAGTCAAACAGTTTTAACTATTCAAATAACGAAATACTTTTATTGAGGAAATTTATATCACCCGTTTCTACAACAAACACGAGGTTAAAATTTATTAATCCAATTAATTTGATGTGGAATCTTAAATGTGTTGGGAAGCCTTACCATTCCATTTCCAGCTCACGTCCAATCGAGATCCTGTAACAGTGCTTAACCTTGTTGCGATACAGAAACACTAAAAGAATAAGTAATTCATTATGTTATTTTCACTTACAGTTTTCCCGATCGGAATCTTGAACGTTTAGATTCGGGATCCGGAGTTTAATTAAATCGGGAACGGCTTACTGCGTGCTGAAAGTATCAATCCTTGTCTCTACAGAACAGAGTGAGACACTTTGTTAATGAATATAGGTCGAGCAAGTAATTATCCGAAAGCGCTTTCAACTTTCTTTGTCACTGAGATTTTTTTCCTTCATTGTTTAAAAAACTGTTTACCTTTCTTACTTATTAATTCCGGCGCATGGTTCGTTCATTATTCGAGACTTAAAATAAATAGAGTTGTTATTTGGAAATAATAGTGATTGGTTTTTGATACTAATGATCAGGGAGCGGAGGTTTTTTTTTATAAGCACGAAGTAAGACTTTTTTTTATGAGGTTTTGCTAAATAAAATTCCTTTTTGATAAAAATATATTTGTCATCGCTCATGGAAAATGCCAAACTAAACTAACCGAGAATGAAAAAAAAAATATTACTTTTAAATATTTCTCCTTAAAACATTTTTTATTCAAATCCAGCACATTGTATCTTATATACTGCTTAGCCAACTTTCAAAAAATACTGTTGACTAAGGTGGATTCTACTGTTTCGTTTTAAAAAAAATCGAATACAATTTATCACCACTATTTTATTTATCTCTATTAATCAATTTTTTTATCCCTATACGGCATAGTCTACATTTTTAATCCCTACCTATCAAAAATCTACTTATTTCAAGTTTCATCTGGTTTTTATAACTGTTTCATTTCTCCAATTATGCATAAATTAATTTCCCCTTTTCAAATTGTATGAAAGCTTTGCTCTTCAATTTTTAGTTCTTCGTTTAAGACACGAAATTCGTTTCGCTATTAAAAAATACAAAACCTCAACAAAATTTCATAAATGAAGCTAATATTAGTTTAATTAAAAGAGGTACACACACACTTATTCAAAACCTAAATAAATATTATCCTCCAAAGATGATTGAATATCATCACGGAAATAGATTTTTTGGTTTTATTTCCACTTTCTCATAATGTTTAGCTAGTTAAAGATCAAGCATGAAATATTTCTACTTCTCTCCTTTTCGTCGATCAACGAGTATTTTCTTTTTATCAATTCAGACAATAAGTACCACAGTGGTACAAATCTCTTTCTGCAACGTATGAGAAATGACAGGTTGAGTCTTTACCAGCTTCATATTTTCCCCGTCCGCAGGCATATTTATTCTGTTATCAAAAGTGATTTTCTGCCAAGTGAAGCCGCATCAACAAAAATATATGAACGAGTGAAAAGGTTTGTAAGAAATTACTTTGGTAAGAGAGCATTTCTTTATTTAGTTTCCTTATTAAATGCAACCTAACAATTTTCTTTCGAAGCAAAATAATTCAGAAACCTAACTTATTTTCTAACCATGAAACCAAATTTGTTGCAAAATTTTAATTGACATAATAAAAATAGGATAGCAATGATTTTTTGTTCTACGAGTGTAACAAATGCAAACACATATAGATAAAGAACAAAAGTTTTCCTGGTCTATTTTATTTTATGGTAATGTGTATAACAATATGTTCTGCTTTCATTCCAATTTCTTGGTTTAAAATAAAAATTAATACATCATATCCTATTTTTTAGTATTTTGATAAAATACACAAAAATTCCTTCGATTTATTTTGATATCAATTTATATAAAGCTATTTGAAAAAATATCTCAATAAAGGACATTGAATATTAAAGTGTGTACTCAATTAATTACAATTAAATAATAAGCTATAGTTTATCGATTGTTCATAATATGCACTCCTTCAGGGTTTAATCTCATACAATGATCCTGGTCCCGAAAACGAACTCCTACCTCCCACCCCCCGCCTACCGAAAACAATTATGGGTTTAATAACTGTGATAGAAATACGAATTAGAAAGTTTAAACTATTATTTAACAATCTGTACAGCATCTTTTTATGAGAATTGATTATGAAGATACTAATCCTACTTCGAAAGAATGATATTGTATAACTGCAAGTCATAAATCATCCTTCTTTCGAATATTGATGCAACTAATTGCCCTTATAGTGCACAAAGTACTAGTACAGTTTTTCTAATTTCTTTGACAGTAAAAATAATTATGAACTTCTTTCTGCAGTAAACCACAGTAACTGAAAAAGCTTCCTTCAAGCTAAGTAACTTCAATATAAATTTAATAAAAAGAAAGGAAGAAAAATAGCATATGAAGTTCGAATTCACACTGAATTTTGTTTTACTTTTTTCTTATCTCTAGTTTTGTTAAAAAGTTCTCTTTATAGAAGGTACTGAATAACTCGACTCATGTTTGAATATCTTTGTAAGTACATACTAGTTTTCTTCAAAGGAATTAGCAACACATCTCCTCTAACGCCCAATAATATAAGTATAAATGTTTTTATTACACTTAAGTCATTTTGTCAGCGATTAACATTAACATTTCTTATAAAAAATTCATTTTACATGCGAATACATACGTTTTGTACGTAGTAAATATATTAAAATCTCCCAAAAAATGATAATAATAACATACCAATGCACTTTATTTTAGAAAATGATAAAAATTAAACAATAAGTAAGAGCATATGGGAATAAAACTGCGTGTACTCATTCAGAAACATAATAGATGCATAATGTTTCATTCCTTGCTTTCTCCTAGTTTGATTACTTCCATAAAGTATATGTACATAAGTAAAGAGAAACAAAAATAAAATATTAAAACCCAAAGCCAACCATTGGAAAACTTATCCTCCCTTTCCCCAAAACTCACAATTTTCTAGCCGTTTTATTTTCCGTCATATACCCATTTTATGAAAGTAATGTCCTTGCACATGTAGAAATGATTTGGGCGGTCTTCAAAATTTGCATAAACGGTGGAAGTCGAGTCAAGTATAAATGGCCTAACAGTAGCTGGTTAAGATGATTAATGCCCCGTCGTATTAAGAGACGTGCAATCGTTCAGCTAATTCTTGTAGCAGCCATCATCAATGCTTCCCCATGTTGTCCTTACAAAATAAACTGAAAGAGATTCCAATGCTTTGTGTTTACTGAGTTAATTACCTGGGAGATACGAACTAACTTGGCTAATTAAAAGGGAGTTTTCTACAGACAAGCATTTTCGCTTGTGTCTCCGGAATTGAAGGTTAGTCGTTGCAGATTCTTATCTTGACAGTGGAGCACATCAATCAACATTTCTTCATAAATTCGTTAAATTAGCAGTTTTCGTTTTCTGCCAATTAGGTACACTGGCACTTACTGAATTTCTTTTATTAATCAATGAAGTTTATGTAAAAAGGAAATTAGACTCTATTTTGTAGGATTTCGCGCAATCCCATGGCTTACTTCCAAATCTTGTCTTAATTATCACGATTTGTCATGTTCGAGAGAAAATTCAATTTACGTAAGTGTGCACATATAGTATGTACTATTCTTGTATTATTAATAAAATATACATTGTTCATACCATATTATTTTAATTTATTTCCAAATACACCCTGTTAATGTACATTGAATAAAGAGCAATACATATTTTTTCTTCACAAAGTATTCTTTTTTTTATTTTTAACCTTACACATACTAATATTACTTTTATCTCGTAATGTGGCGGATTCTTTTATCGGCATAATAGGAACTGGCTTGTCATTAAAAAAGAAAAAAACTCCCAGGAAAATGTGTGTTGCATTTTACATTGTATTCATATATCAACATAAAAAAAAGTCCGACGTATAGAATTATTTATACTGAAACTATACACCACTGTGAAGCATTTAAAAATTAATATAAGAGAATTTCCATAAGAGCTTATGGATCCAGCAGAAGGTATTACATTTCAATGTTTGAGCGTAATCTATAGACCACAGATCCACATTTAAGTTGTGTGTGTGTGTGTGTGTGTGTGTGTGTATTCTGTGTTAATATTACTTTCCCCTTAAATGCAGTTAACTTATATTACATCGTTCAAGTTGATATTTTGCTTAAATGGAAATAACTATATGCATATATTTTTATTTTTTATTCTGTATTAGAATTTCGGATATTTTTAATTCTGATCGCAAAAATACCACAAATGCAAATATTTAACTCCCGTAATACTTATATTATGAACAATTCAAAGGTTGAAATTCAAGAATTTCTCAAAATTCACTAAAAATAGGTCAGGAATTTTAAAGTTTTTAAAATGATATTTAGTTTTTAAGCTGCTAAGGTACAAAATTACCCATAAACGATAAATTAAGTTAACTAGCTTTTCGAAATTAAGATCCTAGTGGTTTTTTTTTTATATTTTAACAATATTTAATCAATTTTTGTTAGATACTATCTAGCATTGTATGGTATTTCATATTTCTATTTCACTTGAGACATATATTTGACAAACTTGTGCTTAAAATTACATTTTCTCAATAGGAAGGTATATTATTTTTAACCTCTCTGTTGATAAGGACGACTACAGACACACACACACAAACTTAAAGTATTTTATGTTTGCTTCCAAACTTTTTTTCAAAAATTTATATAATCTTATTTCCAAGCACACTTCTAAGTATCTTTGCTTTAAAATCATATAAAATGGCTTTTGTTCGTATAATTTTGATATCTGTATTAATGATATCTGCTTTACACTCTCTTTTTTTTCTTCTTTAATGGCAGCAAATGCTTGAAGTAACGAATTATTTTTATAAAATTTATTCATGAGTCTATTTCTAAATTCAACCACATCATAACGGGATTTTCTGACTACTAGAATTTATTTCGTATTTATTCAGAATGTTCTCAAAATCAGAGTGAAATAGAATTTCTTATTATATTTCACATATTTTTTAAGATATTTTTTCATAACTGTGAAACTGTGTGTGCCACTACTAAGTAATAAGAAAGGAGTTAAAAAGGCTGTTAATTACGATAAACAATGTAGATGATTAGGATTTATTAATTAAATGGATACTTATTTTCTAAATAATAGAAATGTAATACGAACAATTTTTTCAATTTGTATTTTTTATTTATTTTGCATTTTTCCTGTCACGTGTGGGTTCTGTCGGCTTTGTTATTTACACCTTCATTAACCAGGGAATTACAAACTCGATGGTCATGGTCTGATATTAGATGTTCAGCAGTAATAAGCAAGACTTTAAGTTAATCAGGAGACCTGCTTAAAAGTGAAATAATAGTCAAGAAAGCTTCATGTAGCTGCGGTGGCTTGTTAGTCGAGATCACGGACTTATGGCGGGTGAGTTGGATCCGCTGAATACCCGCTGTGTCATCTGTCCAGGCTCACCCGTCCTAAGCTAATGCACTATTCAATTGTAAGGGAGGGGATTGAACTTGTATTGAAATCTATGGAATTTATATTGTTCCGAGAATTAAAACTTTTTACAAACTTGTGCCGAATTAGTTTCAAGATATTTCAATAATTCATTCTGTTATTGATTATAAAATAGTTTTCAGCGGCTCTTCTAAGTAAGGATCCTATAACATCCGAAGCATGCATTGGTGGGAAATTTTAACATGACAGAACAACGCTTACCTACGGCTAACAATTAAAGTTGGTTTGCCTGTCTGGTGTATCAAACATCCAATTTGTAGGAGATATACAAAACATGACGAGATATGCAATTCATTAGCATTTCAGCTCATTTAAACAACGATAGTAGGGGTGATGCCCTCTCTATATTCTCGTGACCATGGTAGCTTATTGGTTAGGGTCGTGGGTTCTAATCCTGGTGCAACTGAGGATCCGCAGTGTAGAGGGGGCCAATGTAAGTTCAATAGGTCGAGGCTCAATGTCCTGTTGAGGGGTGCCAGCTCGGGTATCGTTGTCATTACTTGACCATCTTTCAAATTAAGATAGCCCTCGCGCAGCTTTTTGTGCGTTAATATACTCTCAAGAAAGTTTGACTATTTTTTAACTAAGAGTAAAAAATACTTGCGTATATTTACATAAAATAATTTCGTTCATTAAAATATCCACCCTCGTATGGAAGCAACCCTTTCTCATGGAGAAGTTAAAAATTTAATTTTTTATTTAAAGCTGCTTACTTTCATTTTTTTTAAATGTGTATCGACACTTCTCTTAAACTATTTATCATTTGAAAACTGTTTACCGTACACATATGATTTTCGATTTTCTAAAGATAACAAATTGATGACAATCTATTCGAGTTACATATGGGAAATAAGAAGGATACGGATGCATTGGAGACAATAAATCAATATTTAGATTAGTGGGTATGCCTGACCAGGGAACCTGCCTAACTTCTAGGGAATCAACCTCGGAAAAAATGTTTTAAATCACCTCTGGATCGTTTTAAAGTAATTACTTTTCCCAAACGCAGTACAAAAATTTGAGGCTTCTGTAGAGTTATTCCCATGTTGAAATTCAAAAAAACAAACATGCACGTATTGCGCTGCGTTTCACAGACGTTTTTAAGTGTTAAAACTATAAATGTAAATTAAAAGGAACTGTGATCGAGATTCATTCAATAATTAAAGTAAAATAGTGCTAATTTAATGAATAAACAATTCTGAAAATTTATTCAATAACAAGAGTAAGCGATCCATGTGGAACCCTTTTACGTTATAAAAACGACAAAACGTTGTGGATACCTCATATTGGAAGGAAATAAGAGTAGAGAGAAGTTTTAAACATTATTCAATATAAAAAAAAGAAGTAAAGTGATTTCAAAAAATAGTTATTTACTGGTAAAATAACAAGAGTTCATCTGAGATTTTGATTGGATAAAAAATCTTTGAGAGGGTTGTACGCAATAAAAATGTACTGATAATAATGTCCTTATCTAAAAAACACAAAAGACCTAATATCATCAAGGGTATTTACATTATTAATTCTTTAAAAAGTTGATATCTGTTAAGCAAGTTAAATGGATAAATTATTTGTATAGGTCCTTATAGATTTTTGTAGAAATGAACTCCACAAAGGGATACTGATGAACGGATCGAATGAATATATACAATAGAGAAAGACTGACAACCACGAAGAGAAATGCCACCTATATCACTTGGTATCAGATTATTTCGCTTTCGATAAACATGGAATAACGTATCGATTTAAAATAGATTGTCACGTTAAACTGCCAAGTACACTATTTCTCGTGACTGCTCCGTTTCTCCCTATGAGGTTATAAACTCTTTGATCGAGGGGGGGGGGAAGTCCAGGGCCTTTTTCATTCTGGTCTATCTATATTGAGACTCAAACAATAAAAATATATTGCAATCATTGCTATTTTGCAAGATTTTGAATTACTGTTTACTTGCCCACTTCCTCTTTTTATGTGCATCTGATTCTCTAATAGCGAATAACAATTATTACAGTCAAAATAATAAAATAAGGAATAGCAATTCTTTGAGAAAGTACATTTATCTAATACAATGCTATTTTTTTTTTTTAATAATCAAATTGAGTCTTTTTTAAAAAGTGTAATCGCACACAAATTCCCCTCCATTTAATAGTCGTGTACTTTTGAGATTATTTATTTGAACTCAAAAGTATCTACTCCGAGAGTTTCGACTCTATTGTAAGGTTTTAAATCCTCAGGATGGCGTGGTGGGAAAGTTTCTAAGTGATTATTTAAAATTATATAATTAATTCTTAAATGATAAATCCACTTTCTCTCAAACATTTTTTAAGTTACTAAAAAGTTAAGCTCCGGAATAAATATGTTACTTTTAAGATCAATCTAAAGGCTATTACAGAAACAAAAATTATTATTTCGCCCCCATACGAAGTGAAACTTTTAATACAACTACAGATAAGAATACAGCTGTTCAAATATATACTTCATTAACTCTCTTGTAGAATAAAATACAAAGAAAGTAATTACGATAAATCGTGTTAGAATTGAGTTACACTCTCTGCAGATGAAAAGACATAAAATTAAGAGATATTAACTAAAACGTATTGCCTATCAGAAACTCTTTCAAAAGATAAGAAAATGTTCTTCCATCCAATAAACAAATAACTTCCTTTCATATAGTAGAAGATTTGTTTCGTTATTAATTTGTGAAACTGATAGGGATAATAACAATCGAGAATTAATTAGTTTTCTTGCAAACATAGAGTGAAAAGACGAGTTTCAGCAAAGAGTATCTCAGAGCATTAATTAGTAACCAATTAGTGTTTTTAAAAATATAATATCGGGAAACAATGAAAGGGAATATTTAATGACAAATAAGCTGCAACAAATGCGAGATAGAAACGATTTTAATACGAAATTGAATAAATTCGAGACTATTAAAGCTAATTTATAATAATTGCTGTTTGGCATTTTCTTCTTTTCATTGATTTTATGCTTATTATGGTGAATTCGCGATAACCTAGAACATTAATTTAAAGATGAAAAATCCAATAATACCATTCATTATGAAACAATTGCTTCTTTTGAAGTTGTAATAATTACTAAAACAGAGTATAATAATGAACTTCATTGTTTAATTAGAAATTGAAAATACCCATACTTTACGAGGATACTTCATTCAAGTAATGTGTTGCAAGATTAAGCGTTTTGTAAAATCTAAAAGTCATTCTGTGAAATAAGCAATTAATATAATAATAGATTTTCTTTATTAAATAATTTTCTTGATTAAAAAATAATGATATAAAACAAAAGTGAATAAATTATTTGACATCAACTAAAAGATAGAACAGTCCATACTTTTAAACATTTCAGTGAAATAGTATTTTTAATACATACCATCATAATTTTTATAAAATTAAAAAGTATTCATATAAAATTAGAATACAGAAACATTTTCTTAAAATAATTGTTTTGGGAAATTATAGAAATTTATCAAATTATTTTTTAATTAGAATTTATAGAAAAATCATTGCAACTTTTACAGCGTACTATGCTATTACAGTTGAAAAATAAGTTTTAAAAGGCAATATACCACCAATATCTTGAAATGGAAAATTACTCTCCATTTCCACTTTTATGACTTTATTAGAAATTCGTAATATTTTCAAAGCTTATAAATTTTATATTATGAATGGTGTCTTAGTTTATATTTAGTTTCTATAGAAGTAATCTGGATCTAAATACATGACTCAGAAAATTATTTAACATCCATCAATTGTTTTTCAGTAAGGAAGTATGGCACAAATACATCAAATGTATATTTATATTATTAATGAAGTGAATTGAAACCAGAGACAATATATATGTATATATATATATATATATAGCTCCAGTAAAACTATAATTAACATAATGCTAGAAAAACTTCTCAAACTCAAAACCATTTATAAATACAATATTTAAAACAGTTATAATGATTATTCATGACAAAAAATTTTAATTAATATCTTCAAAAATTTCAAATATTTTCAAGTTCTGAAGAGTAAGTTTCATTGGTTCGCTACAATTAAAAGGATAACCAGACATTCAATCTGGGTACTATCAATAAATCTATATTCTAACAAAGCAAATTAATATTGAAAACACGTCTTCTTGAATGACTGATACCCTCAAATTTTTTGATAAATTATACTACAAATAAAAAGGGAGATTTCCTAATGATATGTAATGGATATCAATAGAATTTTTTGTAGTAACTTTATAAATGTATTTAATTTCACAAAAGGAAGTTTGTTATTAAGGCATCTCAGGGGTGGTAATTTTATCTTGAGGGGTGAAAATATAAACAATTTTCACTCAAACAGGTATATTTCTTTTAAATTTAAATTAAATAAATCGAATCTTTTACACATTATTTACAAAGGATTATGGTTTCAAAAAAGCACAAAATATTTTAAATATAATCATAATTTTAAAAATTATAAGTATATGCAAATAAGAAAAATTTTGTAATAAATATTAAGTAATTTTTACATTGCGCACGCTATTTTCAAAAATAGTAGCCTTTGATGTATAAAACTTAATAGAATTATAAAATGTATCATACTCTTTAGACTCTACTCTAATTTGAGAATAATATATTATATTTCAAAATATTTGAAAAATATTGAAATTTTTAAAAAAGAGTTTTAAAAATGTAATTTTTTTGTTTTTAAAAAAATATAATTTATTATTCTAATTATTTAAAAATACTACGGTGTAATAAGGATGCAATTAACTTTATAAATCAACTTATTCCTAGTAATTAAAGCTACTACTTTAGAAAATATAATGCGCAACGTAAAACTTAATTAATATTTCTTATAGAAATATTTGTTATTTGCATATGCTTATGATTTTTAAAATTAGGATTATATTTTAAACATTTTACACCTTTTTGAAGCCCCATTCCTTTATAAATAATGTGTAAAAGATTCGAGTTATGTAATTTTAATTTCAAAGAGTCATATGTATTTGAATATTGTTTATATTTTCAGCCCTTTAGAGAAAATAAACACCCCTGAGACCACTCTGAAAATACGTATATTTAATACAACGAATACATTCTAGAATATTAACTGAGGACATTATTTCTCTCTTTATGTCGCATCTTAAAATTTGCTCAGGATTAATATTAAAGAGAAACAGTTCGTGGTATTATTTTTCAGACGGAAAAACGATGAATTAGAAATGTATACATACATTTAACTCTACAGATATGGGATACATGTTTATGATTCTTAAAATAGCTTTTAACAAATTTTCTTTGAAAAAATTAATAAAAAAATGATAAATATCTTTCTATTATTCAACAAAAATGAAACTTATATTTTTCAAAATAACTCTTATTATAAGCAAATTAAAGGACTACCCCAAGGTGAGCTGCTAGTAACTGTTTGGCCAATATTTTTATTTGCACTTTTATGAAATTGATAGTATTAGTTACGAATCTTGTTATTTTTAGATACAAAGATGACCTAATAATTTTAGTAATTTAGTAGATTTTGTTCCTAGCTTTAACTATTATCCCCAATATTTGAAATTATCGAAAACTAATTCCAATAATGGGTCAGCAAACTTTTTGGACCTTCAATTAAACGTTAAGAATAATTTGCTAATAGGTAATATTTTTGATAAAAGAGACTCTTTTGATTTTAACATTATAAAAATGCCATTCTGGTGTAGTAACACACACCTATCTATATTTGGAAATATTATCTTAAATTTTATAAAAAGAAGCAATGAATTTGTTACTGATAATGTAATAAAGCAAGGTAATTATTAGAAAATTATGCAATAATTACTTGAAATACAACTATCCAAGTAAACTCATTTTTAAATATATTTCTATGTTATATTAATTCTTCTTTTTCTTCTAATTAAAATTATTATTATTTTCTTTAAGATATCGTATGCTTAGTTTAATTACACAAAAACTATCTAGGTGGCGCCACTACCTTTCGCTTCTTTGAGAAAACACTTCAATTTTAACACGTTATTTAGCGCCCATACTCAGACTAAGATGCTTTGACTTCATCATATCCTTTCGGTTAGTAGTTTTCTATGTAATTTTTTCCTATAGAAATTTTTCTTAATATTCTTCTCAATGAGAGTAACCTCATTGCTCTCTATTGATATTTTCATTTCATTTTACTGTCTGGTTTTTCAACCACATGTGATAGAGACAGGCCTAATTTTTCAACATGGCTGTGTTTTTCTATTATGTCGAAAATTTCTGCTGTACAGGAAAGATGGTACCATAAAGCAGCTTAAGCGTAACTCTCTGACCAAATTCAGGGACCGTAATAGAAATCATTGATGAATACTGGATTCGAGTGTGTGTGGTGTTATCAAGTAATAATAATATCCTGGAGTCCTAGAATGTCTTTCCTAGATTTATTGGTAAAATCCTTAACAAATTAAAGCATTACCATCAATTAGACTGAAACCCTCAAGATAAAAAAAGCTAGTAAACATAGACAAATCAGTACGCCGAAGCCAAGAACTACAAGTAAAACAACTGCACATCGTTATGCTGAAGCCAAGTTAAGATTCCAACTGAGACAGAGACGGTTACAGTTAGTTTCTATCGATATAGACCACGTGGGCTCCGAGCGGGGTGTCAACTAAGCTCCACCTACTCAGACCACCCGGATTCTAATTTACAACATCCTGCCCCTGGATGAACCAGTGGGTTCATAAAAAATGTTCATGTATTCAAGCAATTAAATTTTAAAATTAAGTATTTCTTGACTTCTAGCACCGTTACATTTTTTAAAAAATACATACAAATTTAAAACTATATATACATTGAAAATATAACATAGTTCAAAACACAATCTTCGTGAATCATTCTAGCTATAGCAACAACATTTAAGAGCAAAATACTAGACTGCATTTGAATCTAAAGAAATATACATTATAAAACAAATATTATTAATAAAATTATTTACATGAATCAACATTCAAAATATCAAAAAAACTATGTTATTCTAGAATATAAGTACTTTAATATTTAGAATTACCAAAAATTTTAATAATCAGTCCTGAATTTCTAAATTATACAACAATTGTACAGGACGTTCTAAATGAACACTTCTTGTTACTGCACAAGTAATTAACAGTTTATAATGTTTGGCATCACTGTCTTTGACGAATAACGGTCCTGCAAAATCAATCCCTACAACTAAAAAGGGAGGTGATTCTGTTACACGGACGTCTGGAAGAGGAGCGATAACTTGATTTCCTGGATTAGAATTAAATCTCTTACAAATAATGCATTTTTTCAGGAGAGACTTTATAGTCTGACGTGCTTTCAAAATCCAGTATTTCTCTCTCACCTGAACTAATGTGTGAGATACACCAGAATGAAATACTCTTTTATGTGACTCCCAAATTAACAATTCAGTTAACCTAGACTTGGAAGGGAGAATAATAGGATGTTTCTCATTCGCTGATAAAGAAGTAGTTTTTCCTAGTCTTCCTGTGACTCGCAGAACATGGTTGTCATCAAGGAAGGGGTTCAAACACAATAACTTTGAATCTTTTTGTAAAGGTTTATCACTTTTCAAGCAAGTAATTTCACTGGAGTAAAAATCATTTTGAGTTACTTTCACCCAAAATATTTCTGTATTGAAGAGTTCCTCCGATGCAAGAGGACCCTTTTCGAAGTCTTTCCTTCTAAATGCGTTCACAAAACGAAAGATATAAGCCGTAACTCTTAGCAGTTTAAGCAAACTACTATATTTATCTGGATCAATAATTTTCTCGCGAGTAATTGTTAAGTTGACAATAAGACTGGATTTCAACTCAACAGTTTCAGAATCTATTGATTCAAATCCTTCTAAGTTAGGCCAAAGATATTCAGAATCTCTTTTAACCATTCAGGACCGTGCCACAATTTTTCGGAATTTATAAGATCACTGCTTGTTATGCCTCTAGTCAATAAGTCAGCCGGGTTTTGTTTACCACTGCAATGACTCCAAGATACAGGCTCTGTGTTTTCTTTAATTTCCAAGATTCTATTGGAAACGAAAGGTTTAAATTTGGATGCCGAGCCCTTAATCCAATATAGCACAATCGTCGAGTCACTCCACAGTATTATTCTATTAATATCCTTGAAAATTTTCTTAAGATATTTCACTAATCTAGCAGCGACTACAGCACCCATTAATTCTAGCCTAGAAAGAGTTATCTTTTTAATAGGGGCTACTCTAGATTTAGAAATAACGAATCTAGTATTAAAATTGTTATCAGAAATTTTATATCTTAAGTAGGCTACAGCTCCAAAAGATTTAGGGCAAGCATCCCAAAATACATGTAACTGTAAATCATTTCCATTAACTAAACTTGTGGGGGAATAATAATATCGCGGAATCTTTAAATTTTGCAAATGTTCAATTTCTCTACGCTTTTCTATAACGCCTTGCTTTTTATGTTTTTTCATAACTGAATTATACCTTTCAAATAATAACCCTCATCCTTATTAAATCCTAAAATGAATCGTGTTTCTGTAACTTCAAAGTTACTACCTAAATGTTCTTGTATACCATTAGTCTTTAATTGCAACGGCACCTCACAACGCCCATTTTCTTTCTTTATTTCTTTTCCAAAATCGTTTAAACTATTCCCTATCCCATAACCCCTCGTCGATTCATCCCCCAACAAGAAAGTTTCCACCTCCCACAAGCGCTTCCAATCGTTCTGGACCTCCGTGTAAGAAATGTAGCTAACAGAAGCATGTTTCACTTTTCGAGGGTCAGCAAGTTGACCTATTAATGTTTCTCCGAAAAGGGTGGGAAGCCTAAACAAATTCTTGTTTATTTTTGTAGGCTCTCCTGTTATAGAATTAACCAAGAAATTCGCGCCAAGTAAAATCTTTATGGGACCTTTTTGGAAAGAATCTGCCATTTGACAGCCAGATGGAATCAAGTTACGCAACAGCTTCGGGGTCGAATCCGAATAAATCTCAGCCCCCGTGATTTCGTCTGTCACTAGAGCCTCTATGTTTAGGGATTGAAGGGGGGGGGAATCTACTCGTTAAAGTTAGATTTACAACCTCGAATGTTTTCTCGAGAGGCTTTCGATTGGAAAAAGTATAGATTAACAGCGTTTCTTGTCTTACTGGCTTCAAATTTAACGCATTTTTTAAATCATTTCGCATAAAAGATTTCTGCGATCCAGAATCCAATAAAAGCCTAGCTATATAACTTTATTACAACCATTAATTAATTGAACTTCAGCTGTTTGTAGTAATGTCGCATAATTTTCAGGTGAATATTGAGGGTTCAAAACAGAAGACATTACTACTTCCTTTACCTGAGTTTCAGGTTTCTTTACGTTATCTACTTCGGGAATTTCTGTTTTATTATTTCGAAGTGGAGTTTTAATTTTAGTTTTAGGGCAAAACAGCGAATTGTGATTTAAACTCTGGCATGTTTCACATGGTGTAATTTTTACCTTGCATTGTGAAATTAGATGCTTATAGGTCATGCACCGATAACATCTACCCTCTTTTTTTAACTTATAACGTTTTTCTTCATTAGAAAATATTTGGCATCCAATTGAAGTGTGTGTATCAGAATTACAAAATATGCAAACATTTCTAACAACCGTAGTTAAAGCGGAAGATGAAGGAAAATTATTTTTGAATTTAGGTTGTTGTGGCTGATACGATAAATTTCTCTGAAGATATCTAGAATTTTCTGGGATTTTCTGTGAATGCCCTAGTGCTATGTTTGCAGATTCGCGAGATTCAATTTCAAATTTAATGAATTTCATTAATTCTTTAACATCCCCAATATTTTTTGAATCTTTTTGACGATGAAACTCGACAACTAAATCATGCAGAAGTTGCTTAAGCAATATTGGAATTAACAAATGCCCGTAATTTCCCGATGCGACTCCCATAGAGTCTAAATTTCTAATGTTAATTTCACTTTCATCATGCAATTTTCTTAATCCTTTTAAATTAAAGGAAGATTTAACTGGTTCAATTTCTAAAAGCTTATTCCTGAAACAACTAATTAAGTGGTCCTGTCTACCATATCTGTCTTTCAAAAGATTCAAACATGATTTATAGTTATCTTCGGTAAGGGCAAAACCGGAGACAATTTTAGAAGCTTCACCAGATAAAAAAGATTTTAAATAAATAAATTTATCAACATTATTTAAGGATTCATTAGCATCAATTGCATTCGTGAAGCAATTGATAAATTCAAGATAAGTGCTGGAATCGCCACTAAAATTAGGAATTTGAAGCTTTGGCAAATTAAGAGACAATGCAGGATTATTAGTTCTTACATTGGACTCATTTGCACCTTTAAAATTTACAGCTAGTTGGCTTAGGGGCTTTTTATTTATTTTACTATTAATTTTATATATTTGACTTCATTTATATTCTCTTGATATTCAAGAGAACCTTCTATTTCTGCTTTAAATAATTCTTCATCCGAGAGTAAATCTTCTACTACTTTATTAAGAGTTTTAAGCTCTATTTGCTTATCATCTAAATTAAGCAAATATTCAAAAAGTTGTTCTTGGTTAGTTTCGTTCTGGCTATCGAAATCTTCCAAGAACGATTTCACTTTATTCACAAACTTTGTAGAAGCAGAACGAATAACTTTTCTTTTTGCTTTAACTCTATCAATAGCTTCCATTTTTAAATAAAACAAAAACTACAGTACCTTTCAAAGTCCGCGAAGACGGTAATCCAATAATAATCCAAACTGTTTAGCACAAACACAAAACACCGCGCACACAATTAAATAGCCAAGATTATTCTCGGATTTCGGCACCAATGATGAATACTGGGTTCGAGTGTGTGTGGTGTTATCAAGTAATAATAATATCCTGGAGTCCTAGAATGTCTTTCCTAGATTTATAGGTAAAATCCTTAACAAATTAAAGCATTACCATCAATTAGACTGAAACTCTCAAGATAAAAAAAGCTAGTAAACATAGACAAATCAGTACGCCGAAGCCAAGAACTACAAGTAAAACAACTGCACATCGTTATGCTGAAGCCAAGTTAAGATTCCAACTGAGACGAAGACGATTACAGTTAGTTCTATCGATATAGACCACGTGGGCTCTGAGCAGGGTGTCAACTAAGCTCCACCTACTCAGACCACCCGGATTCTAATTTACAACAATCATAATAGGTATCCCTTTTACTCCAAAGACTCTTTCTGTATCTTCAGTTATTATGCTTCTTGGAATCCAATTTCTTTCTTAATACAACGTTCTCTCACTTATTTTATTATACTATATATATATATAATCAAAATTTCTCTACAAGAGAGAGAGATGAAATAACATGATTAATACTTAAAAGAATAGCAATTGCTAGATAACAAGACAACAGAATTTAGAAGGAGATATGAAAAATTGAAATTATAGAGTAAAATATAAAAGAATGGATGCTTCAGTTTTATCAACATTGCTGACTTAGGACTGCTTGTATACATAAAATTTTCCTTAAAAAAAATTTTCTATATAAAAGTGGGGTTGAACATGTTTTTTGGTCAAACAACCTTCCCCCTTTTCTGTTAATAATACCGAGCAAATACCAATTGGAAATAATGGATAGGAAATCTAAATCCATTATAAGAAAAAGGTAACTTACCTAAAAATTGCATACTGAAATGCAGAGCCCGCGCATATATATATATATATATATATATAATAGTTATAAAAGCTAAGTATAACTAGTCAAGATAGAAAGAAATAGTAGCCACAATAGTACAATAGCAAACTCCTGGCCTTAGGAACCAAGATTGCAGGCTTAAATAAAGTTTTGCGGCTAGCCAACCTTCACCTGTAATTTACCTATACTCTAGGCCAGTGATGGCGAATCTATGACCCGTGGGTCAGCCACTGACCCACGCAAGCTTTTTAACTGACCCACGTTTGCTGGGAAACCACTTGTTTGTTTACGTGGGTTTATTTAGCTCTTCTAACTTGTGTGGATTAGTTTTATTCTATTTATATTTCTCAAACACTACATTGACACAAAATCAATTTAAATTCTGTCTCTAACCTTCAGTTTGATCATTACAGTTCCAAAGTTACGCAAATGACAACAAATGTATAAGAAAATATGTAGTACTTGAAATAAAGCAAAAGTGCTTACAAAATATCAAATAAATTGTTTAATTTTACTCACATTTTGTTTGTTGAAAAAAATTTACTAACCAAAGCAAATATAATAATAGTTAACGCACTTTCTTCGAATGAAATGCACTTTTGTAAGGTTATGTTTAGTTATGTTTGTAGAAAGAGACTTCCGTAGCACTTGTATCGTTCCCTCACTGTTTCACCTTGTGAGATACCGATGGGAGCCATGCACACGTCTCTTATTCTCTATACTAGCAATTTTTGGCTCGCAATTTAGACCCTTGCACCAGTCAGTAGCAGCGATTAACTTACATTTCAAACGCTTTTAAAAGTAATGTGTATGTGTATTAAATATATATAGGTATGTTAATACAAAATTTCTTCTCGAATTATTGTATTCTAAATATAAATATTTTTAATTGTAGCCTTGTACTATGTCGGTGGTTAAAAAATTAAAAACAAGTCATACAAGTTCCAGGCCATATCAAGCTCAATTGTTTGATAAATATGGAGGAATTGAAATGAATCAAATGATTATACGTATAATTTGTAATGAAAAAGTGACTGCACATGCATATAATGTAAAAAGACATTTTGAAACGTTGCATTCTAATCTCGGCATGTCGACGATAAAGAAAGAAAAACACATTTTTACAAAAGAAAAAGAGAGAGAATTTTTCTCAGAGCAGTGTTTAAAAAAAGTATTTTGGTTCCCAAAACTAACATTACAGTTACTAATTTCCAAGTTGCCCATTGCATCATTGCTCGCAACAGTAAACCTCTTTCGGAAGAAGAATTTGTACAAAAAAAGCGCTTTTAGAATGTAGTTCTACATTGTTTGCTGATTTTAAAGAAAATAGCTTGATTATAAGGCATATAAATGATTTTTTTGAAAGTCACAATATAATTAAATATCGAGTAATAGAATTAGAAAAAAATATTTTTTCTCAAATATATAACGACTTAAATTTTGCAGAAATGTATTCAATTGCATTAGATGAGATTAATAATTTATATGGTTATGCACAAATTGCAGTTTTTGGTTGTTAGAAGTTTGGAAATATAATGAAAAAAGAGTTATATATATAATGAAGCTAATATAACGTTGAAAGGAAAGTGTACCAGTCTTGATATTTTTGCAGAATTTGATATTGCATTTAAAGAAATGGATACTGACTTTCTCAGAAAATAGTTTCTGTAACAACAGACGGTGCACCTAGCATGGTAGGGTAAAACATTGGATTTATTCAGCATCTTAAGCAAAATATCTCACATTTCCTGATTGAATTTCATTGTATAATACACCAGCAAGTTTTATTTGCGAGGCATGGTTTAAAAACATTTTCCATTGTACTGTCAGTAGTTATAGAAATAACCAATTTTATATAAACTCAAGAGCTCTTTATAAAAGGCAATTTGTACAATTCTTAGAGAAATTGAATGCCAATATTCAGGGTTTTTGACATACAACAACGTGCTATGGCTTAGTTTCGGTCAAGTCCTTCACCGCTTTGTAATGTTATTAGAAGAAATTAAGATCTTTTTAATTGAAAAAGGCAACAGTATTGATGAACTATCCAATATACATTAATCAACTGATTAAATGATTCTATGAGGCATCAATCAGAATTTTAATGAACTGAATAAAAACATGTTGATTAATTGTTTTAACAATGTTTCAAAATATTAAAATATTTATGACGAAACTTGACATCTTTACTAAAGATTTGGAAATGAAAATGATGGAATATTTTCCTCAATTACAAAAACATTTTCAAACAACAATAATTTTTGAAATCTCTGTTGAAGTTTAAGAAAATGCAATTAAAAATATTTAATGAATATGCTGGAAATAAAACAAGATTTTAAAGAGAGATTAAATCAATTTAACAGTTTGGAAAATGCATTACACTTTATTTTATATCCAGACAAAATAGTATTTGAAACAATGGAGTTAACCTAATTTATGTGGCTAGGTATCAATAATTTAGAAATGGGATTAGTTGAACTTTGAAGAAGCGTAGTGTAGAAAACCAAATTTGAAGATTTGATTTCTGAATTAGAAGGAAAAATTGCTCGAAAATCCTGCAGATAATTTTGATTCCACAGTAAAAATTGACAAGCTTTTTTTATACATATGGGATTTTTTATAAAATAATTTTATATCAATAAAAAACTAGTTACGCTTAGTCAGCATACTCTTCTATGACTGTGAGGGACATTGCTACAGCAGTTGGAGCTGCAAAATCCAGTGTTTCTAGGATTATTAATCAGCAAAAGAATTTGGGGACATTGTCTCCCAAATGAAAGAATAAATATGGACGCAAACGCAAGACCACACCTCGAACAGACTAGTTTCTTGCATGAAATAGTACAATGCATCCTTAAAAAACATGTAGAGATCTTCAGAGAAAATAATTAGCTACTGGTGTGAGCGTGGATTCATCGACAGTTCGACGAAGCCTTAATGAAGCTGGGAGATTTGCAAGAAAACCAATCGATAAACAGTTTTTAACACCTGCAATGAAGAAAAAACGTTTGGATTGGGCCAGAAAATATCAATCCGGCCTGCAAAAGATTGGAAGAAGGTTGTATTCAGCGACGAACGCATTTTTTTTGTTCAAGGGTTTCGATCAAGATTTGTCAGGTAAAGTGGTTGAGAACATCTTATTCAAACAGTAAAGCCCCCTCAGAAGCAGATGTTTTGGGATTATTTCTGGAGCACCTAACAACTTTGTAGCAGTTGAAGAGATGATGAACTCTAAACAATGCATTTCTATAATAGAAAGTAAAATTGTGCATATGATGCAAACGTTCACTGGTGGCGTTGGTATCTTTCAACAAGATCTTGCTCCCTGCCATACTTCTAAGCTAAAACAACGATTTTTTTTCCAAAAACAGAAAATAATGGTTCTGCAATGGCCTGGTAATTCTCATGTAAATCATATTAAAAATTTGTGGACCATTGTAATGAGACGTGTGAGAGTAAAATGGACTGCCCAACAAAAAAAAGTAACGATTGAGAATGTTATAAAAGTTTGGTTTCGTGATGAGAGATGAAAAATTTATGTTCTAATGTAGTGGAATCCATGCCAAACCGTGCACAAGATCTCATTAAAGCTAGAAGAGGGCATATTTTGTATCAGATTGCTATACCATGTATGTAAGTTGTGAACTGTACTAATTAAACAGCATTTGTAAAAAATTTTGTGTTGGTCCCAATTAATTCGTACAGTACTGTACTGGAAAAAAAACTAACGCAAACCATGTAACTCAAATTGAATTTTTTTAAAGAATACCTTTTAAAAATATTTTCCTCAAAAATAATTGTAATTTTGATGCAAAGAACCAACAAATATATTAATAAACTGATAAATATCTATGGGGATGATTGAGATACATATTATGTATGGATAGAACCAATACGTATAAAGTATTATAACATTGAATCGAATAACGTCACCAATTGGCTCAATCTGTCACCAATAAAGGAACACCATTCCTATGCTTATTCAAACGCACTAATTTTGCTAGCTCGAAAATAACTCTTCTTTTATAGTTTGTACTTTTCTCGCACTTGTTCAAGCACAATACTTGATCGAAGATAATATTATTTTAATTGGTTAATTTTTTTTGTATTCTTCTTCTCTTATTCTGTTGTGAAAAAATGATTAAAATTGGGAACTTATTTTCTTCGAAAGTGAACACATTGAAGAATTATCAAAAATATGGTCTAATACGTAAGTACCCGAAAGACTATGGAACTTAGCGGAATAAGAAACGTAACGGAACTGCAAGACAACTTATAGATTCGTACTTATTCGTATTCATAGGGTGGCGTCTACATAAGTAAAACTCTTTTGCCACGATTTTGAATGCAACTACTGTGTTCTGGTCATCTAAATATAGTAGTTATTAGATCTTTCGTTTATTTCAAGTGCTCACATTTTTTTAATGCAATATTTAATTCTTCTAAATCTGCGCTAGTTTATTTGTATTCTGCTATAGTGTTAGGCGTGATCAAAATCGCACCAAACAGGCTATAGACGGAATGTAGATTTTATTCCAAATGGTCGCCTCTCACCTCGCGAAAAATGAAGAATAAAAAAAATATTACTGAAACTTGATGAAACAATTGAGAACTGTAGAATTACAACCATTTAAGATGATTTAAAAAGTGGAAACAGTAGGGGGAAAAAATTCTCCTTATTTTCCAAGTAAAACGGCGCAGAAAAGTTAAGAGGGAAATTGAATACGAAGAATTTCAAATGATTGTAAAAAACGAAATTAAAATAAGCGAAATCAGTAAAAAATTAAACTTAAATAAATAAAGCATTTGAGGCTGAAAGAAGAATTAAATACTAAAAAAGCGACTTCATTATGGGAAGTGAAAAAACTAGGAAATCATTTATTAAAAATAAAACTGTAGAAATTAGCTATTTACACCATTAAAAAGAGAATTCTGCCTGACAGAGCTGGAATTCACAACGCAATTTATTACTTTTTTGAGTAAAGTTGTTAAGTCTTTACCAGATTTATCACATTTCCCACTTGGCGAAATAAGTAAAATCTTAACTAAGGTACGAAATAAGATAATCAATCCCTTAAAAAAATGAAATTGACCAAAAGAGCGAAATCTAGATCTTGGTATATTACTATTTCGAGTATGCCGTGGGACCTTAAAAGCTTGAAGAATTAAAATGACTGCTGATTGTACGGACTTAAATATTTTGTTCCTATTTAATTAGATAAATTAATGGCATATACAGCCTTCAATAGCTCAATTCCTTTTATTTAAAATTATGTTCATGAAATAATAAAATATATCACTACTGAGATACATCAAAAGCTTTTTTTCATTTAAAACTGTCTAAAAATAACTAAAAACAAGTTCAAACTCACTAATACTGTACGATAGCGAATCGATTATATCATTAAAGCCTTTCTGAGTAAAAACGGTAGAATCTGAAGTGTTTTCATTATATTAATATAGCTGTACCTTGTCTTAGGAAACCGTTTTCGCTTAGGAAGCTAGCATTTTTATTGTGTCCATTTACCTTTACCCCGTCTTTGGAGACCATCCTCATTTCGGATGTTGACTCAAAGCTTTACCGTTTCTTTGGAGACCATCCTCATTTAGGATGCTGACTCATAGCTTCACCCTGTCTTTGGAGACCGTCTTCATTTAGGGTGCTGACTCATATCATTACCCTGTACCCTGTATTTGGAGAGTGTCCTCATATAGGAGGCTGACTCATAGCATTACTCTGTCTTGGAAACTGTCCTCGCTTCTGAAGCTCACGTTTATATTTTATCCGTATACCTTTACCTTGTCTTTGGACACCATCATTCATTATAGATACTGACGCACAGCTTTACCCTGTCTCAGGAGACTGTCCTTGCTCAGGATACTGGCACATAGCTTTATTCTCTCTACAGACACCGGCTTCATTTAGAAAGCTGACGTATTTATTGTGTCTATAAAGCATTACCTGCTTTCGCCGACCGTTTTCGCTTAAGAAGCTGACTTTTTTATTGCATTAAAATCGCTTTATACTTTGTCTTCGGATATCGTTTGTAAATTAATTCCTGAATTATTTTTTTGTTTATTTTATTAATAAATATATGTTCACATTATCTCTCGGTAAATAAATTTTTTGGATTCACGGCTTTAACCACGTTTGATAAAAAGATATTAGCTTTAATGTCTTATAATTATCCATTTTTTTTCAATTTTTAATTTTAAATCACTTTTAAATAATATAATTTTCTCCAATTATTAATTCTTTATTTTTAAAAAATATATATCTCGCAAAAATATTATCGTTAAGAAATATCTGGAGTAAAATCGCAACAGTAAATTTTTTCTCTTCAATTATAAAAGCATCTTAAGTATTTCTAAAAACAGACATGTTATTTTAGTCCCAGTAAAAATTTCTTCATTTTTGACTCTTCCAAATAATTTGATAGAATATGGAATGTGACTGCATACAACTTTAACAGAGCTAGACTTTGCCATTTTATCAAAAAAGAATGCAGGTATATATATATATATATATATATATGTATTAAAATATCTATGTCAGAAAATATGCAAGGGAAGGTGGCAATTGGAGCCCGACGTGTTTAGTAAAAACTGTGTAGTGATAAAATCTATATTAGCCAGTAACAACCTCCGTACCTTGGTGATCATTTTGGTGTAAAGGTTAAGTTACTCGGCTTCGGTCCTACCGGACAAGCACACCACCTCATTTGGTGATCCTAGCTTAACTAAGAAAAGCGAAACCTAAACTGATCTGTCGTGGCGCCATCTACCCTCAAAGAAAGAGCAACCAAAGAAAGAAAAATTCGTCAGATAAACATGACGCAAGAGAGCAACCAAGAATAAAAATTCGTCAGATAAACATGACGCAACTCATCCAACACACAAGAAACTGACCGCTCCCATTAACAACTATATCTTTCGTTCACCTAACCAACTCTTTGGTAGGGGAGTGTGTAGTGATACAATCTATATAAGCCAGTAACAACCTGCGCACCATGGTGATCATTTCGGTGTAGTGGATAAGTTACTCGGCTTCGGACCCAAAGGTCCCGTGTCCTGGTCCTCAGGATAAAAACGCGCCACTTCATTTGCAAAACGATATATATATTTTTATATACTAATTAATAATACTTCACACTATATATATAGTATGTAATTTTCGTTTCTCCTTGTTCATTGAAACACTCATTGCCATTTGCACCAAAAACTTCAGAACTTTTAGCCCTACTAAATTATTTTAAATCGTCAAACCTCGCTTATTTTTACTCGTTAAGACAATTGAATTTTAAAGATGTTTAGTTTTAAAAATACTCAATTAAAAATTTTTAAACTTAACTCTGATACAAATGGACAATAGTGACAAACGAGCTAGTACTAAAAAAATATGAACAAAATTTGACCCACGTCTCAAAAAGGTTCGCCATCCCTGCTCTAGGCTATATTGAGAGGAAGTAGTATTAAGAGAAATTTAACTATTACAAATAAAAGAACAATACTAATTATATATAACGATAAAATTATAGCCTACTATTAATTACTAGTATAGAGTTAAAATTGATGCAATAATACTAGATGATAAAACTTACTTCGTGAGTGCAGCAACAAATTATTTTTCCCGCCAGATACAAAAGAGTATACTAGTACTGCATGAAATTAAAATTAGTATATTATGATAACATATACATATGTGTATCCATTTAAAAACCTGAAATATTGATATAAAATTTATAGAAAATAAAAGGACTTCCCAAACCTACACAATGATATTTAAATAAAATATTTTTTTTAATTTATAAAACATGTGGCGCCATCTTTCGATTAACTGTATAACTAATTAAAAAAATTGTTGCTATTTTAATTGCATATTGTCATTTCACTGAGAACTATTAGAAATATAATTGTAAGGAAAATTAACAGGATATCCCTGTTCAATACAATGGTCAATAATGTTATTAAAACTTAAATATACATATTAGTTTTATTGCCAACTAATACATTATTACGCTAGTTAAAAATAATATCTGTATACATAGAAATTGATAAATTCGAATCCCAGTGTGGCACTTTAAGAATGTTAAAATTAAAAGCATCTTTTTTATCATAAATATTACTATGTAATTTATAATCCTTAATATATAGTTTTCATACAAAATCATAGTTGGACTTGCTGTTTATAATTATAATAACTATTATAAAATTATAATAATTAGCTGTAAAAATAAATTACTATTGTAGGATATCATTTCTAAATAAATATATAATAATAATGATCCTTTCTAAAAAATTTACTATTCATAAGAGAGACACTGTTACGAAAATTCATGTATTACTATTCTAACTATTTTCTATCAATTTCTTTAACAAGAGAACTTTTATAGCAAGAGCAAAAATTTTACTTCATTCAGGAAATTTTTTTAATGTCATTTAAATATACAAAAATTTGAAAAAAAATACAGTCAACAATTACTTTTTTTCTTGCATTCGGTAGCGAAAAGATGGAGTGTGGAATATTTTTAAAAAATCAGCCGTGCAAAAAGTTAAAAAAAAATATAAACTATTTTTTTCTCTCTCTCTCTCTCTCTTTTTTT
The DNA here is from genome assembly GCA_019973975.1 of Trichonephila clavata. Classification (NCBI taxonomy): domain Eukaryota; kingdom Metazoa; phylum Arthropoda; class Arachnida; order Araneae; family Nephilidae; genus Trichonephila; species Trichonephila clavata. The sequence continues at coordinate 207,491 of BMAO01019870.1, read as the reverse complement.
TAATCCAAAGGTAAGACTTGATATTTCCTCGTCTTTTGCTAAGTTTTCTTTATTCTTCAGGCAAGTGTATGGTGAGAAAAAAACTAACATTTTCACATACATTGTTAACCAATTTGCTAAAGGCAGTGTAAGAAAAAGAAGAAAAAAGCTAACTCACAATTCTTAGATACATTTTTTCAGAGCTCTAGTAACAAAAAACGAAACTAAAACGTTTTGAAGAATCAATTTTTTTGGGAAACGACTGGGCGTTGACATTTCTGTGCCGGAAGAAAGTTGAATAATTTTCTCATTATACAGAAAATATTCCCTTCATGTTCGATAACGACTACCTATGACTTTCGGTACGGCTCGACTTCCGTTATAGCCAGAGATGATCATAAGAATGAATTTATTTTATGTATTTTGTCAATTTATTGGAATTATTTTTACTTCTTAAGGTATTTCTTAGGAAAAAGGAAATAAAAAAAGGAACAATATAAATGAATTAAATCAAACAAGTGCTAAATTCCTTTGCAATATTCTCTTTTCAATTTGAATAATCTGTAACTGGGTCGTATTTCTTACTTAACAATATTTTATTAAGTTCAATAAATAAATAGAATGTATTCCTTTATCTGTTTAACATAAATTTATTAAATTAACTGTAAGATCCTATTAGTCACCTCTCAACAGATAAATAATTAAAAAATAGAATTTTTTTTTATTATTGAACTGGATTGAAAAAAAATTCTAAATTAATTCTCAGAAAAATGAAATCTATTTAAATTGACTATATTATTTTAAGAAAAATCATATAATACATAATATGGTGCAGAATCCAGTCGATCTAATGTTGTCTGCTGCTGTAAATTCACTCACGAGATTTGCATCTTTCCATGTGTGTTTGAGGACTTTATTCTTACAAAATTTGTTTATACGAAAACTATGCAAAAAAAGCAAGAAGCTGCTTGGGAAAATGAAAGTAATATAAACTTTGCAGTTGATGCAGAGGGAATTTAATAAAATAAGGTTATATGACTTCAATATTGTTACTACAGCCAACATATGCAATGGAAAGGCAGTAGTTATCAAAACACTTCCAATCTACTCTAAATTAAAAAAATAAACATATTTTTATACATTATAACGATTCTAAGCTTGATCTTGAAGGCTTAAGGAGGTTGATAGAGGAGTCGAAGTTGAACCGTGAGAATATATTTCTGCAATTATTATATATATAACGTCCCCCTCCCCTCATGATACTCGATATATCGCAAATTAGACTGGGAGACTATAGCATTTAACACTATTACTCAGAAAACATTTATAGCAATAAATATCCTACGGAAGAATGTGAGTCTATTGAAAGTGTGCAGTAGCGCATGGGAAAGAGATTGCATCTATTAAGAACTTCAATTAATTAGCAAATTTTTATTTAACGATAAGCGTTAGTCTTGTAAAACAACTTTCATGCTAACCAAGCATGAAATAAATAAGTTATAGTAATATTAGGGAAAACTTTTTTCAGTTATATCTCTCTACACATTGTTTTCAATATGCGATAAGTTAACTGGGCCATTTTTTAATCAAATTATCTACAGATAAATGTCAACGTGGTTTTTTTCCCCATTGGGAAAAATTACTGGTGCAGTTAGTACAAAGACGAAACAATAAGAACGATTTACTAACATAAAAACAACTTTGAAAAAACTTTTATAGAAGCCAGGGATTCAATATTCAAAGATATTTTTCATTCTGATCATTTTTTAAGAAATATCCTTTACATGAGAGTACACAAAATTCAAACGAAAGCATTATCGATATCACACGTTCCTAAATCAATATTTATACCAACTGAAACACTTTTACATTATTTTCTCAGTACTGTGTGTTTTTTATGAAGGAACGAGATTAAAGCTGAAAATTCTTCAAAGGTTAGGAATAAAACTTTCGATTATGTTGTAAATGCCTTAAAATGCCTCCACATTGAAAAGGTGATGAAACATTTTTTCGTTTTATAGACAATCTAAAAAATAGAGAACATTAAAAAGATTGAAGAAGATAGAGCTTATAAAAATGTAACCAATACAGTTTATGGTGCTATAATATTTTGATAAAATAAGATTTTGTGTTAAATGTCGATTTTTTAAAAACGTCATTTAAAAAAACCACCTGACACTCTGTCTTTAAGCTTACTGTATTTATATGCTTGAGTGTCTTATTTAGTATTCAAAACATTAAATTTATGTTATTTTTCTCAAAAAATAATTCAAATCAATATTTAATAATTTTTAAAAATTTAATGATAAAAATAATTGAAATTTATAATTGAAAAATCAAATTATATGTAACAAAAAATTTCTAAGAACTGCTCTAAATAATATAATTGTAACTTTTCAATTCGGAATAAAAATATATGCCTATTTAATCCATCTAGTTATTTATTTTAGATTTTCTATCTAGTAGTTTTTGAGAAAAAGTTCTATGCTGCTTAATTTAAAATTGTGGGTATTGGAGCTTGGACACTTTTAACAAAAAAAACACTGTTTAATGATATGAAACAAGCACACACAGTATTTTTACATAATAATTTTCAATTATTCACTCTATAATAGAGTTCCCAATTTAATCTGACGTTTTCAAAGTTTGTTAGTCAAATATTTCTTATATAGACAAGTATTTAAACCTCTAACATTTTATTTTGAGTTTCATAATTAAATATTCCATTGATGGAAAATAGTTAATTCTGGTTGCTCTTCCCCAATATATGAACCTTTTATTCGTAACATATAATAGTAAGAAGTCGTGGTAAGATATCAGAATAGAGTGCTGTAATAATTTTTTAAGCAAAACTGTATATTAATAATTAGTTTTAGTTCTTAGCTTTTGAAGAAACTGTTTTCCCTTATGAATAAGATTTAATTAAGAAGCTCATAAATATATATATATATTATGGTATAATTATTTTCTACATATATTTCTTTTCACTTGAGTTTCTTTCGTAGTTAAATTTCTCGAAGTATCATTCATACGTATAATACAAAGTATGAAATAATAAAGTTTCATTATTTTGTTGTAACTCAAGTTTTTGGAAGTCTTATTGCAGCTTAAAATCAATTCATAATGACCTAAAGAATTATAACCAAAATATTGAAAAACACTCCAACACATATGAAATATGAGTGAGAGTTTTATTAATGCCGTATTATAAAGCAACACGAGGGCTATTGGTAACGGACCTCGTCATTTTGAACCTCGGTCAAGTGACGAGGATGACAACTAGGCTGTCATCCCCTCCTAACTTCCATACCACACCAACGGGAGGACATTGAGCCTGGACAAATTTAACTTGTATTGGCCCCCTCTACATGAGGGGCACATAAGATGTGTAATAGAGAAGGAAAGTGGTTATGAAACAATATTTCATAAAAAAATTTTATTAAACTGCATATTTTCTAGTGGAGAAAAAGTAACATAAAACCACTTTATCTCTTCTCCAAAACAGAAATAAATAAAATTCGAGTTATTAGGAGAATTTTATTTAGCTTTGATATGCTAAGAAATAAACGCTTACTACAGTCTGAACTCATTCTAGATACTTTTAATAAAATAGTTAAACTTGCACAAATTTATCTATGAAAAGAAGATAAAATTTTATGGTTGAAGCGTCAACTTTCTGCGAGAATTTTCCCCCTCGTAAAAAGGCAAGTTGTTCAGGGAAAGCATGTTTTGTTAATCACAAGTTATATATATATATATATATATATATATATATATTATATATATATATATATATAATCAAAATTATATATATAAGGCATTTCTCAACGTAGAGCCTGTTATCACACGCTTCTATCAATATTTTCTGATAAAGATAGCCTTTAGCGTTTTAATAAAGCTTGAAAGTTAAAAGGAACATTTTCTAAATTAACGCCAATGAAAAAAGCTTACTGCTATGTCATTACCATAATTAGATATAAGCATGCTTCGTAACCATAGCAATCAGTTACTAATCATGTATCGGACGAGAAGCTTTTGGTCGGTGTTGTCAAGTCGCATCGCCGACTTTGGATTGATTGTAAAAAAAGAGCACGGCTGTTAAGTGAAGTAACTAATTATTCATTTGAGAAAACATAGTTGCATTCTAATGAACTGAGTGGATACGCTCAGTGATTGCTTGCTTAGAAGTGTGAAAGCGAAACATTCTATTTTTAGTTTCTTTACGCTCCACGTTTGTTCGGATTAGTGTGAAAAGCGAGAGCTAATTTATATTCACGCACGTTTCCTCCGTATAATTAAATTACAGAACGGAATTGTTTTTGTCGCTCTTTGCTCTTTCTCAATCCTAGCGCAGAAAAGAGAGAATTTCCATTGTTTTTCAAAATTCACTTAAAAAGGTAATACTCATACAAAGAAAAAGAGATAGGATATAGCAAAACAATTTTCTCTCTCTCTTTCCTATTCACGTATAATCTTTTGTACATAATATCTCTGAAATACTAAGAGAAAATTGAAGTATTTATGATGATTTTCCCATCATATTAAATGCCCTCAAACTAAGAGTACCTTTGAAAAAACCAGTCATCTTAATATTATTTTTTCAAAAAACATTTTTTAGCTATTCAATCCAAGTTTTTCTAAAACAATTAAAATAAAGAAAAATAATCATGAATCGGTCAATTTCAAGAATACAGTTAGTGCATACTCTATAAGCAAAGTATTTTATTGATGTAAATCATCTGTACAAACTAATTAGCAATAAACTATCAATAAAAATAAATAAATTATTGATAAAATAAAGTTGTCAATAAAGAAAAGAATCAATTTTATACTTATTATAATTATATACAACGAACTTCCGTCAAGTTCGTTAATATATGTGTTACATATTCTTAGTGCATGAAAAATTATATTATAATTTTAATACTAGAACTTGACTCACAAAACAAAAAAGTCCCAAAGTAAGTCTGAATCAAAAGTATATAAAACGAACTTGTACAAACAGTAAAAGCAGAAAACACAATTACTAATATTTAAGGTATATTATGCACACACTTTATCATAATTTGTCTCTTTGTTCATGTACATACAGGTGTCCCAAAATCGTACGTCAAACTGGCTGTACGGGCGGGGGAATGTAAATAAAATGTCCATATCACTTGGTTCAGTGATGACTTGCATATTTTTGAAAAAGTGGAAAAATGACACCCTCCATCTCATCACTAAGTACTATGACCACAAATTTCACAATTTGGCAATGATTTGTTTCACTAACGTGATCTTACATACTCGTGCTATTTATCACAGACACAAATCAAGCAAAAACTTTTGCTGGTTTGGTTTAAATTAATGAAGTTGAGGTTAGGAAAAATTATGTCACCAAGTTATGACTCAAAATTAAAAAAACACACATGGTACTTATGACAAGAATTTCAAAAGATGACCTATTTAGTTAAGGTTCTAAAATGGTACAACACTTGTTCTTTTCTATCCATAACAATCATAGCCAATTATTTTATTTGCAAAATATTTTTATTTTAAAAACATTTCTTTTGACACCCTTCATCACATCGTTAGATACTGTGGCAAAAAATTTCGCAATTCTACAGTGATTTTTCACTACCGTCGTCTTACATAACCGTGCTATTTATCAGTCATAAATAGAGTAAAATACTTTTCTTATTTAGTTAAAATTATCGTGGTTTGACAAAATCATATCAACTAACTTACTCTCCATGAAAAGAAAAATTTTGCATACTACCTTAAACAAGTTTTTCCAAAAGAGGACTCAATTGTTAAGATTCCAAAATGGTACAATATTTGCTACTTTCTTATCCATAACAATTATTTTCAGCTTTTAATTCATTAATGAATCAAATTACAAGTATCAAGCGGAATGTGTGTGATATTTTTCTACTCAATACTGAAAAAACTAGTGCAGTTAACTTCCCCTGATTTTAAAATTCAGTTCATCTTTCGAGGCATAACATTTCCAAAAATAAATATATGCAAACACTTTTTAAAAAACATATTTCCTTCCTCATGTTAAACGTTAGTTTTTGGCTTTTTCTCTTTTTCTAAAATAAATATGAATAACGGGATGCTTCGACTTTCGTCATTCAAGATGCAACAAGCTCTATAAGTTTTATCTTTTATAAGAAGTATCCCTCACATATTTAAGCCTAGGTACCACAAGATGCTATATAAAATGAGTTAATAATAATATTTATAGAACAAAAATTTAATCCATAAATTACCTACTTCTACAAGAAGTTTTATTGAATTTTTTTTCTTTTGTTTTCCTCGTCTGACTAAAATTTAATATGACAGTAACCTTTCATTTTTCTCGAGTTCTTAATTTTAATAGAGAAAACTGTTTAGTAAATAGATGTGGATTCAAGTCAAGTTTGCTTTATAAAGTAAATTCTTATAAAAATACGACAAAGAAGATGGATACATTCATTATGGAATTATTATATTTACAATTTACAATTTACGCATACAGTAAGGACTCAATATATTAAAAAATACAACTTCGAATTTTTTAAATTACTAACCACTAAGTATATACGATATAAATCCTTTTCTCTATACCAATTGAAAAAAAAATATTTATCACAATATTTTTTCAGTTATTTTTGTAACATCCATATTTTTTGTTGTAGAAATGCATTTTAATCAATTAATTGTGATCTTGTAAAAGTTTCTTATAGAGCTTATAAAAATTTCAAAATTCTAATCACGCAACTAATAATAAATTATGTAGACCCATCTCTAATTTACACTTTTCTTACATGGTTTTAAAATAACACTCTCCAATAAAAAGATGCCCTTCTTTTCTTACAGGGTTGATTGATTTTAATATGATCTTAAGGTCTTCAATTTAACGCAAGTCTAGAAAGCGATTTCTTAAGTATTGATGCAAGTAATGCAACTTAAAATTTCAACAAAATCTGAATATTTGTTAAAACGGATTTCACGAACTACCTAAATAAGTGAATATTAACGTCGCACTGTTCAGTTACACGAGGGCTTTTGACGACGCGGACCGCGTAATTTTGAACAAAGGTCAAGTGACGCGGACGACACCTGAGCTGGCATCCCCCTCTCCTAACTACCACACAAACGGGAGGACGTTTTAGCTCCCGACAGATTTAACGTGCATCTCTCCCCTACACGGTGGGTCTTCTGTGGTACTGAGCTCGAGTTCATGACACACTAGTCATGATCCGATGGCCTTGACCACTTGGCTACCGCGGCCACCAAGAATTAATCAAAGAAATTTCAAAAACAAAAAAGTTAGATAATTACTAACATTTTGTCTGATTGAAAAAGTCAGGACTGTAAAAGTCTACGAAAAACAACTCATCTACCGGACAAATTCATCGTTGAATTCAAAAGTATAGCAAATATGGTTGATCATTCTAGAGATAACGTGATTTTTTGGATTTAATTCGTCACGTAAGCGGTTGCGTTTTCTCATAATTAGTAGGGAATTAATGTTATGCTTTATTAATTAATTAATAATATTTTGGTACTTTTACTTTACAGTTTTTTTTCAGGCAATATGCATACGTTTCTTATTTTATTTGACTTAGTATTTTAAATGCAACATATATGAATTTATACACTCCAGAGCCAAAACATTATGACCACCTGTCAATAACGAGTTGGCCCACCTTTGGCGCACAACACAGCTTCAACCTGCCTTGGCATGGATGCCACAAGTTCTTGGTAGATGGCCGGCAACAGATTGTGCCAGATATTTAAGCAACGGTCATGTAAATCCGATATATTGCGAATTGGTGGTCTTTGAACTCTGAGCTGCCATCCCATGCCATCCCAAATGTGTTCTATCGGATTGAGAGCCGGTGAGTTAGGCGGCCAGGACATTAACTGGAATTCAGCATCAGGTTCCTGGAACCACTCCAACATAATTTTAGCCTTGTGACACGGAGCGTTGTCCTGTTGGAACATTCCATTTCCACAGCTGGAAAAACAAAGGCCATGTAAGGGTGCAACTGGTCCGCAATGATGTTCAGATACCCTTTAGCATTCATGGTCTGCTCTACCACAACCACGGGTCCCAGAGACACCCAAGAGAACGTTCCCCAAAGTATAATACCGCCGCCACCGGCCTGTGTATGACCTACTGTACATTGAGGGAGCAACTGTTCGCCTGGAAGACGGCGTATCCTGACACGGCCATCGACGTGATGAATGACAAACCATGATTCATCTGACCAGGCAACTCTCTCCCACTGATCCATGGACCAGTCGCGATGTTCTCGGGCACAGCGCAGGCGGCGATGACGCTTGGTCAGCAAAGGCACACGATTGGGACGTTTGCTGCGTAGCCCCATATCCAACAGTGTTCGCTGAACAGTGTGCTCCGATACTATTCTACTTGGCCCTGCATTGTATTGGGCTGTCAGCTAAGCCACTGTCTGGCTCCGGTTTTGCTTCACCATGCGAGACAGTCTCCGACAATTTTTTTCTTTGATAGCGTGTAGACGTCCAACACCATGTCGTCTACTGCTGGTTTCACCGTCATTCCTCTAATTTGTATAAGTACTAACAACCGTAAATCGTGTTCAACCCACGAGTCGTGCAGTTTCGGAAATACTTGTTCCGAGCCTTCGAGCCATTACGATCTGCCCTCTATCAAAGTCGCTTAGATCCACAGCCTTTCCCATCACACACAGAAGTAAGTAAAAAAATGGTTTTTCAGACTCTCCAGCAGCAGTTAAATACCACTTCCACCTGCTCACATGCCTTCCACGTCATCCAGGTGAGTTCATTGCAAATTGTAGGGGTGGTCATAATGTTTTGGCCCTTGAGTGTATATTAATATTAAAGTGAATAAATTATTACATTAATATATTAATGTATTAAATTATTATAATATTAAATTTATAAATGTTAAATGTAAAAATGTTATAATTTTAAAAGTATAAAAATATTTAAATGTGTATAAAAGTAATGTAAACACACAAATCTAAAAACTTATTCAGTTTATTATTTGTCACTTTTTTACTCATTTTGCAAACTAAACAAATTTTATTTGTTTCATCATGTAGGGGTTTTTTTTAAACCTCTTCTGTTTCCTAAGCAAATCTCATTTTTTAAGAGGGTAACACAGTTTTCCGGGGAACATATCAATCATGTAAACAAATATTTCAAACAAATTAAGTGAAAATTGTTGAATGAATCAAATTTTTTGTTTGCTTCTTTCCTCATAAGTAAGAGAATTTGACACCATCTATTTTTTAATATGATAAATTTCTCGCACAATATACTCTTTTATTTTCTTAACTCTACTACTACTTCAGAAAAAAAAATTAATTTTGAGATGCTATATGTTACAAAAAGAGAAACTTGCATAAAAAACTTAAGTAAATAATGAGAAATAATAAATAATTAGCGAATAACCAAGTTTTTCGCAACAGACTGGATTTCGTGTTTTATTTCTTTCTGTTTCTGTCTGTCTCTCATTGCAGAATGTTCTGAAAATTCAACTTCAAAAACTTGTCTAAACATTTGGCCTTTCATAAAAAAAATTTCACAAATATTTTTTTCTTTCTTTTTTTTTTTTGTAAAAAAATTATGTCAAAAGCTATATATATGTATGAGAAAATAATGTATTCGAAAATGTTTATTCTCGTATATAGCTATAGATACAAAAAAAATAGGAAAACTGAGTTCAGCCTTTTCAAAGAGACGACGAAATAATATTTCTTCTAAATACAATTATATCTATTGTAGCTTCAACTCTTTCCCTTTCTAGAATTGCTCTTTGAAGCTGGTATTTACCAAAAGGAAATATATAAGGAGAAAAATAAGAGTTGAAAGGAATTGGATATTCTCTCTTCATGTAGCTAAGCTTTTAAACGAATAACTTTACCTTCTTTATTGGAAGTCAGTTGTTAAGGATAGAAAGAAAGTGAAAATGTTTCACTCACTGCTACTCGAACAAAATAAAAACTATTTTAAGCATTTCGTGAAATCCATTACTAACGGGAAAAAAAATCTTTGAATTTGAGATGAAAAGGAAAAAAATATGAAATAAGATAAATGACTTTTGTAACATTCTGTCATAAATCATCATAGTAAGCAAATGGATATGTTTATCAATTCTGAAAGTTAAGAATCTTTCTACGAAAAGTTTCTGACTTTTCATCACTCTTTACCTTGAATGTGTTTAAAAGAGAAATGTTTTTTAAAAAAAATAATTTTGAAAATAAAATATGGTTGAATATTACTTGAAACGACAACTTAACAGACTTTTTTTCAGTTTCAAATTACATTTTACGAAACTTTCCCTTCTTATCAAAAGTAAATGTCAAGCATTTATAAGGTTTATAAAAATTAGCAACGATTCTTCACCTTTAAACCACAAAAAAAATTATCATTCCTTAAATTAAAAATAAATGTGTCTCTAAGTTGGTGTATTATTCATGAGGAAAAATATGAATTTAATTATTTAGCTTATCTTAAGTTCGATTTACTTTAATTGTAGACAAAAAAAAACAGAATAATGTTTCAAGAAACTCTAGTTCTGATTTGCAACTAGTTTTTTTAAATATACATCCTGAATTTTGTATTTGTGTTTTAATAATTATATACATTAACTTTTATTTCCAGTAAAAAGCGATATTTAAAAGGCAATATATGAACAGGAATAAATAGAAGCATTTGAAGAAACTAAAAAAACATCAATAAACAAAGATTATTTTAAAATTTTGTAAATGATAACTTTAAACGCGTGAAACAAATGTTAGCGTATAATTATATTTAAATGTAATTCCTTTACACTTATAATTAATTAAGTATATATTTATTACGACATTTCACTAGAAGAAAGGTATATATTTTTGAGAAGATATTCATATTTTTAACCTAAAGAAATACTATAGATCTTCTAACGTTTGATTAAGGGAGTTACATTAACATTTTGCTCACATTATGGAAAAAAACATTGGTTAAAAATTCAAATTTTTAAGTAATTTAGATAAGTATAAGATTTTTAAGACAAAGTGTATACATATACATATATATTTATATATATATATAAATATCAAGATTAGATTTTTTTAAATAGAAAATCCAATGGACTATTATATATTTTGTATCGATAATTTTTAGGTCACATTTAGTATTAATAATATATTCTTGAAGTTCCTAGTGTTTATTTTCAAAGATTATACATAAACATCGCATCCTTTGTATATCTCTCAGAACTTTCTAATGAAGAAATGCAAGGATTAATTCCTAAGAAATATGTATTTGCACTTCGTGGGATCAGTCAATAGGAAAAAAAGTTCATTTCCCATAAAAACATTAATGAACATGTTTATGTATTAATATTTAATGGAAGCAAAGAAAATCTAAGGATGAAACTTTGAGATAAAAAAGTTAATAGATCTTTGAGAGAGAACTCGCAGTAAATAAAACCCTAAAAATTGATATTAATTAATAAACACATTTTTATACACTAGATGAACTACTTTTATTCATTAACTTATCAGCTCATTCATTTTTATAAGTACTTAATTATTAGCTAAATTTCTGAGAAGAAAGCATATTCAAAAATAAGTTGTAAAGGCTTAAAAGATACTTCTATTTCATGCCACAATCCTGGCAATTAATATAAAAATAAGTTACGTGTAACAATCAAAACATTGAACAAATCTTTTAATTAATTCATCTGAATTTTATTTTAAATATTAAGTTCAATATGTGCATAAGAATTGTTTTTTACTTTTGGATTAAAATAAGATAAATACCTAAGAAAAAATATTTATGCTCTACATTTAAAATTCAAAATCTTTTTTTATAAAAGCAAGATTAATATTGTTTATATGATACACATCAATGATGTGTTAAAAATAAATACAATTATTCTTTGTTCATATGAAGAGTAAAGGTAGAGGGAGATGTGCATACAATTAAACTATATAGAGGAAGATATTATGCATATAATTAAACTATGTAAATGCAATTCATTGTTATCAACTCGTTTATCAGTAACTGACAAACATATTTTCCAGTGCAACATTGATTACAATTCTCAATTAAAAACTACAAAAGTCAGATTAAGTTTTCTTAATCGTATCACTAGTTCAAAAAAGGAGGTAAATATATTGGTTCACCAAAATAATAATACAATGCTTTTCAACTTTATTTAATGTCATAAGCTTACATTTTTCTGTGAATTAATTAAAAATCATTTACTTTAAACCAGATGTATAAAGTGCATACATATTTTCTTAGATTTTATCAATTTATATTACACATACATATTCATGCATAATACACAAGATTAATTTAGCTTTTTATTCCATATAAATGAGCTCTCCAAAGCATATTTACTCTTACTAAATTAATAATATTAGTACTCTGTTGTGAGTAAGGATGCTCATTATAAATCAGTACACGCTCATATCATACATTCAAAGTTGTATTAAAGCAACATTTCTGTTACTGATCTCGTAATTTAGACCCTCGGTCAGTTGACGAATGAATTTACTTTAAATATATCAAAACGGCATGTTTATTGCCTAAATCATTCTATATATATGCCCAATAATAATTAGGCAGGAGAATTACATAGCATTCCATCATTTAGGTTGTAAGTTTATCTCTTGATTTCATAGTTAAATTTAGTATACAAAATTGTACTGTATTCTATTGTATTTTTCCTAAGAGAGCCCATTTTCCCTTTCTGAGACTAGTTTATGAAAATAAATTAAGAAGTGAAATAAAATTCACTTTACAAATTTAATAAAATCCTCTAAGCAGTTCGAAATGAATAATTAATGGGAAAGATAAGGGAGAAATATATCAGTTTAGTTCATGCTCCACGTATAGGAAATATTATTGAACTTCATTTCATGCAGTCGCTGACTTTGAATATTATTTGATATCCATCCATACTGAATTTGGATGCAGGCATTAGACCACGAATCAATAGAAGATGCCTCTTGCATTTATTTCCCCCTTTTAATCTTATTTTGCTTCCTCAAGTAAAGAATTACTTTTTAAAAATATTTCTTAACTTAATGATAGTAATATAATTTTCATTTCATCAACAACAAAAAAAAAACTATTTACAGTCGGACCTCGCTTTACCGAACTCTTACTTAATGAATTTCGTACTTTAACAAATTTTTCTCTTTCCCCGATTAAAATGAAGGCAAAAACTTCTATTTTAACGAATAATGAACCCCAAATTTACAAATAATTTCAACAGTTGAAATACAATTTTCATTGGTTTGTATTAGAAAAAATTGGAGTTTTTTTTTTCTTTTCTTTTTCAAATGATGTATCCTTTTTGTCCGGAACAGAAAGGCTTCATCGAGAAATGGTGAAGACTATTATTAGACTTAACAGGTACAGATGAGTCAGGAGTGTAATCTATCGTGTGATTTTTGAATGAGACAGGAAATTTCTTTCATATCTCATCCCACTCCACAACACAAGGGATATCTTAAGATTTTGACTATTATGTTATATTGATTATGGGTTGACTATCTGTGCAACTAAAATTGAGGGAATTGTTGATTTGTCGGAGATTGTCAAAAATCTATTTGTCAGTATTTTAAAATTTCCATTTAACTCATGCGTAATAATTATAGCTAATTGTATCTTCAGAAGCAGAAAAAATTGCGTAATGCTAGCTACGGATATTTTTTGTGTAGTTGCTTATAATAGAATTTTGCAAAAGATAAGTGCAAAAAATTTGCATTTTGTTTCGAGCGCGATATAACTAATATTTTGATAAAAATAATGGAATGATTAATAGTTAAATAGTTTAAGTGATTGTCACTACAAGGGAATCAAAAAATAAGAAAAACCTGGTGAATATTTAGATGAATAAATACAGATAAATTTTTTAAGATTTTAAAAATAAACCGAATAACAGTGGAAATGATTTATTCATCGTTGAAATTTTAAAGGGGATTCTCTGTGCAGCTAGAAGTAATTGATACTAGTTAATAGGCTTGCAAAGAATCAAGTCGAGCTTCAAATTCGATTCCACCCTATCATTCGTTGTGTTGAATATTTATGAGGGCTTAAAATTTGTGAATCGAACTCCAAAATCCATTCTCTGTATGGAAATTAGGAGAGTGAAAAAATACTCTTGTGCCGTCACTTTCATTTCAGCATGACTCTAAATAATAAGGCTCGTTGCCATTATCTTTAATATAACTCTAACCGGATTTGATAACACAGCTAGTGTTATGTTCATTTAGATAACTTTTTTTTTATCAAGTCCCTTTTTGTTATTGCCTGAAATTCTAAAAACAACGTTTATTTTATTATAATATTCATCTCATATTATGATGTATACATAATTTTTCTCTCTCAGCCTTTCTTTTACTAAATTTATGATATTAAATTGCGAACAAAAAATACTTACATTAGAAATTTTATGAAGAAGGCCGGGTTATGGTATTGTTATAGCAACATTTTTTAAAACCATAGTTTTAGAAGAAGAATAAGTCCATTATCAATTAATTTTCTTTGTGAGAGTCTGCTTTTTCTGTCAAATCACTGATACATACTTCGGTCAAAGGAGGGGGGGGGGAGATTTTAAAGTCATCCAGGCCATCTTATCTCAGAACTAGTAACTCTTAATCGAAAGGTTAAGTAGAAAAGAATCCTACTTATAGTACTTGTTTGAGACTAAATATTTCCACATCTATTGTGAAAAGTTCAGAAAATGCAATTTAAGAAAACGTAGTTTTAATTCAGCAGCATTTATAATTTAAAAATTACAATATCTGTTTCTCTAGATTCTTTAGAAATTCCTAAATTGTAATAAACATACAAATCTTTTTTACTCATAGATGAAAACTTATAATCCTTTTTGAATAATAGTCTACCCCATGCTTCTGTTTATAAAAATAAATGAAATACATCGTAGTTAAGAACTTTTACTTCTTTAATTAGTTTTTTGTCAAATACAAAGAAAAAAGAGCATTTTAAAATAAATCCTCTCTGATTTGTTAATAAAAGAAATGTGTGAAAAACCTTTCCTATCGTCCAAAAGAGTTTTTATTTTTTTCCCTACAAAGAATTAATGTTCGGATTATTTATTTTCGAAATACATGCATATTTATTTTTAATAATAAGAACCAGGTAAAAAAAATACAAACCTTACTTTTTTCGAATATTTCTTATTAACAAATATTTACTTTTAGCAGACAAGAATGTACTAAGTAGATAATAAATTATTCTTACCTCTTTCTTATATTCTATTATTTTCTTCCAAAAGAGCAACTTTCAGACCAATCCTTGGAATATTTTGACGTTAAATCTGAGAATAAAAAAGATAAATTGAAAAAAAATCTATTTTTATTTTTTTTAAAAAAATTGTTTATACAAAATGATATTACTTTCTAAACTTTACGTAAATAATTACTAAGCATATATTTGTTGTTTTTCATGCCATCAAGTTTGCTCCTTAAATGGTTCTGATTTTATAACACTTTTTGTATTTTTCATATGCATTAGACAATGCATATGACTCTTCATATGCACTATATATATATATATATATATATATATATATATATATATATATATATAGTGTTTCAAACTAACACCAAGCTTTTTTAAAAACGGTTTTATTCAGTTAGCTATCGAGACGTTTTATGCTGAGAGAAAACAGAGGCCAAGGGAAGTTTAAGTGGGCTTTCCACTAATGTCCAGAACTGTTCAGTACTCTTCTTAGTTTATGTGTTATATCTGGAAGTTGATGATGACATATGGGGCTATAAAAATAACGATCTGGGATTAGAAGTGTTCCGTTTGGACTATCTGTTCTGAGAAATAATTGGGTGTTTAATTAAAGACTTGAAGATATAACGGAAAATAAACGTTAAGTGGTATATAGAGGATTTAATTTTAGATCTAATTTAATTATCCTTTCATATATATATATATGTATATGTATGCATGTATCTAAATGTTTTAGCTCTAAATGTATATATATATATATATATTGGAATATGTTTCTTTTGCTAGTCTCTTTGGTCTATCAAAACATTTAGACCTATATCTAATATACATCGACTTCAATTGAGAAGATACTTAATACAACTATTTTCATAATTCTCTCTCTCTCTCTCTCTCTCTCTCTATATATATATATATATATATATCGTGTTTTTCGAGTGACTTCAAGACATTTTATTTTAAGCGTCTTTATTCCCTGAGATCATTTTGTAATCTGTTTGTAAGAGAGAGAGAGAGAGACGGACACGTGTTAACCATATGAATAGGCTGCCCCCTCAAAAGCCAGATGTCTTTAAGAATGTCTTATTGAAGAGGTATATTTGAAATACTAGGTAATAAAAATTAATGGTCGGAGCCGGCAAGCTTCTTTTAAGGCAATGTGTTCTATATTCCCGAACTGGGTAATAAATTTAATACTTGAAGATGTAACGGGAAAATAAAAGTTAGAAGTGGTCTGCATTTAATTTTACATCTAATTTAATTATCCTTACATATATATATATATATATATATATATATAAGTTTATAAATAAGTTTATAAATAAGTTATATAAATAAGTTATATATATATATATATATATGAAATATAAACTTATTTAAATCAAACTCAAGTCATCCAAATACACAATTGGAAATGTACTTTTAATAGCATTATAATTCTACACGCTACTGAAAAATAGCTACTATAATTTCTATGCAAAATAAATGCGATATGTAAAGTTAAGAATTCGGTGGAAACTCTTTGTTAGCATGTGCTGCAGTAACATTGGACTCAGTGTGTTTATCGTTTAAAGGAGAGATACTTTATAACAAACTAATATTTTTTAAGCATTTAAATATTATTTAATGTTATAAAATTCTGCATCTTATTTTTAGGATGCATTATTTATTCTTACACCACCCTATGCGAAATTTTTTTGCGATGTAAAAAATTTTGCATCACCATGTTTTCTAAAAATTTTGTTTTTAAAATTGCTTGTGTTATTTTACCTAAACCTACTGCATGCATGAGTATATGTTTGTGTATACTGGAGTTAAATTTTTGAAATATTTCTAAAGCATTTAGCTAGAAAACAGATGTCGTAACAAAAAATCACAATTTTTATTAAATTCCTAATATTTTTCTACAAAACCTTTATTAAAAAAAACTGAACAATTTATTTTTAAAATTTTATTTAAGTATAAAGATAAATATTTATTTAATATGCAGACAAAATCTTGAGTCTTTATGTTTAACAGTTTCTGAGAAAAAGGTATGGTTGCTTGTTACACGTATAAAAATAAATAAATTTCAGATTTAAAAACAAAAAAACTGTCTTCTTGTG
The DNA here is from genome assembly GCA_019973975.1 of Trichonephila clavata. Classification (NCBI taxonomy): domain Eukaryota; kingdom Metazoa; phylum Arthropoda; class Arachnida; order Araneae; family Nephilidae; genus Trichonephila; species Trichonephila clavata. The sequence goes on along the minus strand of BMAO01019870.1, from coordinate 190,164 downwards.
GTTGTTTTAGAAATCATTTGTCTAACATATAGAGAAACTTTTTAATTCTAATATAGGAAATCGTTAGCATATCAACATAAAATCAATTATAAAACCTTTCAAAATGTTGTATAATCACATATTCCCAAATCAATACTTTCCCATGTTGATACATTTTACATGGTATTTATGATGTTTTATGGTTTACTTTAATGAGGGTATATATATATAATGCATCCAAGCTAAAAATTATTCAAAGATTGAAACAGAATTTGATGAAAATTACGTAAATCATGAAAATATATTTATACGTGCCAAATGAAAAAAGCTATATATGCATTTTCTGGACAATCGAAGTAAAAAAGGAAACAAAAAAGTCTAAAAAGTAAATGAGAAGAAGCCAATTTTTAAAAAATAGGGCATATACAGATTGTAATTCATGATTTTGTGATGAAAATCACAAAATCATGAATTACTAGATTTGTTATGACATTTTATACTAAAATTACAATTTTCACAAAATGATGTTTTTAAAATTGCATAAAAACAGTTTTCTTGTGGCTGTTTTAGAAATCATTTGTCCAGTTTAGAGAAACTTTTGGATTTTGATAATTTTAGAACTTGTGTTTGCGGGAAACCTTTTGAAATGTCGTATAATTACATATTTCCAAATCATTACTTTTGCATAATGATACATTATTACATGGTATTCATGATGTCTTGTGGCCAACTGTGATAAGGATAATGCATGATAGCTGAGAATTCTTCAAAGATCCATACAGAATTTGAAGAAAATGATGTAAATGCTACAAAATATCTCGTTAGACAAAAACTGAAAAATGCTGTTTAATTAATAAATTTGTTTTTGAAAAAACTAAACGACATATTTGAAAAGTCTCACTTCAGTATAAATATAAATGTCTATTTAATATACAGACAAAATTTGAAGTCTCTACATTTAATAGTTTCTGAGAAAAAGGAACATATATAAAATTGCTCAATTTAACATTGCCAGTATGGGGGGTACCAACATCTCTTAATCCTAGACCAAATATTATCAATCATATCGATATATGATTGATACATAAGAATTCTGCACTATTTTAGTTGATGTACCTTATGCATGCTGCCTGAATTGCTTCAAAATATAATTCATATGAAAACGAAATTCAAAACAACTCACATGAAAAAATACCTGGAATATAATAATACTAAACAGTGATACTATATAAAACTTTTTATAAACTATATAGTACATACACTATTTCAGAGATAATTAATCCCCAATATATAATTTTCTCCACAGTCTAAAGAAGGTCATTTGTGATGAGCCAGAAATCAATACACCGATTCGAATATCTCTTTTATTGTTTCGTCATGCTACGAAACAACACGAGAGCTATTAGTGGGATGACAATAACAATTTTAAACCACACTCAAGTGACGAGGAGGACATGTGAGCTGGTGCTCCATTTTTCAAAATTCCACACCAAGCCAACGTTAGGACTTTTTGAGCCTAGCTAGATTTTTAATGTGTGAATCAGTCCTTCTACACAGTGAATCTTTAGTGGTAACAGGAATCGAACCCATGACTGGACAAAAACAACATCGGCTACGAGTTCGTGACCATCAAGCTACCGCCGTCACTCAAATGTCTCGTGTTAGATAAACCAATAAGAGCATTTGTCTGGAATGAAGCATGGTTTCGTAGTATATTCTTTCAATCAATTCTAATTTAAAACTTGTACCACAAAACCATTAAAAATAAATCTAATTAACCATTAAAAAGTAATCTAATTTAACCAGAATAAATTAACAAAGAGAAATTTAGGGCCATTTTACATCTTTTTAATAGGAACACAAAAATTGCTAAGTTGAAGGAACTATAATTTTAATAACCCCCAATTTTGGCCTCTAGTTTTAAAACTATGAAATACAAAGTTCAATTTCTAAAATAAATTATGTTGTTATTATCTGTTGTCCGAACACTTACAGTAGAGAATTGCAGTTGAAAAAGAATATTTTATTGACTTTTTTAGAGTTTGCTCCCTTCATCTAAATATGTAGAACACTGAAACAATACATTTTCCATTAATGTTGATCATTATGCTACAGTTAATCGACTAAAGTCAATCTTTAGTGGAAGACCTGAAGGCATATTGCTTTTTGACTAATGACTTACTAAACGCAATCTTTGTATAGTTCATACAGCTTCACATTTTTAAATCAATCAGTACTGCATTAATTTTAAAAATATTCAACTTAGTACGCTAAAAACAAGAATAACAACTCACACACACATTGCAATAAATAAATCGCTTTCTTTGAGCATGAAACAAAAGTTTTTGGTTTTTAAAGCAAAAACTTCCCGCGTTACTGGTAATGAATATTTGTAATAAGGGAAGGGTTTGAACCTTTCTTATAAATGTTATATTTACGATAGATATACTCAGAGACTTTGGTGAAATAATTTAGAACTGTTCAACGAAAGAAAAATATTTATGGTAAGAATAAAATTTCTATTGATTATAGAAATTAATTATAATAATCTGATTTTGCTATCGATTACTAATTACAACTAATTTATGTCAACATAGTGATCAAAAACTGTTTAACTCTATGCAATTCATAAATTAAAGATGCACCGATTTCTGTATACAGAAATCTACCATTTCTATATTACATCCAGCGCACTCTAACCTCTTTGCAAATGACCAAAAGTCATTATTTTTATATATAAATTATTCTTAATCTTATACTTGGTACTAGAAATATTTTTTGAATTAAGTTTAATAAAATACAAAAACTGCATAACCTATCATATAAAGATTCTCGAAAAAAATTAATTATTTGGAGACCATAAAATAATCACTTTTGAGTTATTTCATACATATAACCACTCTCGGACACTATTTTATAAGAATCACGCAAAAAATTGATAGGATCTCTGCCAAAGTTTTCTCGTCAGTAAAAGAAAAGGAGTTTCACAAACTTCCTGAACCTTATCATTTCAATGCGCAAACATATCTAAAAAAATGTTGAATTTAGTTCTGCGACGTGACATTTGACTTGGAATTCGAAGAAATAAAACTCCCCACAATTGAAGGAAAAGTCTGAAAATGGTTTTAAAGAGTTTAAAAAAACGTGTTTCGGCTTTCCCTAGAGGCCATGTCAAGATCTTTTATATCACTAAAATTCTGTCCGCACTGGTCATGTCACACACGTCTAAACACACAAGTGCAATTTCCGTTATTATTAAGGACAGTAAGACTGGGAGTACAAGGTTCAACTAGTACATGAACTCCTATCAAAAAACGACTCCTATTCTTTTCTTTTTCTATTTTTTTTTTTTTTTTTACGTTTACACCACTATTCGGGTAATTGAACATCCTACGTGGTATCAAAGAACACAGATTGGCTGCTCCAAAACACGAAAAGCGACTATATAAAATATCACGTAAGGTCTAAATTGCGGAAAAATCATTTCAGAAAGATGGATATGCACCCGTATATATATAGCGATTCAATCTAGTAATTTCTTTTTCTTCTAGCCTACAGGCGAAATGAGAGTATTATTGATATTTTACAAAAATTGCTTGGAAATTTGTCAGACTTCAAAAGAATTCAATGAGTGGCAACAGTTATCTCAGGAAGGAAAACTGGATTTTGAAAGAATTCTTTTCATAGAAAATCTACCATTTATTACACGGTATAAGCTTAAAAGAAACTAAAATGTGTTCTGTTTGCTTATACGATATCTGAGTTATCACTTCTGCATATGAATTCAAAACAGTGATGAAAATAGTTATGTAAAGCGCTTTTAAGGAAACTAAAATGTATTCTGTTTGTTTATATGATATCCAAGTTATCATGTCTGCATATAAAATCCAAATAGTGATGAAGATAGGGATGTAAAGCTTTTAAAATCTGGGATTCAAATAGACGTGATCCTTTGAAGTATGCAGCAGATTTTCAAGCATTATCCGTATTTTTCATTTAAATAAAAAAACACAAGGATGTCCCTTTTTCCATGTTTATGGACACATGCACCTCTTGAATACATACTAAGACTCGAAATTTGTTACTAAACGATAAAAGGAAAGAGTGCAAAGTTCCTTACTTAAAATAATTTTTTGTTACTCCATCCTATTTAAATAAATAATTCCAATATTTACAAAGAAATACTGATACGTTTGAATAAAATTTTTAAAAAAAAACTAATGGAACGAAAATTTATAAGAAAATTTTTTGTAGTAAAAGGAATGAAATTATTCTGCATCAATGAACACTTTCAAAAAAATAATAGTAATAGTACAATTACTCTACTAGTAATAACTTTTGAAACCAAAAATATAAGTCATCATCTTTAAAAAGCAGTTGCATATGGGTCAGTCTTATTCAATTGTTTGAATAAAGTACGTGACACAATCTTCGTAGAATCCTTACAATTACAATATTCGTTGAAAGCCACATTCGTAAAAGTCAAAATAAGAATTCTAAAACAGTTTACAGATTCTCAACTTGAGAGATAAAAAAAAGAAACCTCAATCTTAGGTAAACGGAATAATTTAAGGGAACCGGGACATCATATACTTTCAAAAAATCGATTTTTCAATTTTAGTTCTAAAAAATAGTGCATATTTTCTGAACCTAAAAATGTATAATACTTATATGTTTGTTGATAAAATAGCCCTAAAATATGAAAAATAAAAATGTAAACAAATGACCACGCCCCTTTGACCTTAGTTTTTTCACTTTTTCTGAAAAGAGCATATTTTTTTTTGCATTTAGGAACATTTAAAAAAAAACTATTGCACTATGAGATTCCAGATTTTTTATACTTCTATACAAGATGCCTATGCATATAGTGAAACTAATTTTTTTCTATTAAAATAGTGCCTAAATTTTTAAAAAAGGTTTTATGCATAAAAAAAGCAGAAAAATAGAAATTTTCCAAATTTTAAAGTTTCACAATTTTTTTAAAGAAACTATACTAAATTTTCACTAAAAAAAATAGCTTCACTGTCTTTTGTGTATTGTTTTATATATGTGTAAAAAATATTTTGCATAAAAAAAAAGATACTTTTTTTAAAAAATGGTACCTAAACACAAGTATGTATTATAAGTTCTCAAAAATTATATGTATTACTTAAATTAAGTAGGAAAAAAAAACTTTTGAAGTAAAAATTAATTTTTGTAGTTCTACAGAATAATTAAATTATCTTTATTAAGAACGTAAAATATCTAAGCTCTATTGAAAATTTTAAAAGATATATGTCTCTTAAACAAAGGGTCTTAATTTTGGCATTTTACACTTCCGAGCATGTCCTGGTTCCCTTAATAGAAACAGATAAGATAAGCAAGATGCAAATGAAATCCAGGAAACTTCATACAGTCCTTGGTTTAAATTTATGAATTACTATAGTAAAATCCGCATAAATCTACGATGATGGCAATTCCTCTTCAGGAACAAGAACAATTCATAACATCAATTACTACTTTAAAATACTTTCAAAACGCCATTGTACACTGAATAAGAAAATGCAGATCTCAATTAAGTTGTTGCATATTTGTATGAAAGCTTCGGAAAATCAAGGAAAAAAACTTGCTGGGAGGAATATAATCGATAAAACAAAATAAAAGGAGTCACAAAATGATAAACTAAAATTAGGAATGAATCTAACGCATTGACATTTTGTTTTCTTCTCTTTATGCGTTACATATGATCTAATAAATCACTGAAAACAATCTTCAATTTATATTATTTATATTGCTAACTACACTTAAAATTTTGCTCCTAATTTAATATCTTTCAACACTCCTAATTTAAATTTTATGAAATAAAACTTTTAACTCTCATGTACACAAAAATAAACTAATTAATTTATGCATAGCTCGCAGAATTTCCATCGATTCTGAAAGCGACAATAAGAGTTTAATAATGGAAAATATTTTATTTCATACTTCAAATTACTTTTTTCGGTTTGTATTAAGTCTTCCTCTTATTATCAATTCTTAAAATTATTTTCTCACAAATTTAAAACCCATTTCTTGACACGCTCATATTTATTTTAGAGTATATTTATTGAGTAATAAAGTGAATTCTCAAAAGAATGTTCTAAAAGAATTAATAAAATATACCCATTTTACCTTTTGACAATTTTTTAAGGAAGTACAATAGGTTTAAACCATAATATATTAAAGTTAACTGGTTATAGAAACATATATTTGTGAACCTAAAAAGAGAGAAATACATATTTTAAGAATCTTATACTTTAGAAACTCAAATTAAAGATTCACTTTACCACCAAATTAACATCAGTGTAAGTGTATAGATGTGCATATATATAAATGCTTGATGTGTGTATATAATAAACACAAAATAATACTTTGAAATTTCTGGAAAAATAAAAATAGATATAAGTTAGGGTATATTTCCTGAGTTTTCTTAGTTGCATTTGTGTATTGGTTCCAGATAAATATATACTTAGCATGCATATACAAACACAACCAAAGCCTTTTTTTTTTTTTGCAATTATCTAGCTTTTATTATGTCAATATTATATTGATAATTTTGAAATACTTACAACTTTAGGCTATTCATATGTAATACAAAGTATTCTATGAACGTTGGTTCCGTGGTATTTTTAAGATAAAAAAAAACCTACATATATTTTTTTTCTGTTTGCCTTAACTAAAAGAATGTATTGTGGCTCTTTTTTACAAATATCTATAAATTTGAAGTTATCTGTTATGATTTAATTAATTTTCCTTTATGCTCTCACAGGAGAACAAATATTGATTTAAGCATTTTTGATTATGAACTCTAACAAAACACGTGTTAAAATAAATATGTGTATCAAGATCACATCGAAATCTTAAAGCTATGAAACAAAATTCAGAAATAGGAAAATTTTGAAAAATAAAGAACCATCTGCAAATTACTGTCAAAAATAAAATAGTTTTAATAATATCCCAACCAAACAAAAGTTCTCTTAAGCATTTCTGGACCATTACATTTATACATATGACAAATAGGAAACATTAAATAATTGAGGGTATTTAATGCGATTTTTATCAAAACCTGTGAAACAGAAGAGAATACTATTCCATTTTCGCAATTTTATTTTACTGTTTCCATAAAAGTTGCTTGAAGCTTAATTGAATTTTAGTGTGTTTCTATTCGTTTTGTTTATTTTTATTTTCTGATATCCTTTTTCTCAGCCTTATGAAATTTTAAGAGTTGGATCTAATAAGGGTCATAGATGGGAAAATGTATCTTTTTCTTTAATTCAAAGGAAAAGAAATTCTTTTTTTGCTAAGATTTAGTTTCGCTTCATCGAATTTCTAAATAATCGAGTTAACATACTAATGATGAATAATTAATAATTACGAGAAGGCTTCATTTAAATGTTAAAGATTAATTTCTGAACTTCAGTAATCGTCTAATATGGAAACAAAGTAAACTAGAAGAAAAATTTCTTAGTAAAAGAGAGAATTATAGTTTTTTTCCTTCATAACACATTTGTTTGCTTTTATAAGAATCAGTAGAATTCGAAATTAACCCACGGATAAGAAAAAATAAATGATCATTTACAGATTAACAGAATATACTTGTTCTTTTTGTAATGAATAATTTTCACTTGTCTAGTTAGATAATTGGATGCACTCGTTTTTAGCACGGAAGATTCTTTTTTTAGAATAGCTTTAATCAGAGTATCAAACATTAATTTTATATTATATAAAGACGTGTTAAACATTAAGCCTACATACACTTTTTTTTTAAAAATATACATTGAGAAAGAACCTCTATATGTATCTTATTAAAATATTCATTAAACAAACATGTAATTTTTTTTTAAAAAAACGTTAATTTATGTTATTCTGCGCAACTTTGAAGTTTAAAATAAATAATTTAATATGGAAAATATATAACATAATAATTTTAAGAAAGTTTAAGTTCTTTTTTTCATTCCTGGTAATTTCAACACATTTTATCTTTCTTTCAGGTTAAGTTCAACTGGTTAAAAATTTGCTATGATCTCAGTCATGTTGTATAAAATAAAATTTTATGCTTATTATTTTTGTGATTTAAGTTTCAGTCAAACTGTGCTTCAAATACCCGATCCCTGAAAATGTTCTTTTTTTGGAATTTTGGAATAATAATTCTTTAATAATTCATCGAATGTGAGTATGGAAATAATATTTTCTCATTACTTGAAATTATAGATATATATATGAAGTTACGTTATAATAATGTATATTATTTCTCTGTCTATTTCCTAAGGGTTTCATCATCGTTAGATATATATGTTATCCTTTTAAATAAATTTTTACACTTATTTTAATTATGTGATTAAGAAACAAAATGACTAATTTTTCTTGTTTAATTTAACTTGCAATATTTTCAGCAAAGGAAATCCCTTCTTAAATGTTTTTATTATGACACTCTATGATTTAGGATGTAATTAGAAATAAAAAGTACTTGTATCTAGGGATTAAAGTTGCATTTCCTTTCTTTTTTGGGGGGAAATTTTTTAAATAAATATTCTATTTTTTTTCATCTTAGTGTTTTTTTTTAAATCAGCAACAATTTATTTTATTATCTAGCCACTTTAAAATGCCTTTAAAGCTAAATATTTAATCCACAATGTATTTAGACAGAATTTTAAAAATGGGTACAAAAAAGACACAACTTTATTCAGAAAAATAAAAATTCTTTTTGGGTATACTTTCTATATAATCTCAACCCGTACACAAACTATCCATACTCTTCTATTATTAGCCGAGAATCTTAACAATTTTTTTTTTAAAAATTAGATCGAGATCAAGAAGGTTTAAAATGTAGTTGTTTCAATCCTTGTAATGCTTGATCTTAATGAGTCTGTATGAGTCAAAATTATTGAATGACAAGAGGTAAATCATATCAACAATAGCATCTATTGTGATAGAATATAAAAGCAAGAATTATTTCTAATGAATTTTATTTTGGCTCTATGATATATATCTACATAATCAAACAGCTTAGGATTGCCAATAAGAATTTGTTTTTAATATTATAGAAAACTTTTGTCATTTTTTATCGGTACCATGCTCGAAGGTTTATGCTTAGATAAAATCACTTGAAATAAACTTAATATTAAAGTAACGTTATGCTTAACTTACAAAGAGTATGCAATTTTTTTTACCTGTTAGAGAGTGTAATCGCTCTTGTTATAACTATAAGTATAACTGTAGTATAAGCACCTCTAGCGATCACTAAATATCAATAGAAGTCAGGTGAGAAAAGAAAAGGGTCACTGTGAAAAACCGTCTATGTTCTTTTCACATTATTTTTGTTCATGACATGTGTTTTCTTTGTGTAACCTAACTTCAATTAAAGAATAATTTTATTGCACTAAAGAGAAACTTTATTGAACCGAACCTCGAATTCTTAACTTTTAGTTTAGTTTTTGACGTTCAACTCTTTACTTGACGAATTAAAGTTTAAATTAATATTTTTGCAATTTAAATATTTTTAAAAGGAAGCTTAAAATGTTTCGCAGTAACATAGAGACTTATGCAAGATGAAATTAAAAGCTCTGTACTAAAAAGTGCATTTTCTTCTTATTTTGTTTGAAAAGAAAATGTTTATTCAAATGTATTGAGTTTGTTAAATGTCCACATTTAGTCGTAAGAGCAAAATTGAAACTCTTGAAGCTTTTTGTAAATTGTCTTTCTTTCTCTCGCTCTGCCTAATCTCCAAACTCTCTAAAGGAACTATTACGTATTTAAAGAGTACAACGAGGTGCTTAAAGTTCTAGTTTTTAAGTTTATGAGAACAAATTAATTACCCTTATCTTCTTTTAATCTTACTATTTAATCAAAAAATTTTAAGAACTCAATAATCCACATATATTTTTAAAAACATAGAAATACTTTAAATTAATTAAAGGATGAGCTAAATTATTCATTGCTATAATCAACATGTAAATAACTCTGTTGCAATTTCTGTCAAATACACTTTTATTAAGATTAAAAAGCAATAGCTTTTTCCTTACTTTGAAAATCTTATTTCTCGAGAAAAATGTTTATTTCAAATACTTTTGTAGAGTTTTTATTAATAGGTATTTTTTCACACTGGAAGTGCTTTTTAACGGCTGAGTTTTCCAGGATAATTTACGCCTTTTTAGAGCACTAATGACCAATAACCGTTTTTGGTGTGACCGAGAAGCAAGAGACGTTTCCATTACAGAAGAGAGAAGTTTGTTTTAATGTATGTGTCTACACAAACTCTTTTTATCACGCCAAATACTTCTACTCGGAAATTACCTTGTGTTTAATAGTCCCATTAAGTTAAAGACCAGTTAACTATTTATTCATGGGATTTTAATAATTCTTTAAATAATACCTCAAATCTTCATTTAATAATTCTAGAAATCAATAGGAAGAGCAACTTTTAAGACCTTGCTGAAAATAATTATTCACACAGAGAACTAAGTGTATTCATAAAGTAATTACTATAAAACAAATTTCACTTTGAAAGTATATAGTATTAATAATAAATATCTACCACCCCAAAAAACACTCTACGATATTCATAATTCCAAAGTGAGCGAAATAAAAAAAAACTATATCTCATAACATTGACAAGGTGATGGAAGTCTTTTTTGCAACGTCATTCATCTTAGCAATTTTGTTCAGTAGAAGAAATCACTTCATATACTAACAGTTTATTAGAATCAGTCACACATGAAACTTAATTGCTTATGAAGACTGCAAAATTTTGAAATGGAACTTCAATTATAATAAGCACCGAGTATTATTTTTGCATAGTTCTGTATTAGAAACTTTTAAAAACATGCTGTTTGAATTAAGTTAGCAATATTATTCTGTGAAACTAACTATGTTTAATTCTAATTATTAATAAATTTTCCAAAATTACGAGCTTTTAAGAAATATTCCATCTTTTTTATTTAATTTCATATTTAGAGTTTCAATCTACGATCTGAAACAATTCGCAAAATAACTCCCTGTTAATTGTGTGCATTCAGTTTGAATTATAAAGCTCATGCATACAACACATAACTCTTAATAATCTATACCCTATTTAACTAAATACGGTATAACAATTTATGAATTATTAATACATTTTGAAATGATAAAATTATCCTTTGTTTTCCATCACAGAATAGTTGAATTGATAAATTTAAGTAAGAATTATATATAACCGATTCCTCTTCTACACACAGCACTCATTACATTGAATCTTCCGTTGAAGCAAATAGTTCCTTCACTGAAGCTTTGTAAGTGTCTTTTGTCTTTATTTTCTTGTATTTATATTACCAATTGTTTTCACCAGAAACTTCATTTAACAAAATTGAAAGTTTAATTTCACATCTAATGCAAGTTTAATTTCCGTTTGCGAGTACCACTTTAATTCCGAGTTTGTCTCGGTCTCTTTTTCCCGGGAGAGATATATATTGTATTTCCTACTTAAATACATTAATAACAACACAATTCAGGGCTTAATCTTTGCATATTTATTTCCATTCTGCTGAGTTTCTGTTTTACTTTTTGAGTGTATAGATGGCGGATGTAATTTAGCTCAGTTTGATAATGTTGAAAGCAAACCTGTTTTTATTCTTTCAAATAAGCATCTGTGGCCTCATGCCTTTTCATATTTGAATAATCCAAAGGGAAATGCTGTCTAATTTAATTTCAACCCTCCCTCTGGCCCTGAAGGTTTTTTTTGGTTAATTCATTTTAATTGTTTTGTGAGGACGCTTTAATAATGAGTAGTTTTGAGAAAAGCAGCCTTTTAGGTATTCATAGTTTTTTTAATCGAAATGAATTAAAAAGAACGATGAAGGATAAAAAATTATTCAAATTTGATTGAAAATTTTCAATAATTTCAATGTTTGAAATGTAATGATATTTTATTTTGGTATCATTTGAACCAAAATTAAGTTCAAAGTATCAACTATATTTAGAAAGACTGTAGCACTTTATTTGTCATTGTCAATCCAGATTTTCTGAAATAAAAACATCCAATACATTATTTATGTGTTAATTGCGCGCGCGCGCGTGTGTGTTGATAGCTTAAATTTATATCGAAATTAGAATCTTATTTGTAATATCTAATTCCCAATTCCGGGTACCCTCTATTTCGAAAAAGCGTCTCATTTAATCTCACACTCAAGATTAAAACCTAAATTTTGACAGATTTATTCATGATTCCTCATTAAAAGGAATTGACGTTGAATTTTTGAAAAGGTTATTGGCAATTTCTAATACATGAATATCTTAATTACTTACACGTGCCTTACTAAGTTGCCGAAAGTTTCCCTGTAACGTTCTGATGTAATTTCTAAAAATAATTAATATTACCTTTCACTTGAACACGTGATTATATTTTTTATATTACATTTCCCCCTGTTTTTCCTCGTATTTAAATTTAGAAAAAGGGTAATCATCTGTCTGGTGTCTTAAGAATGAGCGAAGAGCAAGCTCAATTTCAAGAAACTTTTTTTAATTGCTCCACTAGAAATCACAAAATGAATGTCATCTCATCGTTACATTTCACTCACGCAAACATATATAAAAAATCAATATGTGTGTGTGATGCGTATTTGTGTGTCGCTGCTTCAAATCAACACCAAGCTTTTTTAAAAACGGTTTTATTCAGAGAGCAATCTATACGTCTGTCGCTGATAGAAAAAGGACGCCCAAGGGAAGTCTTAGTGGCTTTACCACTTATATGTCCAGATGTCTTAAAAACCCTTCTTAGTTAGGAGTTATACTTGAAAGTTAAGGATGAAAAAATAAAAATAATGATCTGGAATTAGATGTGTTCTGTTTGGACTATCTGTTCGGAGAAATAATTGGGTGCTTAATTTAAGACTTGAAGATGTAACGGAAAAAAAAATTAATTGTTAGATAGGAAATTTAATTTTGATCTAATTTAATTATCCTTACATTTATGTATATATATACATTTCATAATTAAAGTCCTTGAAAATTTCTAGTTTTTATTGCTTAAGATTTGTAACAATAATGTAACAATAAAAAATGAATTTCTCATTTACAAGATGGTTATCATAAATTGATTAGTTGAATGATTAGCATATTATTTATTAATTAAATATAAAAGTACGTAATAACTATGTTTTGATGAGATAATCAAATTCAACTTCTTATGTTATACAATGCAGATGAAATTGCTATTTTTTTCTCTGGATCAAAATCGTTTTCCTATTTCAGTGAAAAATAAATGAACAATTAAAATATTTTAAAGGAGAATATACATGCACGCTAACAAGCATATATATAGTTACAATTCTAACAATCAAAAGTAGCATTCTGAATTAAAGTTGATCTAAAAATCACGAGGATTATTGGAGCTCGTATCTCTTTCTCCTAATTTCTAAACTACACCACTGAAAAATTTCGAGACCCTGTATACTTAATTTGCTAGAGTCTTTGTTATTCTACAGAAAGAATATTCAGTGAAATCAGTACTCAATTAGAACTTCCTTATGCTCGAAACCTACTATCATAACCACAATGTTCAGGAAACGCCTAACAATTAAGTAAATGAAATTTGTTAAGCTAGCTACAAGAATTGATTTTTCAAGAAACGCATTCATTTAAAGATAATTATTGAAGATTCTTTGTGTAAATAAACATAATGTCGTGCAAAAAAAATTTTTTTTTTTAATTTGAAAATAAGCTCTACTTGCAGTTTAGTAGTTCTGAAACAAACAAAAAAAAAACAAATCTAACGAAATAATTGAGTTAGTGAAATTAATTAAAAGCAACTTTCTCTTCTTGACCTGATCTTCAGAGACCTTCTCCAAACTTAAAGTAAGAGCTCAAACCATTAAAGATATACATGCCAGAATTCTTTTTAAAATGTGAACAATTTTCTCAAAAAACCAGTAAATCTTCTAAAAGATATTTCGTTTAACAAAAAACGTATTAAAACGAAGGTGGTTAATGAATACTAATGATATAGAAGTGGAACAAATCTTGTACAGAAACATTCAATTTCTAACAGAAGCTTTTAGATTAAACCCTTATTTTTTCATTAGATTGATTCTAAGTTACGCTTTCTGGTAAGGAGATTTTTTTTTAAAAAAATTAATGTATCTGAGAGGATCTCTTCGCCATAAATTTTACGTGCTCTTAGAAAACTTTTTTCCCCTGTTTTCCTACTTAAAAAACTGATTGAATTTATCCTGTAACATTCTAGAATTTTTTTTTTTTTTTTTTTTTGCCAAGAATAAAATGAAGTAGTAAGTTCGAATTTCATTGAATTCATTTCGGATTAAATCCTTTACATTTTCAACTTTAAAGAGTATCTTACGTTTTTCTCTCTCTTGATATATTTTCCATATTATCTCAATTTTTTACATATAATATATTTTAGACGAATTATTGTTTACAAATTTTTGTGCGTACTGCATTAAAAAGTAATTCCAAGCACAGTTTGCTTATCCAATTTTCTGAAAAAACATCATTAATAGCTAGCTTTTAGCCATTAAGTCATGTATTTATACATATATAGCCAGAAGTCACATTCTCAAATCTCAAACACTATTTATCGAAATATTTTACATTGCTGTTTAGAAAAAAGGAACCATGCAATGGTGAAAAAAATAAATCACGCATTAATATTTAGAGATCGTTACATCTTGATGAATAAAAGAAGAAAGGTAAAAATGTGAAAAAATAAGCATTAATCAACAGGGGAAAACAACCTTAGATTTCTGTAGAGAGATATTAATGTTATCTCTATTTTTAATGTTGCAAATTTTATTTACGTGAAATAATATATTGCTCTATTTTTCCAAACATAACGTATGAAGAAAAAGATTTTTGCATTTCTGTAACATATGGGCTGTGATTTGATTTCTTGATTGAAATAAATTCACAATATTTTAGCATGCATCAAGTCACTCTCATCTACAACAAAGTTTTTCATCATTTATTGTCGTCTCTGCCTGTTTATTTGAAGAAATAAAATTAAATTTCCGGCAATAAAAGAAAATAGAGTAATAAAATATATTATAAAGAAAATGGTCACATGATGATACGAAGTATATGTAATTTTTTTATTTATTAACTCCTCATAAAAGAATGTTTCCGAAAGGGATTAAGAGATAAATAAAAATATTACACTTTCTACTAGTTCTTTTAAATATCTAATAATGTCCAAGTATTTTAATTTAAATAACAATTAAATTTGTTATTCATTTAATTTATAATTTTTAATGTATTTCTCTATTAAAGAAAGTAATTGTAACAGTATGCATCGATACATAAGAAATTAGTTTGGTTACAATTAAATACATTCGTTAAATTAATGTTAAATAAAATTGTCAGATGAAATAAAGTTCCCAATTATTTGTGTTTAAATAAATCATCCTTATAAACAGTTAAATAATCAATCATAGGTAATAATGAGCTACATAAGTTTTTTTACAATAGTCTATGACAAACAAAAAAATCTTTTTCACCATGTATAAAATTATTGTGGGGAAGGGGAGTAAATGTTTTTATCAATGATTTCCAAAGAATATTTTTCTGAATAGATTAGACGCAGTAGATATAGAGAGTACTAGTTATTACTTGATATACAAATCTTTAAAAAATAATAATAGTAGTTATAAGCATAAGTACTATCGTTAAAACATTTAAAATAACCAAACTATTTCTTTATTTGCTCTTTTTCTTTGATTGAAAAAATACCCATGACATTTTTTCATTCAAATTCTCCCCCCCCCCTCCCGTCCTTTTTTGTTGTAACCAAAAACAACCCCATTTTCATTTTCTTTGATAAATACAACAAGCAAAATAAAAAATAACTCGATGCCCCCAATCCACTAAAAGTGAAAATCCAGGCAAATCTTTTAATAAACCTATATCGATAACTACATAAATAAATTCTGCCAAAAACATTTATCCAGTGGTTGAAAAATAAAACGCCACTTGGTGCAAATGTTTTCACAAATCCCTGATGTATTCCTCCCCTCAGATTCGCATCTCTCCAACTTAGACGCAGTTTGTTCCCGAGACGAGTTTTCGAAAAATCCAATTTTCTTGCATTTGTGTGTGAGAGCTGTTTTTCATTTATTCAATTTATTCTGTTCGGAAACACTTCAGTAAGTAGTTCTTGCTATATAATATTCTCTTCCCAGATCTCTCTCACTCACACTCTAGCTCTTCCCTCCATCTTCTCAAGCAAACGGTATGACAGGAAAAGAGTTCGATTGCGAAGTGATGCAATGCTAATATTGGCACAAGAGTAGAAGAAGGAAAGTAAACGGAACGTACAACGTGAACTTGTGAGAAAATGTGGCAAGGGTTTTCTCAGACTTCCTTCAAAAATTCTGTTGATTTGTGACAGACTGTTTTCCGAAGGTCCATTTTCTTTTGACGCGTGATCAATGACGTGATAAATCTTCAGGGGGTTCGACGTGAAGAATGACTGACCGCTGTACCAAAAGCCAATATTTTCAAGACTAGAATATAAATGATTTCGGTGTCTATTGAAAGCAAGGTGGATCTTATACAGGTTTAATGTTTGCGGTATTTGGATACTGGTCCCTTTTTTACAGGGAAATCTACATCAAAGTGTATTTTTATTTACTATGTTTAAAAAGGGTTACGTAGGCTAGAAAATGGGATTTATTCTGAGCTCATCAATTGGAAAAATATCATAAGCTTCTCAGTGAAGCATCGACGCCAAATTATGAATCCTGGTATTATCTGCTGGTCATTCATACATCCACGATAGCTAAGAATATTATATTTCTTTCAATTGCGAAAAAATAAACTTATTTTTCATTCATTAAGCGTTTTAAAAAATAATTTAGAAAGGTTCAAGTAATCCAAAATGTTAGGATTGAATAATTTAGAAAGATTCAAGTAATCCAAAATGTTAGGATTGAAACATTTCAGAGAAAATTTTAAAACCCCTTAATAACAGTAAAGAGCATTAAAACAGTTCAAAGAAAAGCAAAAAATATCTCGAAAAACGATTTTCAACCCCTGTGTCTCGAGGGAATTGTAAATGTGTCCCGAACATCAGCAAACATCATAAAAGAAATTATTTTCAAAACAATTTAAGCATACAGTGTTTTAACGAAAAGTAGAAACTATTTCTTATTGATCACACACAAAAGTGTATAATTGCTAAAATAAATAATTCCCAATTTTTAAAAAGTATATGAGAAATGTACAGTATTAAACGTACTATACTTTGCATTAAAATATGAAAAAATAGCGTTCTTATTCCAAAATAAAGTAGTCTTTCGTGGAGGATTAACTTTTTTGTATTAATTAAACAAATTTTTTTTAAGCATCTCGAGTTTTGTATTAATTGACACATCAATATGAAATATATATATATATATATATATATATTTTATTAAATTCATTGTTTATTAACACTGTACTTCAAAGCAACTGAAAGACTATTGGTGATGTACCTCATAATTATGTTCCTCGGTCAAGTAACGAGAACGATACTTGAACTGACATCCCACTCCTCAAACTTCCACACTACGGCACTAAAGGATTTTGAGCCTCGACATTTTTAACGAGCATTAACCCTTCTACTCGATTATAAATTATTTGAAACTCCTACTTCAGATAAAATTTGAGGTTCTAGGCATGGCATTTCTAAGTTGTTATTGATATTCATCCTAAACATCTACTATAATAATTGTTTCGTTGTCAGAAGAACTATTCTCGATTTTTTTTTTTTTTTTTTTGCATTACATTAATAAGGATTTCAGAAAACTCATTATAAGTGTATATTTTCTGTAGTCTACGTTGTTTATTAAATTTTCCTCTGGTTTATTCTAAGCTTTAATAGTGTAATGCACAATCATCAATGAAATTTAATATTATAAAATATTTAATTGTATTCTGAAGTTATATGAGATATGTTTTACTCTTCAAAACGACTGCTTAGTTTGGTAATTAATCTTTATTCCAACATTTTTTATGTTTGTAAAAATTATGAAAAACATGCCGTACACAATATCGTCATTAAGTTATTATTTTCCCTTGCACTTAAATTCACCCATGCTACCTCCTAAGTGGATCATTCTAAATGGGATACGCTTACAGGAAATAATATTTCTAAATCTCCCTTTTGCTAACAATCAAAACGTAGTCACAATAAATGTCCCCAAAACATGGTTATTACAACACTCGAAAGGAACAAAACTTACCAGGATTTACCATTAACCATATTAAGAGTCTAAAATTTTTCTTATTAAAATGAAAGCATGAGGTAAGAGCTTAAGGAAGGGCATTATCTTTCTGCAATAACCTTCAATAGAATCGTTTGTTACGTGAATTTGGAATAAATATTTTATTATGAAAAACTCTGAATTGTAAGAAGAAATCACATTAAACTAAGCTCATTCAAATAACTTATTTTGAATGAGATATATACATATTATCCTTACCATTCTAAATTTTATCGAATCTGGAATTTTAAGAGAATGTACGTTAATTTCATTGATTTATAGAATCAGGTAACCATTTTCATTTTTTCTAAAACAGCACTTCAACTCTGGAGAATATTTACTGAAATAATTTTTTTAAATGGATCACAGCTTCATGATTTTTTACATCCACTTTTCATTAATATTCATAATTGTAAATGAATTAATTTCGTAATGAATTATATATAAGTGTACGTGTGTTGAATTAAATTTGCAAATGTATAAGGGCCCCGGCTGCGGTGATTTGCACACTTGTTTTGCCGTTATTGATTTATTCTTCCAAAACTGCTGAAGCACTGTTCAATGGATCATTTCTGTAACAAGTACGCGTGAAGTTGTTTCACGCGACTTAAGATTAGATGCTGTCCTGTTTAAAAAGGATAAAATTTTTTTGGCTGCATAAGTCAAAGAGATAGCTGAAATTACTGGAATTGAGTTGAGGAATATCCTACACATTTTTAAAATTTGAAAGAATAGCTGTGAACTGTTCAACATCTCATTATAAATGTGATTAAAGAATAATCTTAAATTCTTAGGACCGAAGATCTCTAGAGCAACTCGTGAAAAATAACCGCAAAAAATCAACTGCTTAACTCAAGGCAACGTTCAGCAATCAACATTTGAGCATTTCAATGCACGAGAACTTAAGGTAATGGAATTCACACTTGTGGTGGTGCAAAAAACAACTTGTTTCAGTAGTAAACAAAACAAAAAGTGGCTTTAATTTGCTTAAGATCTTAGACTACTGAGCACCGGAGTACTGTCATGTAATATGGTGATTCAAGCTCCAGTCTATTCCCAAACAATGGGCGCATTAGGGTATAAAGGGAACTTCACAAAGCCATATCCTGTATAGTGCCAACTTGGAAAGCAAATGGATGTACTTTTAGGATCTGTAGTTTTGATGGATCTGGTTAAGGATCAGCAACACTATGTGACGGTAAAATGAAGTCAATGAACAATTTAAAAGTACTTCATGGCCACGTCATCCCATCACTGGATTTTTTTTATTCTTCGATGGAACTGGCGTATTTCAGGATGACACTTCCAATATTCACTGAGCACAAATTATACGGAACCTGAAGGCTTATTCTACCACATTACTTGGCCTCCACAACCGAAATTCTATGGGAAATACTTGAAAATCGCTTACGAGATGGTTCATTTCTTTTGTCCTCAACTCAGTGTCTCAGTGAAATATTACTGCAAATCTGGATGACAATAAGAGTTAAAGCCATACATAATCTTATTGCAACAATTCCATGTTAAATACACACTCTAATCCTAGTCAAAGATGGTTCAACCATATATTAAGACAAGCAATTTTTTTGCTTGTGTTGTGTATACTAAATAGAAAACAAAATAAGCCACATTAAGTAAACTTTAAGGTTTAAACCTTTCACTTTAACTCGTAGTCGAATACGTTTATCAGGGAATTTCATTCTGTTAAAAACTCAACATAACTGAAAAATTTAAAAGCACAGAAAAAATTTTTAAATCCTGTAAAAAATTTAGAGAGAGAAACAGGTTATGAAATTAGATAAAAGCAATTATTGATTTCACATTGTGAAGAAAAAAGTATCTTATACATTTTTTATGCTTGAATGGCTTCAGAAATTTTTCCGAAAAAAGTTAAATTGACTATCCTTGCTTTTCCTGCATTAAACGTCAAGTTTTAATCGAAATATTTAATGGAATAAATGCCGATTTCCTATTCCAAAAGAGAATTCAAAAGTGAATATTTTTCATGGCTAAATTGAGGCATTTCAAATCCGTCTGCAGATTATTTAATCTGGGTGATTTCTGACTCAAAAAAAAAGCTTACATATAGGCTTAGGTTACAAAATAAATGACTGTAATATACAGGAATTTTCGTGTAGCAGCAACCAAAGTTTCACTTCATTTTATTTTTATGAAAGGAATGAGATTTGAAAGTGAACATACAAACTTGGCTAAAATGCTTTTTTATTCTAAGGCTTTAATTCCTTATATCGTTGTTTTTTAAGACACAATCCTTAAAATAAAGTTTTTATTAAACTTTTTTCATTAATATATTGCAATTATATGCTCTTATGAACCTGAAATAATCATTTGATTGTGGTTACGTAAAATATCTATATAAACATCCTTAGACTCTTTTAAAAATTTTATATAATACTAGCTGAAATGCCCGTTCTTTGCACGGGTTAAGTTTTAAAAACAAAAATTTATCTATTACAGAATTATAATATTTTTAGTGAGGGTAAAACCCTGTATAAAAAGTAGTATAACTAAAAGTTAAAAATATTTTTTTCAAATGAATGTTCACATTAGAAATAATTTTAAGCAAATTGCAATTTGGCCTCAAAGTAAATAATAATTTAACGAAAACAAATATTTCAATGTAAGAGAGAAAATTATCAAGCTAAAGAGTAAATAGATATGAATGAATGCAAATATAAATAAAAATTACAGAAAAGTGATAGCAGTAGTGAGTTTCTGCTATGGGAACTATGGGTGAAATAACCTGCAATAGATGAACTGAAAGAAAAAAATTAATGATAAACTGATTCACTAAATGCTGTCATAAATAAGAAATATTAGGAAGCCTTCAACTGAAAAAAAATTAAATTAGCATTGCACCCATACCTCATATAATACTATCTAACATCTCTGTAATACATCTAATATACAGTATTAGATGAAATTAAATACTAAAAGCCTTTAATTAGTATGAACTAAAATCAAAATCTAACTAAAACAGGTCCCCGTTGAAATAGTTCAGAACAAACAACAGTACTGAATGAAACAAATAATAAACCATGTTGCTAAAAAATTAATTATTGAAACCATACTTTTTTGCAACATTTCTATTAAAAATTATTATTTGATTGCAAAGAGCAAAAGAATGAGTACATAAATGATAAATAACTATAATGATAATTGAAATATATATATCCTATATGGACAGTATAAAATAAAATATGCATATGATCCCCAAGAAACTATGTGAGTAACAGATAATAAGAAGCAAAGTTAAACCATGATAGCATGAGACGTAAAATCATTTCAACTCTGAATTTTAAAGAAATCCAGAGGGAAATATGGGAAAATCTTTTCAATGTGCATCTTTTTTCTGTGCAAAAATTTTTACGATCACAAATGAAACAGTTTTCTGATTTGCAAGATTGCCAGAAGCAAAGTAAAGTCGACAAAAAATCTGGTCAAAATGGAATTCAAAAGAAAATATGATTTCAAGGTCACCTTATCATAGTTCCAGCAAATAGTTTTTTGTTAAAAAAAAAATATGCTTTTTTTTTTCATTTAAAACAAAAATGAGTTCTTTTCGGTCATAGGGACCAAAAGGCAAAAAACAGCGATACACAAAAAAAAAATGGTACATTCTGGTTTCTCATAAATAGGAAGCATTATCTTCTTGATATTGCCAACATGTTAATAGTAATTAGTTTGAATTCAATGTCATTTTCTTTCCGTTGTACAATATTTGTGCAATATTTTCAACATTGAACAAAATACTGAATATGACGATGAAGGAAGAATTATTATTAGGAAGGATGAATATTTATCTTCAACGACAGAAATTGGCATAGATATGTAAAATATGTAACATTTATGTGTAAAAAATGTATACAATGCATGTGTATATATACAATCAGCATGAAGAACTGATTGTCAGAAAGAAAATTACTTTGAGCATTTAATCACATCCATAGTTTCCGTGTTCATCCATAATTTTTCTAACATACGTTTTTTTTTTGTGAACAAATGGACATGACAAAAAAAAATTCTGGTAAGAAGTGAAGCTGTAGTTTCATTGATTGTAAAAAAAATAAAAAAAAAAAAAAAAAAAAAAACCTTGATATTTGTGTCATGAATAGGTAATCATGAACTATGATTCTGTTTACAAAAGGTCTCACAAATTATTGTTCGGCTGAAAAATAGACTTTTGAGTCTTTGTATCACATAATCACTGTACCAACAATGATATGCAAGAAAAGGATAGTTCAGAAAAATAAAACTGTGACACTGAAATAGGAATTATAACATCATTTAAATTAAAACGTTATCTAAAACAGAAAAAGTAAGCCTTAATTTTGATAAAATTGCCATAAACAGTTTTGAACAACAAAAAAACACATAACAGAAAATCTTAAATATTTAAAATTGAAATAAAAGAAACAAATAAATATAAAAGTAACCTTACACATAGTATAGAAATTATAATATTAATTCAAACCAAAAGATAACTAAATTAAGCTTTGATGAAACTACCATAAGCAAAATCTTATATGAATAGAAATTCTAACTTAAAATCACAATATTGACAATCTGTTGATCTCAATTAGTTTGAATTGAGTGTCATTTTCTTCAGGTGCATTTGTCTACTTTTTTTTGTTACAATGGAAAAATATGGAATCTACCAATTAAGGAAAAGGGTACTTATGTATTGGCGTTATCACAGCAAAATTTGCACCACAATATCAAAGTAACAGATTCTTATGTGTCTTATATGGAAAAAATCAATTTTGGTGGAAAAAGAGCCACTTTGACTGCGGTGACTGATATTCAGGTGATGACATAGTTTCACGCTATACATAGCCCAAGTACAACTGTATATTGATAGTATCACTAATTTCAGTTTAACAAAAAGAAAACCTCATATATAAATAAAAATTTGTATTAGCCTTTGTATTCTTACGTATTATCATCACCACAGCCAAATTGGCGCTAAGCAAATCACGCTATATCCACCAAAATGTGACTAATTTTTTAGCGCATTTTTCACATAGTGTAAAAAAAGCGCTATTAGCACGCAAATTTCGTCTTCGTTCCATATTTTGTCGTACCTTTTTCTCAGCCAATAAGCAACCGATTGACCTCGGTTTTTCCGCATTTGTGCCCTAGATGAGCCGAATCATATTTAAATTAATTTTTTTAAGCATAGTACACTACTTTCTGTTAGTAAAAAGTTCATTAGTTGCATTATTGTAAAATACAACATGTGAAAACGCGCTAAAATTACTTGGCCATGCCAATGTTTGATACCTTGTTTAATATAAAAACACGCCAGAATCTTTGTTATTACTGCTTAGGACCCAAACGGTTAAGACTGTATTCTGATAGGAAGATGCATCGGTCTTCCAGCTAAACATGTTATATATTTTTTCAATAACTAAATTAGTTTAATATACATTGTTTTACCTTATTTTTGGTATGATTATTCCGAACCTTTTCTGGGTTTAGATTTAATTCTGTCATTTCTTTTCAACTTAAAAATTTGATTTATTTTGTATGTAGTCAATTGTAATACCTATTTTGATTTAAGGCTGTGTCAGGTTTATTATTCTATTTTCATTTTGACCTTTATATGTATACATTTGATTCTTCTGTACTGTTTCTGGTTTTAGATTTTATGTAGTCATTTTTTCCTAGCTTAAGAATTTCTGATGACTTAAGTGTTGCTTTCAAAAATTTCGATTCAATATAAGAAGAAACAAACACATAGGTATCCAAGTTTTTGCCACTGAACCTCATGTTTTTAACAGTTTGAAAATTCTCACCAAAATACAGCAAAGAGATATCCCTTATGAAAAATCTGGAAACCGAAAGAACAGAGTTCAGACAGCCTGTAACTCAGAAGCGGAGCAGTAAGTCCTAGGGTTCAACATGGCAGTTTTATACGCTTCGCCAGATGAGTAGTTGTTCAATTCATGATCAAGTGTAAATACCTTAAATCTATTCCAGTTGTTGATAATAAATGAACAGCCCGTCGAACAATAATACTGGATTGCGCACAACAAATAAGAAATTGAACTGAAGAGACAGAAGCCATCACCATCATTTGGGACAACTTGGCAAGGGGATGTATCATACCTAAAATTCAACAGCTCGTATACTTGGGTCATTGTTTAGAACAACATATTAATCAACATTAACAATTGAAAATAATTACCTCTAATGGTAGTTCATAAAATAAACGTGGCACTTAACCTAAAATAGTAAACACAACATTTAAACAAACATCTAAACAATCAACATTAACGACTGAAAACCATAAAAATGCATATTAAACCAATTCAATTTAGAATTACTGTAAAAAAAAAATTATAACATGAAACCTCTGACCACAAAAAAAAATCAGAAATTCTGGAAGATAAATGACACTGTTTAATCTAAAACCAGAAACAATACAGAAGAATCGAATGAATACATATAAAGGTCAAAATGAAAAAAGAATAATAAATGTGAAGCTGCCTTAAACCAAAACAGAAATTACAATTGACTACACACAAATCAAAAATTTATAAGCTGAAAAAAAAATTAAATCTAAACCCATAAATGGTTCGGAATAATCATTCAAAATATAAGCAAAACAAAAGTGTATATTAAACGAATTTAATTTAGTTATTGAAAAAATACATAATAGGCTCAACTGGAAAACCAATGCATCTTCCAACTGTTATCTACTGTTAACAAATGAGTGTTGTAAATCGGAAAAATAAAATTTAGAAAAAACATTTTCTTAGGATGAATTTTTTCGAAAAACAACTGTAATTCCTCCACTAAGAGTTAAAAAAACGAATAAATATAACCATAAATAAGTATATTTACTATAAAATGTGTTGAAATTCCCCCAAAACAGCTCGAAACATTAATTTTCGCAAAGTTATGACTTGGCATGGCTGATGACGTCATATCTCCATTTAACTGAAAAATCGCATAAAAATTGAATTTTAAAAAAATCTAAAGTGAATTTCGAAAAAAAACTCTTCGAGGTTAATAGCATAACGACCTATAGCTTCTACATGCCCCCAAGTTTCATACATCTGGGTTGCTTCATTTCGCCGGAACAGCTGAAACAAACTCTTTCTTTTATTAGTATAGATTTGAATGTGAACTGAAACGTGCTTTACTTACATCTAGGTAAATGGTTACTCACAAGTGTACAATAATTTTGCTGTTTAGAAAAATTCTTATATATTCTCAAATCTATCAATATTTTTTTTATTATTTAAAACAAATTAAAGGGAATAAATTAAAATGTATACTTCATACAAAAAAAAAATACAACGAAAAATTTTTAAAAATTCTTTTTTGCTATTTTTTCTATTTACTCTATTTCTTCTGAGTTATCATTTTTTGTTACATAAAATACTGAAGAACACAAAAAAATTATTACTTAATACTAAAATATTTCTATTAATTAACCCCTTAAGTGCCGCGGGTGTGTCTACACATCCTTCAGAGCTGGTGTCTTTAGTGCCCCGGACTTGTAGACTCGTCCTTCCAAAGTAGGACTTTTTGTACTGTGCTGCTTAGTTAAAAAACTAGTAGTTCCACGGCTTTGGAATACAGTAACATGACATTGACAGTGCTTCTAAAGAATTGACTTATTTCAGAGACGAGGCGAGAAAGGAATTTGAAAGGGTATGTTCCAAGAACAATGGAGTTCCTAGCTAAGGAATTTTCCTTGTTTTTTCGTTTGATTGCGTTTTCTATTTTTCCTTTGTTGTCATTTTCGCTTACGGTATGTAATAGGGGCTTTTTAATTTTTTTACGAATGCACTGAATGCGATACTGGTTATGTGTTCAACTATGTTTCAAGATATATCACAGAACAGCAATTATTATTTTTTTAATTATAGTGTAACTCTAGATATTTTTTTTTTCATTTTATTATTTTATCCTTTTTTTTTCTTTCTTTTTTAAAGTGAAAGTAAACAATTTTTAGGTGAAAAAGCACGCATTTTCTTTTTCCCCAGTGAACCGCGTAACAACGCAAGCCTGTTGAGAAACATTTTTGCACGGGGGGGGGGGGGGGTTGAATTTCGTAACTTTTCCTCGGCAGTTAAGGGGTTAATTAAACATCAGAAATGTCTAGAGAATCATTTCAATTCTAGTGAAAAATTATGCTCAAGTAAATTGTACATAAATAGTTGATGAGATATGTGATATTTAATGAAAAGTATACAATTCATTATTAGTTAAGAATATTTCTTAGGTTTTGTACATTTATATGTTCGGATGGAATTAAGATATTATACGGCTTAGAACTCTTAGGATAAGGTACGTAAAAAATATCTTACAATACATTTCATGCATTGTTTCCTACAAATAAACCTTAAAGGATAGATTTTATGTAAGATCTAAAGGTAAAAAATAGAATTTTAAAAA
This sequence comes from Trichonephila clavata, assembly GCA_019973975.1. Taxonomy (NCBI): domain Eukaryota; kingdom Metazoa; phylum Arthropoda; class Arachnida; order Araneae; family Nephilidae; genus Trichonephila; species Trichonephila clavata. Next base: position 163,507 of record BMAO01019870.1, on the reverse strand, counting down.
TGTGCTCAAATCGAAACAAAAACTTACAATTTAACATTGTATCTCAAAATCATATTTTAATAACCTCGTGTAAATCATTAGGCAGGCATCAAACCTTTAAAACGCTCCCGATAAGTTCTTAAGTGAATATTTTTAAGACTGAGATAGAATTCTTCACAATGAATATTTCTATTTTATTTTATTTTAATCAAAAAGAATATCACACATATAGTAACTTAATAGCTGTATTTGCCATGGTATTTTGTACGTGTGGAACAATTTATAAATAACAATAACATAACAAATCGGATAAATAGCTCTTTTTTTCCTTATTTTATTTTGAAAATTGCATGATCCACAAGCAGATTTAATAAGAATTTTATCAGTTCTTATTTTACATTCAATATCAATTTTTAATGATTACATGCGTATATATATTGTGTGTGTGTGTGTGTGTGTGTGTGTGTGTGTGTTATACTGTAAATTTTTCATTAAATGATATCATCAGTAGTAGTTTTTAAAAAATTTTAGGCCAGTGTGTAACATATTGTAGTTTTTTTTATTTTACACCTTTTTTTGTTTGTTTTTTACTGTGTATTTTTTTAAGAATCCGTTTTTGCCTGAGGATAATGAAATTGATTCTGCGACAAATGAACCTTTTTACGTTGAATATCCAATTTTAAAGCATTCAAGCGATAGAAAGTGTGACGAAAAACTAATAAATCTTCTTCACTTCAAAGTTTATCAGAGATAAATCGTACATAAGCCCTAACTACATAAAATCAAAAAGTACATGTTGAAACATGTATCAAAATAAATTTTATTTAATTCCTTCCTTTTCGTCCCCGTGAAAATGACGGGGTAAGGTTTCTTCCTTAATTTCTGGAGCTCGTGATATTTCCGGGCTAGAACATTAAAAAGTACGCACCAAAAAGATTAAAAACAATCCAGGACAAAAATATTTATTTTACATACCCCAGAAGCAGTACCAGTTTATTTATAATCGAATTAGAGATAGTTGGTTGTGATTTTTAATTAGTTTATTTTAAACTATACTTATTTTATACAATTTTCTGGAATAAAAGGTAGGTATTTTTTATCGTCATCTTGAAAATAATGCAATTGTTAAAGGGTTAAATTGTTCATAAACTTAAAACTCATATTTTTGAATTCCAAGTTTTTTTACGATCCTACATCAATTAATCACAAAATATTTATCAAATATCTAAGCCATTCAGAATAGCATAAAGACAAAACAATTATTTTTGCTTAAAAAATTAAGAAAAGGTTAATCGACAGAACTTTGAGATTTGCTACAATTAATATTTAAATGACGGTAATGTACAATGCAAAACGTTGAATTTACTTAAGACGTCAAAGTTTCTTAGACATTTTCAAAAGACTAATAGCATAAAGAATCTAAAAATTTCGTCTTGCTTACAAAGAGAAACGTTAAGCAAACACTTTCTTCTTATTAAAGATTCGTAATTGCCCTAGCCGGAAAAAACGTCACTGAGCTTTGAAATGAATGTTTGAAGCGTGAGGAAAAAAGAAAGAAATTATTCTCGGAGGGACTGTTTTTCCCTTCTGACTTTTAAAGAAGAAAGAGAAAGCCTCAGGTGTTTTAACCATTTATTAATTCAATTCTCAAATTATTCAGTGTTTTTATACATATATTCAGCGATACAAAAGAGAACATTGTCACTTCAGAGTAAAAGGTCTTTAGATATTATAACGTTCTGGTTTATTTTATGCTAAAAACTTCTCATGAGCTATCTAAAAAAGAAAATTCTATGTTTTCGGAACTCTGTAATCAAACTATTTATTCTAAATCTTTGGATGCACTTATTTATATTGATGGGATATCATTTGTCATAAAAAGTAGACTATATATAGAAGCTAAGACTATCATGACTAGAGTTATCTTAACTTTGTAACTATTGGGTGTATAGTTTTGAATTTTTTATTTATACATAATTTTTAATCGAAAATAACAAAACTGCTGTTAAAAAGTTTGTACAACCAATTTAATGATTTTTAATTTCCTGTATACCGTTAGTTTCCAACGATAAGCTTTATTTTTTGAGGATGGGAATCTTTAGAAGTAGAAATTTTCTTCTAATGCACACGATCTTTAATCAAAAAGTATATTTCAAAGTATAAAATATAATTTAAGATCAGTATTTTCATTTTATCAAGTACAAACTTCTTTTCATTTTTCCTATTTTAATCGCATTAATTAATTAATTACAGTAATCTAGAGAACTGCTGTGAGTTCTAGTGTCAGTTTCAAAAAGACCGTAGCGTAGATTAAAGTAGTTAGTCTATATTAGATCCATTTGAGTTTAAAATTCTTCACGTGGAATTTTTGTTTCATGACTTTGGCACAAAAGGAAGTCCCTCCCCTGTAACCTCATTTAGAGAAAATTTGGTATATGATGAATAACTGGCTAGAGTTTTTAATTAAATTGGAAAAAATTGGATCGCTAATACACTTGTTTATGATGTCTCGCAGATATAAACGAAAAATAGCACATGAATGCATAAAATGTCAAAAACCATTGTGCATTTAACGTAGTCAGAAAATTTGTATTGACTGTTGCATTGATATATCGTAACCTCTGCATATTTAGAAAGTAAATATTATTTAGAAAATTTCAATAAAAAATATTTTTATGCTTTATATCTTAAATTATTTTTAGCATTCATGATTTTCATATTTTTTTTGTTCCTTTGGTTTTTTTTTTTTTTTTCATAGAACACAACAAAAAAATATTCATCTTTTTTTTCTTTCTTTTTTTTCATTTCGAGATAAAATTTTGAAATAAAACCGGATTTTCGAAAATAAATGTTTAGTTGTATTTGGTAGACAGAGAAAATCATATAAATTAACTAAATATTTGGGAAATTTAATAATTGAAGTTAGTTTTATATTATTTTTTCATTCGTGTTTTTTTAGACTGTGCCACAGTAGTTGTGAAACGAAATCTATCTGCAGTAGGTTTATGATTAAGGCTAGTTCCTATTAAATTCAAACATGGAATTCATTAAAATATAGAATTGATACTGGGATATTACAGATATTGTGATTTTCTATACATTTCAACTTGCTTCAACGCGTTTTTGAATGTTAATTAAATTTTTCGCTAGCTTTTGTTAATTTTCTTTTACTGTAAACCATTTTGTGTTTCAACTTTATGGCTCACAAGCTTTGAATACGTCATTTATTTCTAGTTTGCGTGATTAACAGATATTTTTATTTATTGAAATTAGAGAAATAAATAATTTTATTTGATTCTGAAAGAGTAAATAATTATGTGGAAATTTTAATCATTTATTAGTCAAAATTATTTGATTGACTAACAAAATATAAATTGATAGGAATAAACATGCATACTCTAAAGGAAAAAAAAAAGAAGTTAAAATGTTGTCTCAATTATTTTTGATAAATCATAAATTTGGAATTTAGGTTAAGATACAAGCTTGGCTAAAAGTTAAAAAAGAAAATATGATTTTCGGAACAAATTTATTTTACTTTACAAGTCATCATAGAGAGATTAAGACACAATATACTGTTCAATAAAATTGCTCATAAGCTTATCAAAATGGGGCTCACTATAAGTTGCGGTATTATTGGAAATTATTTTAGATTTATGGAACTAGCATGATTTTTTAACGCTCATATATCAGAATTTGTTTCTAGTTAAAAGACCTAAAGATTAGATAGTACTTTTGTTCAATCTATAAACATATCTTTGCTTCTTTATTTAATTTTTACGTAGATAAGAAATTACTTAAACATTCTCATCATTTGGGCACTAATGTATTTAGTTAATGAAACCAAGTACAATTTTTCTGAAAGAGGTGCTGAAAGGAAAAAGAAGAATAACTTGCAATCTACGAAAGAATTATATCTACGTGAGCAAGGGTGATGAAACAGTGGCAATCTTACGTACATCGCAGAAAATAAGGCAGAAACAATGAGAGCTTTTGTACTTTTAGTAAAATTGTTTTTATATTGTAAATAAAATATACAGCTTAAGAAAATTGTCATGTTAATTGCAAGTTTATCACGCGTTTAGTTTAAATCTGAATTATATAAAATTGAAAAGAACATTTCCCTTTAGGAGTATATAATTTTTTCAACTAATTTGGAGTTCATTTTCAAATGAAAAGAAACAAGTAGTATAAATAATAGCTTTACTATACATATAAGTAAAGTCACAATTACATATTCAGTGGTGCAACATATCATCGACCTTTGCATTCTCCTAGTTGTTCTTACTTAAATAGCCCATGTGAAAGTCTTGACAAACCCCTTCAGCAAAACTTATTTGCAAACTCTCAGCATAACAGGTACAAAAAAGCCTTTACCTCAGGGAGCAATCAGTATCAATTGAAGTGGTGTAAAAGATATGAAAGTTCCAATTTTTGATAAATTTAAGATCTGAGGAATATAAGAACATTCAATTATATCTCAAATTAAATCTGTGTTAAACTATTGGAAAATTAAGCGGTATCCGACTACGTTCGGAACCATGATTTTTCAAAAGAGTGCAAACGAATATTTTTTTTATATATTTAGCGTTACTTGCATTATAATACACGTATAAAATTGTTTTAAGAATATTATTACAATAAAAAATTATTTAAATGCAATATGTTGGCAAAAACGGAACTCTTAGAATTACCTATTTTCAAAACATTCTCCTTTTATGAAAAATGCTTCTATAATAATAATATTTTGCTTATATATAGCTATGACATCTCCAGAGAGCTTGAACTAGGATTTCTGAAAAATTCACACTATTTTCAGAGTTACCACCAATTAAAATAATTATTGGTGTTTTTTTATTCTATTTCTATTTATTTTTTGCTCAAATGTCTCCTCTCTAATGTATTTAAATATGGATAAATATCCACTTCTAAAACATACGTTTCAAAAATCCTAGTTTAGGATCTATAGAGAGGTCTGATCTATATATGGACAAAGTATTATTATTATAGAAACATTTTCCACATTAAGAGGGGAATGTTTTGAAAGTAGCAAATTCTGTGTTAATCTATTTGCCAAAATATTGCATTTAAATAATTTTTTATTGTAATAATATTCTTAAGACAACTTTATACATGTATTCCAACCTAAATAACACTAAATATTAAAAGAATATTCGTTCTTACTCTTTTTGCAAAATCACGGTTCGAAACGTAGTCGGATACCTTAAGCAATAATTCCTACTCCCGACGTCAATTCACCTTATTCTATATCTTCTTGAATGTTTCCTTTCAATTGCTTCCCAGAATAATCATGTATAGGAAACTGGAAGCAGCAATTGACTTGAATTCCTGATGGATTTGCCACTTCAAGAAATGAACGTTGACTCTTTGAAAGAAGTAAAACAGACAGAACCAAGTACAATTTTTCAAAATGGGTAATAAGCAAACCTTACTAAGTTTTAATATAATCCAGTAACATTTCTCTGTTTCATTATAATTTTTAAATAAATTCATTAGATTTTTAAATTTAAAAAACTAACAACAAAAAAGTAAATCCCACGCATTAATTATATTGAATATTTTTCTGTATTGGCAAAACAGAGTAATATTACTTTAACTTCAAACCATTTTAAATTTTGAAACTAATTATGTGCATTGTACTCTCTTGAAAGAATTTATAAAAGACTCTTCACTCTACTTATCTATTAATATTCTTTCCAAAGTCATTCGTCATTGAATTATCCAACTATAAAATTTAAAGCTGCTAGTTCTTAAAGATGTGAATAATTTAAGTAAGTAGCTACATTAAGAGTCGAGTAACCCTAGAATACACAGCGCTACATTTTAAATTGCAGAGATCGACTTAATGAGCATTAAGATCAGTATCATAAACTAATAAGTTGACTGTAACTCCTGGGAGCAGAAGTATATATTTGAAATCTTTAGGGATGGATTACTGATCCTTTTAAACGCTAGAGCAGAAATTGGATGTATTAAGAAACTCCTTTGAGAAAAGGAATTCCTAAATTGAATTATTAGTGAAATGTTACTTTCAAATGGAATGCTCATGATTTACTGATGTATCGATTTTTTTTTATTCTCTGTTCTATAACTGCATTTTTTTTGGCTCAAAGAAACTTCAATCAATTGTAATAAGTTTAAATAGCCAAGAAAATAGATATACGAGGTATGTGATAATACGTATTAAAGAAACGAGTTCATTATTGAGTGTCAATATATCATGTTTTTTATAATAACCATACTTTTAAAATAGATAAATAAAGCCTAGAATGAGAAACAATTTTTGAAGTATATAAAAGTATAAATTGATTATTAAATATGTTCATTATATTATTAGTTATTTAAAATCAAATCAATTGTGTAAAATTACCATTAAATGCAATGACAAATAAATATCATTTTAGTAGAATTTAACCTGATTAGACATTTTTATTTGGAAATAACTGAATTCTGACGCAAAACTAACTTCTACTGTTGTATTAATTGAATAAATTTATAATATTGAATTCACAAAATGTCTTCCACTTCGCTATTTAAAGCTGATTATATCCTTCGGTGCATAATGCAATCAGTGATAACAAAAATTGGTTATTAGAATATTCCAATCGAAACTTTATCTGAGTTTAGAATTGAAAATTTAGTTAACTAATTGCAAATAATATTTTAAAATATGGTTTCGGAATAATATTTATATTTGCAAATTGGCTAGAAGAAAGAAATTGCGGAGCCTTATTTACGTACCCCAAGTACTGTATAAATAAAATCTTTCTGCGAGAAGATAAAATGATTATGTTTACGTATGTTTATAACTCTTCTTCGTGTGTGTGTTAATTAATTTAATTAAAAAAACCATACTTGTGAAAAATATATAGGTATCAGGTATTTTAAATTTTTGCCATTTTTGTCTCATAGAAGATATAATTAATATTTAAGCAAAAAGTGTGTGTTTTTAAATTTCTATGAAACGTTTAAATGTTTTAGATATAAAATAAATTTTTACGTTCAAAATATTTTACCAATGTTTTGCTGTAATTCTTAGACTAATAAAAAACAACTTCATCCTGAAAAAATTTTAATGTATGCGATTGGTATATTCATTAGTTTTATAAGCTTAAAGAGCTAAACACTCATTAATACAAGAAATAATGTGTAGCTGTGATGGAGACACAATTCTAAATACAAGAAAAGTGGGTGGTTAAATATAAATAAGTTTTGAGAAAAAATAGACGTCCATAAAGCTCATGGCATTTTTGAAGTCTAGAAGCTTCTTTTTGACGCTATCCAAAATATGTTGCATGCAAATGAATTTAATATAATAAGTTGAAAGTCAATTGCATCGAAAAAAGTTCATTTATCGAAAGCTTTGGAAGATATAATAGAAATTATTAGAACATAATGGTTTTACGCCTATTAATACACTTTCTTTTCAAATAAAATAAGAAATAGAAATGAAAGTTAGCTATATATTTCTTAATTATTGAACTGGTATTTTAAAGTATATCTTCAACTTTACTAATGTTGTTGAAAATAAAGTAATTTTTTTCCTCTCAAACTCTACAAATATAAAAAAGAAAATCTTGATTTAATTATTAGCAAATAGAAATAAGGTAAATGTCTTTAAAAAAGCTAAATTATTATCTGAGAGATCAAAACTTTATACTCTAAAAATTAAGAATTATCAGAAATGAAAAGTTTTAACTCATTTTTCGGATATTTAGTTCAACAACTATATATATAAGTATGATATTCGGTCATTTTAATTTAAAATAGAAGAGCATAGTGCATCTAGAAGAAACTTATTATGCATTATTCATAACCTCTCGCTCGCACCCTTTTTTTTTTGTCGGTATCTAAACAGCATACTAAATTTTGATAACATTAGAAACTAAGCATAGCATAATCATAGTCCAAATATTCTTCAAAAAATTTGTATGATTCATCACAGACATACAGATTAAAATAATTTTTCAGATGCAAAAAGTCATTGTTAATGCGATATCTTTCTAGCGAAATGTCATCATTACAGAAATTTTACAGGGGGACATGGTACCTCATTATTTTGTTTGCTATTAATTTCTCCCTCTTCCACGCTACAAGTCCGGGGTTCAAGTCTCGGGCTGGGCATGATCGACTCAGCCTTTCATTTCTTCAGTGGGTCGATGAATGAGAACCAAGCTTGATTGGGAACTGAACACTGGGGGTTTCGCGTAAGTCTGTCCCCTTGACCGAAACATCTGGACATGCATCCCAGCGCCTAAGCTCACGTAAAACAAGATAGGCACAGTAGGCCTTGGCCCTCATGAGCTATTGCGGCACTGAGTTCTCTTCAGTTATTAATTTCTCCAATCCATTTAAAGATACTCAAAAATTATTTCATGCTAAATTATTTGAAATTGAAACTTATAGCGAGAGAACGATTTAAAACTAAAAATACATACAATATCGATACATATCTATTCTGATACGTACTTAAATATTACATGAAACCAAAAATATCTTGCAATTTGCTTTTAGCTCATCGTAAACATTGTATGCCTTTTTGCTGGAAATATGTCTGTTTCAACTTTGTTGATTCTTCCTAATTAAGCACATTATAAAAATTAACTACTATGAATGAAATTCATCTCCACTATATGTATGATGATTATCACAGGAAGATATACTATATTTATTTGACGCTCAAAAAACTAACCGTATACATTCTAAAATTCTAACTTCACAAAGTATTAATGAACAAGTTTTGAGATTTTTTTATTTTTTCGATTTTAAGCCATTTAACTTTAAACATGTTAACTTTATTACAAACAAAATTGCATAAATTCCATAAAATATTCATATAACTGAACGAATTTTCCCATGCAATCACGTAGCAAGAAAATCCGAAAGTACTCGGATGAAGGGGTCTTAAAAATATATAAAAAAAAAAGAGTCACGAGGAATAAATTTTTTGCCATTCCATGAATAAATTTTTTATTCTCTTCAGAAAATTTACTACACACATTATTTAAACTAGTGTAAGAGTAAACATCACATTCCTAAAACTTATACAATACAAAATCACCATTCAAAATAAAGCACACATTTATTGCGGAAATTATTTTAAAATGAATTAATTTTTATACTGTGAGGAAAGATTATTTAGCCATTCTTTCAAACAGCAAGGTTAAAATACATAAAATAATGTTGAAGTGGGAATAACTTTCATAATCAATAGATTTTGTCTGTTTTGACCATCCAAAGGCACTCCCTCGCCATAATAGAAAATCTAGGTATAGATTAGAGACCATGAATGCTGATTTTTTCAAAGAACTAAGGTAAAATATGCATATTTCTTCAAAGAAATAGACTATTAAACGTCAAAAATGCTGAATCATTCCGAAAAATAGTTTCCAAAACTGTGCAAAAGAAAAACAGTCGATAGCAACTTTTTAGCTGCCAACAGAAGAATGTAGCAAGAAACTAAGATTGATGAATGGTTTGCTAGATGTCATAGAAGATAATCGGTATGGAAATCCGTAAGAAGTCTGGGCGAAATGGAATTTTGTAGCTTCCTGAAGCACAAAATCTATCTTAGCCTACAACTTATCGTATTTAATAACAGTAATTTTATAACATCGTTGAAAAGCCCATCATTTAAATTGGTTTAAATGTGCAGTAAAACGTCTTGAGAAGTTTGTGATACGTTAATTGATAAAAAAAAACTAAAAAATTTATGTTGCGCATAAACTCTATATATTGAATAAATAACAAACCAAAAATAAATTCAATTAAAAGTGAAAAAAAGTTTTTTGAATTGGTTTTTCGAACTCATTTTGTGTAAATCATACAAAAAATATATATTTAAGGATCCATCCCAATATTATAAACAGTTTTAAAAAATAATTACTTCATCCCATTTACCCCGAAAAGAAAAAAAAGGGAAATAAATTAGTAAAAGAAAACAAATAGAAAAAATCGTTAGAGTTTTACATTCATTTATCTGTTTGATATTAGTATTAATATACCATATAATGTTTCTAAATCCAGTTAATGTAAATTAACTTTAGACTGCGTGGATGTAAAGTAAAAATGTACCGAGTAAATCTCTTAATCAAAAAAAAAACATTTAATATGTTTTCAAAGACAACAAAGACATTTTAGTATGTTGTCAGGCTCCATTACTAAAGACAGAAAAACAAAATCATAAGTATCTTCGCTTACTTGAATGTCAAATTTGTTAAGAAAAAGAATGAGGAAGAAAGAAAGAAGGGATAAAAAGCAGGGATTGAAATTTTGAGAGAAAAAGAGTCCAGAATTGAGGCAATTAAATAAAATCTTGTTTTTATATATTTTTTGTGTTTTTCTTCTCCCTCAAAAACTCCACTCCACATAACTTTGAAAGTTATTTTCATAGCAAGAGCGAGCATCTGACATTGCGATTAATGTGTCAATTATATTCTGACATAAAAAGGTAGCTAAAGACTTAAAATATCATTGGGCAAACTATATAAAAAGTAAAAAGGGACTCTTTTCACGAATTAAAAAAAAGGAGAATGTAAGACCTTTTTCCTCTCTTCGTACGGTTTTTTGTCTTCTGGCTTTATTACCATTTGAGAGGCATTTTCTTAAAAAACGATTAAAAGAACCAAGTGTTAATCAATCAATATAAATAAAATGTAATTATATCTGAAATTTTCCATAGAAATAAAGGCAGAAAAATGTATGAAATTCACGTTTCGTATTATTTTTTTATCTTTGGATACTTAAATTTATACGCAAATTTTTAGAACTAAATTTTTGAAGTGATTATTAAATTCTACTTATGAATTTTCTATTACAAAATTTGTAAATATTTATGAATTTTTCTAAACTTTTAAAATATTCTTAAGAAATTAATATTGTTCTTAAAAGTAGAATAAAAGCGTTTTTAAAAGAAACTTCAAAGATAAAAATCATACTAACAGTGACCATTTTATATTAAAGTGACAGTGAAAGTGACGATGTTTAAATGAATACTATTTTTGATCATCAAGAGAGGCTAAGAGTTATCTTTGCGAATGTTAATAAAATTATTAAGTACAAATATTGTACATTTCATTTGGGATATTTCCATCCTATTTCATATAATTTCGATTCAATATATGTCGCATGACAGTGTATTTTGCTAAATATTTGTGCGTGTGCAATACTCAAACAGCTTAACAGGCTAAACATCATACGTTGTGGAGATTAAACTACTATTTTAGAATCAAATGGCAACATAAAGCAGCACAAAGAGGAAAAGGCTGTCATAAATTTTTAGGTAAACCCTTTTACTCGTACTGTATTTTTGTTATCATTCGTCTAAGCAGATCATGAGAAGCAATGTCAAAAAGTATTTTGAAATGATTAGTACGTGGATTCATTTAATATGATATTGTAGTTAGGAGCTTAATGTTCATAGATTAATTATTTTTCTTTTAAAGAATTCTACTAGAAATATCTCTTTAATAACCATAAAAAAATGTGACATAATTTTAATTTGCATTTATTGGCTTTATTTTTATTTTAAAAAAAGAATAATCAACACCAATTTAAATACAATTCTATTACTATCTGATCATGCAGTGAAAAGAGAATCCCCAAAGCTTCTTCTCTATACATTGACATCTATCTTTAGAGTATGTAGCTGTAATATTCATAAGTTTGCCTTGTGATTATAATTTGAGAAGACAAAACTGTCTTTTCTTAGAGTATTCATAGCTTCGCCTGTATAGACATGATGAAAATCTAGAAAGTGTTTGAAAATAACGAACAATAATCATTTTATCTTATTTTATTTTTGCTCACACCAGCGTTCTACTATTTTTATTAACTTTGTGCTAAATTCAACTTATTATTAGCTATAAAAGCTATGATATTAATTACCTGATATTAATATCTTAAAAATATCCTTTTTGGAATAGTGACAAACTTTGATAAAATAATTGCCTGTAATTCTTTGCAGCTTCTCAAGATAAGAAAATCTAAAATTTAATTTCTCATTTTTTTTCCAGTTAAATCTAATAAATCATTTTTACTTTTTCATTTATTTAGTTTATTACTTTGATGACCTTTAAGAGCTAGTGGCAAAATTGCGAAATAAACAGAGAAAGTGTAATAACTTTCCGCCATTGTTGTTAACAGCATTGTAAATGTTCTATTTTTGTATATACTCTACTACTCCACTTCTAATGCGTCATTCAAGAAGTGGTTGAAATTTGAACCCCTAAAATCCACAAAATTTCTAAAATAGTAACGCTGACGAAAAGAATTAAGTCAAAAAAGAACTAAACTGAGAATATTACTTTTTTACATTTTATACTAGTTCTAATATATAATTTATTTAAAAATTATGTATTATAAGTAATTGCTCAAAGTGTACGGCACTTATATTATTAAATATATGTCTAATAAATCATTTATTTCAGGTTAGAATTTTTAAAATGTGATTCTAAAAGTTTGAAGTAATATTTCTAAAAGGTTAGAATTAAGGCATTTTGGGTACCTTGAAACATGGAAAATCCTTGAACATTTTTAGTGAAAAAAAAAAGTAAAAAGAATTTAATAAAAGAAATGTTTCTTTCTAAAAATAAATGAATGCGTGACTTGGGGAAACATCACCATAAATATTCATATCATTGAAGAAAAATATTATTTTATAAATAAATTATTACCTTGAGAGAGAAGGAATCAGAATTTAATTCATAATTTTATATACTTTTTATATATTTTATCTAATAATCTCAAGAATGTTTTAAATGACGAATACGAAGTTTATCAGATAATAAGCAAGTGTAAGGTAATACTCGTAAATATGAAATAAAATATGATATGGGAGAATTGCTAAATTGCTGATTTCCTCAAGTATACTTAATAAATAACAGATTTAGTACTCAACAGCACTTAGTAAATATCAGAAAAAAGGTTTGCAAAAGTTTCATATTAAATTCAGCCAAGAAATTAATATTTCATGAAAATTTTTATACATAGTATTATTTCAGAGATGAAAAAATTTTACACATAACTATAGGATCAGAATATATAGGATTTTTCATTTTACAGTAGCAAAATGAAAGTCAAAGTACATGAATTAAATTGTGAAAAGGGAAGAATATTTCATGCAGAATCTTTATTTCCTTTCACAATGAAACGATTCTGCATTTTGATTGTTTGAAAGTATGGGGTACATTGATAGTATATATTTACAAAATATGTCGAAGGGGAGATAAATAAGATGAAAGAGAGAAAAAAATTATAATGACTGTATAATAATCGTTTGTATCGTACCTATTTTTGTATTGATAAAATTTTTGATTATGTTCAAAATATATATTCCGGGAAAAACAGACTATTGACTTTGATCTGAGTTTCTTAAATACCGTGAGAAAAAAAAGGTTAGTAATTTGAACTCTCGCAATCTGTTCTGATCTTTCACTATTCTAATTCGAAAATATTTCCTTGATCTTGAATGTCTTTTTTTAATAAAAATATGTCAAGTTGTCGTTTGTTAGTACAGACTATCATTATAATTTTTAGCATTAGTTTTGCAGATTTTCGAAATGTACAAAATTCCATAAAGTAAATGCCTTACTAATATGCACACAAAGAGAATTCTTTTAAGAAAATGAGATTCCGAGATGACTAAAAGTTTAAATATATGCACTAAAGGTTTAATTAATAAAGTTAAATGTATTAAATACATATATATATATATATTCAATTATATAATTATTTATGGAAGTACTCCTTGTTTATAGTTTTTTAAAAAAGGGCAAACAGTTAATTGAGTAAGAAATGCTATTAAATAAAAATTAAAAAAGATGAGTCTCACAATTCCTTAGATAAACTTCGAAAATCTTGTTCCAAAAATTATTAAAAGAAAAATTTTCTAGAAATTTTCTTTTTATATACGTCACCTATGAATTTAAAGCTGAGCATTAAACAATTTAGTTTCTAAAAATATTCATTTTTAAATTAAACCGAATATTTTTTCCTCTTTTAAGTTATATATGCTATACTTGATTTTTTTAAGAAAAAGATTCATTTTTAGTACGTTTGTTTTTACATTACGGAACAGAGATTCTATGCATTATTTTCCGGGAGAAATTTTCGATTATCCACCAACAATCAAAATGCAAAGCCCTTTCAAATTTTGTCGTCCTTGAAGAGGTGTAAGTTTCTGCAACAATATTCTGGAACTCAAGTTTCTGACCCCCCCCCCCCAATTTATTTATTCCTGTAGAAACAGATCTTTAATAAAAGTTTTTTTTAGAGAAAAATGAATTGTTGCCCTCCCCATTTATGCATTAAATACAAAAGCTAAAGCTCGACTACTCCAACTATAAGTAGCAATTTCCCAATGAAAAATGTTGCGTGCTAAACTATTTCGTCAAAGAATAAATTTTCCACCCATGAAGTTCCAGTGTTCTTGACGAGAAGAGCAAGAGCTTATGCAATTCTTGGATCGACCATTTTACGCTCGAATGGAAGCCGAAGTTGAGAAGTGGAGAAAATAACTTTTTGCAGCTGTTGTCAAATACTTCGTGCGTACCATTGGTTTTTCCCGTCGTCTTATATCCCAAAGCGTACATGAATAACGATTCCATATTTTTTAGCCTAAAGTGTTTTATGAATGTTCCAGTAAAGGGCTTCAGAAAAGACAAACGCATCTTTCTAGGAAAGTCTCCAGATGTAGTGTTAGAAAAAAATGTTAAGTATCTCTAGATAAATTGCCTAAAAGAAAAGCGTTTATTTCGAAAATATTGGTAACGATGTAACCACATTGATATTTCGAAAAAAACCCAATGCATGCCCGTTCTAGTGATTTGGTAAGCATTTATATACTTTGCTATTCCTCTTACAAGTTGTGAGATTATTTTCATTACATAAATTGCGAATTTGTAAAACCTTGTCACTTTCGTTTGTTCCTGTGAAAAATAATCTTATTTTTTATAGAAAATGTGAAAACATTTAAATCTTTAATCTCCTATTTTCTTTCATTTCGAAGTATGACTTTCGGAATAAAAGTATTCACAAATTATAAGGAAAATGTTAAAAAAGAAAAATAAGGTTCAAAAAATGACACAATAAAACCAAAATAAATTAATTGCATGCAAAAAAAAATCTTTAATTAATTTTATTATTAAAGTGTTAGATGTCATCAAAAATTAAAGAATACTAAAATTATAAAACTTTATAAACAACTGACAAGCAATATATAAACTAAACTCAGTTGCGTGACAACCCATAAAGGCCAGGGATTACTGTGCCTATCTCAGTATACGTAACCTTGGGCGCTAAGGTGCATGAGCAGATGTTCCGATTAGGTGGTCAGTTTGAAGCGAAAACCCCAGTGTTTAGTCCTCAAGCAAGCTTGGTACTCACTTATCGAACCATTGAAGGGATGAAAGGCTGAGTCAACCTTGATCAGTCCGAGGATAGAGCCCCGGAACGGTAATATGGAAGCGCGATACGCTACCACTCGGCCACTGAGCCTGTCAAGTAATATATGCCTGGCATTTAAATACAATATCTAGTATCTAATAATCTGAAAAGCTATGCAGTTAATTTATATCTAAGAATTATATTCATATATTTGTCTTTTTTATTGTCTTTATATATAATGTTGCTGTAAAAACTCTCTGTCTCTCTGTATATATGTATATAAATAGTTCTGTAATTTGCTCTACAAAATAATTATCTTTATATATATTTAAATTTTCTTTTTGAATTCAAATGAATTCGTGCATTACTTGATCAATATAAAAGATACAAAAAAGGCTGTGTATTATCTCTTCAAATTAGCACCGTGGCTCTTTCAAATGACTTTTATTGCAAGAAATGGTCTAAGATAATTTATAGACACTCTACACATCTTTAAAATTTTCATTTAATTTATATTTCTATTTATTTAAAATGCTGAATACATTTCCAATTAAGGATTAAAATATTTAATATTTTTAGTGTGTATAAGAAAGAAACAGGAAATGAAGAACAACTATAATTACAATTTCTGTAACATGCTTTTAATTATCACTATATTCAGTATCAAATTATGTTATTAAAGTTGCTTCCAATTACATATCACATCGATACTTATTTCAATCTCTACTGCAGAGCTCAAACTAACCCCACTGCTCAAAACAATTAAAAAATATTGAAGTTGTAGGTGAATCTTGAGGCTGAGGAATTATTTAGATGATTGATGCATGTTCAACAGTCATGGTGGACTATACAAGAAAAAAAGTGGCACATGTTTGGAAGAAAAAAATATACTTTATTGAGCATTTGGGTATAAAAGTCGGAAAAAACACGATTTGTGCCTATGAAAATTATTGAAAAGAGGTTTCCTTGAAAGAAAATCCTTTTTGGTTGCGAGTATGGTTTCCCTGGATGGCCAGCAACGTTGAACACTTTTGAGGCAAAGATTCAGTGAATCTATTAATAAGGAACTGGGTATTCCATCTCACTCCTCCAAAAGAGCCCTTTCCAGTTCTAAGAGAATTTGTGGGGGTGGTAAGCGGCCAGCAGCTTCCCAGCCTAGAATGTCCCAAACGTGCTTTATGGGGTTCTTGTCCGGAGAACGTGCTGGCCATTCCAGTCGTGTGATTTCTTCCTCGATAAGGAAGTCATCCACCAAAATTAACACGATGTGGACAGGATTAATAGGACGTCGTATCCTATTGCTGCAGCGTAATGATTACAATAGGTCTGAGGATCTCATCTCTCTATCGATGACCAGTTAGAACTCCAATTTGAATTATGTGGAGAACGGTGTGCCCATCAATGTGCGCCCTCTACATAATATGTCTCCAGATCCTGGAAATCACACTTCGTGAAACTCCAGTGGCTTCTGCTACCTCGGCTTGTATTTGGCTCCCTCTAACCGATTAACAACTCTCCAAGAATCTGATTTCATTAAATGACTTCGTTAAGACATCACAAACTACGAAACATTTACTGAATGTCAATCATTCTTTTCTGCTTTGTCTTTCATTGAGTTGAAAGCCAAATTTCCTTTGTTGCCACTAAAGCATCAATTTTGACATCAAACTCAAAATTTGCATACTCCGAAATTTGAAAATGAGAAAAATTAGCATTTGTGATTTATTCTCCCATTTTCTCCAAAAAAAAAATTTGTTTATACCTTTTTTTATGTAAGATTTACAATATTCTTTAATTGTTTTGAGCAATATATTAATCAACTGAAACTCCCATTGACTTACTGATAACCTATATGTGTTTGATGTATTTTGAGTAGAGTGCAGAAGTGTTATAACATAAATCACACTATGATTGATGATCTTCGTTATAATAATTTAATTTACATTTTTCTATTTAAAAAACTTTTTAAAATTAGTTATGTACCACTTCAAGTAGTGTTTTTATTTCACTCAAGGACTCTGTAAAAATAATTATGTCGTACTTTTGAGAAGGGCAAATATGTTTTACTATTAAAGGAATCTTAACTCACTGATTATGTAGTTTATATAGAACATTAGAAAGAAGAGTTTTTTTTATCCTAAGAAGATTTAACTAACTCAAATCTTCAGTGTGTAATGCCATATCAAGAAATTATTTTAAATTTTAAAAAAATCTACGTATATATATATATATATATATATATATATATTATACTTCGCCTTCTTATAAATTATGTAATATTGAATTTAAAATTTTTCTTTATGATTTTAAATCACAAGATTTAATATTGCTAATCTCTCTGCATCATAAATCTTGTTAAAGTTTAATCAGATATTTAAATTAAGTTGAACTAGACGAATAATTTGCAAAATTTCAAAAGCTGGTTTCAATTAATACTTATATATTCACATGTTTAATCTTCCATAAATTTGTGTAGTTCTAATTATAAAGATTAAAGCCAGCAGGGAACATGGTTAATCCTGGTATTTAAATCAAAGTACATTTTAATACGTTTGAGCTTAATTCAACAGTTTGCATATAATTGAAAGCTCACTTGTTGAAATAGGTTAGAATAAATTATCAAAACATACATGCGTATATGTACCGAAATGTAGTAACAATTTATATACAGTTTGCGAACTGAATAATTACATTAAGCTACGAATAGAATGAATGATAAATTATTCGAAAATAGATTGTTTGTGTTATGGTTAATTTGTTTGTCTGTTGCAAGAAGATTTGTACTCTATCGCATTTATGCATACTGCCAAATATTACCTTAAAATATCTGTTTAAAATATACCGATCAATAAATTCTGCTGATAAACCAGTTAATAGGTTAATGGTAAACAATCCCTTGGTTCACTTATTTGTAATAATAAAGAGTTCTCAGTATACGTTTCGTATTATGAAAATCTCTTACAAAAAACTCTTCCTCCTTCAAAAATTTACAAGTTCTTCCAAACTACACTGGCCTTTCCAAGCGCAGTACCTCTCAGTTAAATCCTTCTGGGGCTATTTTATTAAAGGAAATCGATGGTGTTGAATATGAGAAAAGTGCTGAGAAATTCAAAAAAAAGAAAGAAAAGAAAATTTACTTCGGATTAAGGTGGTCGGAAGAGAGTGAGAAACCTTTTTTTCGCTATGACTTCTAATGAATAATACATAAGCAAAAATATTCTGATCGATAAAAATGATTTGCTCCCCAAGAAAGTGTAGATGATTAACACATTGTTTTTGCGCATTCTTGGGATATCACACTAGCACTCTTCTTCTTTTCAATGTAATAGTATCCTTTGTGAATGAAAACTGTCATAGTTAATCTAAAGCTGTAATTTAAAAACGTATAGAATAAAATTAAGAGATCTCTAGTATATTGAACAAGCAAAAGATTCTAAAGGCAACCTCTGGATAGGATCATCCTACAGTCATCAAATTAGCACTATGCGTATATCATGGTAGACATGAAAAAAATTTGTGTGTGCCTCACAGTTCCCATGCAATCATTTACACTATTTTCTCCACCTACAATCATCGTTTCCTCGTAAGTACCACTTTAAATGAATCTACACTGAGTGAAAGAGTATTTATTTAGGAAAATAAACAATGATTTCTTAGTAATTTAAGTTAAATCAAAAATATTTGTATAGTTACTTTAAATTAATTAAAAAGAATAAAAATGAAAAAGAAAAGGCAGAAGGAAATTTCAGCAATGCATCCATTGCTGCAATTACACACACACATTTCACTGTACACCAGAAGCGTTAGCGGCAGCAAGGATGAGTTAATCCCTGGATATGAACAAGAAATGATATGATCCAAGGAACCTGGATATGATTATATTTTAAGACGAATCACGATTCTGTCAACAACATCATGACAATCGTATCCGAGTCTGAAGGGGCTGTCACGAAAGATTATATGACATTACATTGTGCATTGCTATACTTCACCTGATGTTATGGTTAGTGATCGCACAGTATATTACTATCGCACTTCTAATATATACATTGTCGATAAACTCAACTGATACCGTCTCTGAAGTTTTAGAGCCTGCTGTGCCATTCTTAATCTTCGAGGCCTGTTTGAGACCAAGTATCAACTGAGCAATGCGAGAACAAGAATAGCACACAATGTTCGATAATTTTCCATTGCCCATTTGATTGCAATTTTGCCTTGGTCCACCAGTTCGCATTATATATTGCCCATTGAACATAATGATCAATGACTGGTAAATGATTGACATAACATGCACCACTCGTATTTTAGCCAGACGAATTTGTGTGAGTAGCATAAATCAACATATCCGAAGAACAAATCCAAAGTCTCTTTCTCTTAATCCTAGGACGTGTTGCAATAGTTATTGTCATTCATCGTGGCTGCAAAAATATTTTCTTCGTGTCCCACTAGCCAATCAGAACTATTATCTCAATCCACCTTGTATTTTGTGTTGTTTCCCTCAATAAATTCGGTTTTGATATCTCTTGTCTTCCTTAACATTGCCTTTTGAATGGGGCCCAGTTTATTTTGTGAAATCTCAGTTGACAGGAATAGTGTTTAAAAAAGGCTTCAACTGTTTTGAGAGAAATAATTTACAAACATTCAAAAATCTAGAAAATTAATATTCTAAATTATTCTTCATAATTTAAATTTTGAAGCCTATCCAAGAGAATAATTTTTATTACTTATATTCGAAGTTGATTAAACTTTATTTTGATGAACACCATTAAACCAACATGAGTTAATTTCATTCCATATAAGTCAGATTTTAAATTTACATTTCTTAGAATGAATTTACCTTTTCTTCATTTTATAAGTTTAAGACAGTTTCTGTCAAATATCTTGCAACATTAAAAGATTTCTAAAATGTAGCAGTAATCTATTTCCCCAAGAGAGAATGACAGCCGAATTAGCGAGACTTAAAAGGGCATAAAGAAGGATTACCTCATCATAATAAGATTTACCAACTCAGATGGCAGTAATCTTATTTGAGATATTTTACCTGGGGCTTAGCACCACTCATAATGGATTAACACATAATTATCCACTCTCAAATGTGTAACTTGTTGTAACGGATGTCTTTTTTTTAATACGCTTTTATAAGTTTCACTTGCATGTAACGGAATCTTAGAACTCGATTTTTACCCACTTAAAAAGATCGGATTCATTCGAAATTTCGCACACTTGTCAAGGACTGATGACAATACAATAATTTCATAATTTTGTCCCATTGTCCTTTTCAGGATCGTCAGGAATAAGGATAATCAGATTTGGCGACAATTCCAGATAAAACGTCCAGATTTGGCGATTTATTGCATATATCATTTTTAAATTTGGCGACTTGTTCCATGTACCATTTCCAGATATGGCAATTAATTTCATACATCATTTCCAGATTTGGTGACTTATTTCAGATCTAGCGACTAAAGAATAAGGTGTAACCCTAAAGCAACTGTTTTGAATTTAAAGCTAATTTTATGCAAGTATAAAATACACTTGCAGTTAATAGAAATAAAACAAAACAAAAAATTTTGTATCTGAGAAATTGGAGGGTGGGTGTGTGTTAGCAATTTCTAAGCATAATATAAACATTTTTCTGAAAATGAAAATAAAAAAAAAAGGCTCGTGCATGTGGAAAAAAAATAATTTGCGTTCTAAGTGCTAAATATTTTTTATTTTTATAAAGCAATACGTTTAGAAGTGATGATACGAATTAACATGAAAGGAACACGTTTAAAAGGTGAATAAATTATTGACATTTCATATTACCATGCTTTTATTAACTCGCTTTCCTTAATGTCTGTCCGGGTGGAATTTTGTAATTGATTTTAAACGGTGTGACTTCCCGAGGAGCTAGAGACTTGAAATTTGGACCATAGATGAGAAGTGGATAACAATGCATGAAAATGTTAATAAAGAAAACGAAAACGAAAAGGAGGAATTTTATAATTTTTAGTCCGTTACATAAAAACATGGTACATTAAAAAAAAATTTTAATTCGAACTTTTTCTTCTTTACACACTTTTATTTGTTTGACCTGTTCAAAAGAGACGGAATCTAATATAACGATACGGGACTCATTCAAGGCCTCGTAAACAGAGAGAATAAATACACTTCAGACCCGTTAATTAATATCAATTGAAGAGCAAGACTAATTCTACAGCCACGTAATTCCAGCTTAAAATATCAAACTCAAGGATACATTTAACAATAAATAAATGATAGTTTAAAAAACTAAAAAACACGCTTGTATTGTAGTTCGAAATAAAAAAATGAAAAATAAATTATAGTTTGAAAAAAACTAAAAAACACGTTTTTATACTGAATCGAACTAAAAAGTAAAAAAATAATTCCTAATAAAGAATAAAATGATTAACAAGAAAATGATTGTCATTGGGGTAAAAGTGTGGGGTGTTCTATAAATGCATGAATTGTCATAATCTTTAACTTCTATTCCGAAAAGCTGAATTAGTGTAAAAATGTAGTACAAAGCACCCCACGCTTTTACCACAATGACATTCATTTTCTTGTTATAATCATTTTATTCTTTATTAAGAATTATTTTTTTACTTTTTAGTTTGATTCAGTATAAAAGCGTGTTTTTTAGTTTTTTTCAAACTATAATTTATTTTCTTTCAATTTTATTTTCTTTTTATTGAATATGCTCAAAGGAAACGTATTCTAATAAGGAAACCAACTTCGTATTTCATCTTGCTATGTAAACTAACGTCATTGACTACATTGGAAAAACTATTAGAAGTATTTGTATTCCATGGGTTAGAATAAATTTTGTTGATGTCTCACAATGAAAATATATATTACAGTGGGCCAAAAAAAAATGGTTTTTTCTCTATTTCTCTATCACTCTTCCTTGTCTAACTCCTAGTTAAGAAAAGAATCAAATAAAAATATCTTTCTCTCCAATATCGCACTCGAAATTTTGAAAAATTCGGAAGTTAACTTTTTATAATTATTTCAGACGTCGTAACGATATCGTTCTAAATGTAAATCTTACAATATGAGGAACTGGAAAAAATTTGAAACCTGTAGACTCATAGTTTTTATTTTTCGGGGGGGGGGGAGAATACTGCATATCCAGAGAACCTGAATATGATAATATGTCAACAGCTAATCATATAGGAAAAACACTGCGCGCGTCGAACACGTGTCTGCTAGTAATATTCTGTCGTTTCTCTTTCATTATGCCCAACTCCTCAAAGAGAATTCATTCAATCTCTTGAGTAAAAAAATGGAAATGAAAACTACTTTTCCTCTTTTTCAAGTTTGGTTATTAAGTATAAAAAAGGAAAAATTTTGAAAAAAATCGAAATATTTCGAATTTTTTTAAAAAATGTATAAGTAGAGGAAGGTATTAAAACTCTCCAGGTTTGTACGTGGTGCCTTCCTGAACCTTATATTTTAAACTTTTACATTTTTGAACGGACTTTATTTTTTTATAAGACAGTTTCTTATTTGGTT
This sequence comes from Trichonephila clavata, assembly GCA_019973975.1. Lineage (NCBI taxonomy): Eukaryota > Metazoa > Arthropoda > Arachnida > Araneae > Nephilidae > Trichonephila > Trichonephila clavata. The sequence continues at coordinate 140,608 of BMAO01019870.1, read as the reverse complement.
TATAATGCCTCGTTGAACCAACAATTCTCGTATTGTCAAGGAACCAAAGATATCCCCTCATTTAAGGCCCTAATCTCATCCCTAACTTTTGAAGTAGGGATAATAGGCCAACAAACCCAGAATTCAAAAGTATTATTGCAACATAAATCCCTAAGCGGAGTTCAACAAAGGTCTCTTTCGGAATTATAACTCCACACGACATTGTTAATACTTTCATTGCAATTCTAAGTTTTCCCAGGAAGACATTTTCTTAGGAGATTTTGATCGCAAAGATCCATATAAGTCTTTTTAATAGAATTAATAACTGAATTTGGAAGATCCGTTGATTTTTCTTTCAACGTATCTTCAGCAAATTCTCCTGTCTAAAAATCTCTTGCTTTTTTTTTTTTTGGCCTCATTGGTCTTGTTTTTGGCGTGATAACTTTAATTTAATAAAAAAAAAAAGAACTATAACTCTATATAAAAGTACTAATAAAAAAGATTTAAAGAGCTCTAATTTTGAATGCAAGTGATAAAAAGATAGCAACTCGTTCAAATCAAACCAAACAATGCAATAAGTTAATTATTGCATATTTGAAGGCAAAATATATCTATTAATATATTTATGAAGTAAAATAAAGTTTACTAGACATAAAAACAATTCGTGAAAATATTTTAAATGAATAAAAATCGATTTTTTGCGAATTAAAATCAACCAAAACCTCACACTTCCGGTCTCGGAAACAGATGTAACTTTTTTTCTAATTGACTCAGTTAGAAGTAAGATTTTTTAAGAAAGCTTATTAAACAGGCTACAAAAATAGGCTGAAAAATAAAATTTCAATTTTTTTTTAAAGAAAATGATTTTACTAGCGTATACCATAACTTTTTTCCTGCTCCCAAGCTTTAAGTTTAGAACAATATAGCTGCAAGAGCAAACAAAAAAATTTGTCATGCGTTGGCTAATCATAAGTCCGTTCTGTTCAGAGAACTTGTTGGTGCGTCTCTTTTTATGTTATAAAATGTATTCTCTTATAATGTTCATTATATTATGCTATATTACTCATACAGTTAAATTTTTAATCAAGAGATATTCAATGACTATTTAAAAAACACTGTTCACAAATTGAGCACAAAAAAATTATAATAATCCTAATGCTTCAATTCATTCTGTTTTATAGAAAAATCAAAGTGTCTGCACATTTAAAACAATAAAGACAATTATAAGTAAATTTTATATTTTAAACACAACCGCGGCAAAAGTTTAATTCAAGTGATGTTATCTTTTCTGTCTTTAAAAAATACTACTTTTTTCTTATCATAATTTTTTAAAATTGTATAACTTTATTTTTGAGGTTATAAATAATAAATGTACAAGAAATGCTTGAGACGCCTTTTATTAACAAAAACTAACTTTTACAAAAATTATTGCAGATTTTTGCCTCTATGTCTTTCAAATACTATAGTTCAAGTATTTTTAAAAAGCAAATGAAATTCCTTTTTTTAAACACACCCTTATTCTTTTGTTAGTGATTATAAAAATTTCATATTAGCGTCGATAATGTTTTGACTTTCTATCAGATATGATTAAATTTATAAGGAGAAAAAAACTTGACTTTATATGTTACAAAATTTTTGATTAACTTTTTCCAAATTTTGATGGGAAAAAATATTAAAAGAAAAACAGTACTCCTTTTAAATGATAACAACACACCCAATAGAAATTTATACTGATACTCATTCATCATACTAATTTTTGCAATTAAAAAACCAATACTAAATCCAGTCGAGATTGGGAAAAAATATATGTGTATTGATTACTATTAAAATCATAAGATTACAAAACTAATCTATTTTATTATTCTTTTTTCATACATTTTAAAGTTAATTTTGTTGAATATCATTAATATTAATTTAAAGGCTCATACAGTTTGAAAAATGATATAGAAAAAATAAAATTCTCAAAACTGTGAAGAATAATGTTGAATAGATATTTTTAAATGAATTAATCCTAATTTTCAAACTTTTCCTATCCTTAACTTGTGTCATCTCTCTTATGCAAACGCGACTGCATTAAGCCTGATGCCGAATAATTTGCAAGCAGCATCTATAACAAGTTGCGAGCATGATAAAATATTCTTAGAAATTCCAATGGCTTTAAATTCTCTTGGAAAATTCAGGAAGATATATTAAGCGAAAGCGAAGTTCCAAAACACAACACCCACTGAGCTGTTTCAATTGGGATCATTTGGAAAGCTTTCCCCTCTACTTCATTAGTTTCCTCTCCAAGAATTAGAGTTAACTCCTAGCACTACATGTCCTATGACTAGTGAATTTATTACCAACAGTGGAGATTCAAAACACAAGTCATTTTGAATTTGCGGGAGTGAATAGAAGATAAAAATGATATTTAAATATTTGGAGATTGTTTTGAGGTTCAAGTCTTGTTTATTAATTGTTTAAGGCAGCTCTCAATGCAAATTATGTACTTTATGTTAAACTTTCTTCGTCGTAAATGTATTTGAGAGAAGTTTTAAAATTAAAAGTTCAACTTTATTTAATCAGAAAGTACACATTGTCATATCAATGTTGTGAAATAGAGCGAGACATTTTAGAAGTTTATAAACATCGATTTGTGCAAAAATATGTTTCAAATTAGATAGGAAGTTTTATTTTAAGTGTAAGTAAGTACTTTTATACACTCGCATTTTTTATAAATATGATTAAATACAGCCGGATTCTTTGTACTGGTTGATTAATTGTTAATTAACGTCACACTTTGAAGGTACGCGAGAACTATTGGCAATGGATCTCATAACTTTAAACCACGGTCAAGTGAAGAAGACGACACCAGAGCTGACACCCCCTCATAATATGATTCATTGGAGTTTCGTTGCACAAAAAAAATTTTCAATGACGGTAGTAACATTAGTCGAAATTAAAGATATGTAATAATATTTTATTCTAATATTGCAGTAACCTAAACATTATGTGAGAAATATGAAGCAGTCACTTTAGAAATTTACTTTAAAAATGTATTGAAACATTTTATCTCATTAAATAATACTTCATTAAAAAATTTTACATATAAACTATGCATATGCAGTTAAATTTTTCACTAATATTACAAAAAAGGAGCTGTGAGATTGTTAATATTTGGCTCTATTATTCATTTTATATCATATTATATAGCGATTTTTCATACTTCATAAAATTGGTTATAACAAACAGAAATAAAAACAGTATTGAAAAATAAACAGATAAAAATATATTAGTTTAAGTAAGGCTTTTTTAAAAAAAAAATCTTAATTCTAATAAATTTATTTCATTACGTATAAAAAGTTAATCTTGTTCAGAATTTTATTTTTGAAATTATATACTAGTGAAAACACTTCCTCTACTCCAAAGTAAAAAAAGAGTAATATAAACATAAATTTTTTATATAATTTTACTGCTATCTAACACTACATTTATAACATTCTATACAATAAAAAGGAAAAATTAATAAATAAAAGAAATCCTTTCAATGTCATATTTATACGTTGTTGTAAATACTTTGTAAAAATTGTCACTTTTAAAACAAATTTCATTACTAAACGGTGTATATTTTTACCAATATAGAGTAAAATTTTCTGTTTTCCAAAATATGGAAGAAACAGAAAAATAAATAACCAAAATAGATAATTATATGTTGGAACATACGTTGCTTTGCTTTATAAAATAAAAATGATGTGTTAGCGCCATTGCCGAAAATAACACCAAAAAATTAAATAAATATGATGTCGTGAACTCTTTACAACAGATGGTACTCTCTTTAGTATATATCGAAAGCACTAACTTTTACGTTGTTTCTGCAAACACTTTTTCGTACTTTTTTAAAGAGGAAATCTTTTGAAATAAAACAAGATCAGCACCTCATGTTTTCACCTTTTATTTGTGATATTTATTTCCATTTACACTTGATTAAATACAAAATATTGAATTATAAAAAAAAGCGAAATATTGACTTTGAAAGAAAAATATAAGATTAAGTATGTTACAATATTATCCTAATGTTTGAACCTTTGCCTCCTCAAAATAAATTTTTCTACTCAGATTTAGTTTAAAAGAACTTTGTGAAATATTTGCTTTACCATTAGTCAAAGTTTACCAACATGTATTTCAAAGGTGTAACATTCTTTTGATATTAAAATCACATTCTCGTCTAAGCAAATGCTTTCTAAGTTTCCAAAGACTAAAAGAATGCAAGTAATGCTTTTACTTTAAAAAACTGTTGAATAACGAGAAGAAATAAATATTTTCTTAAAGGTGCATTAAGCTAATTATATATTGAATTGCTAATTTTATGCAATCACTCTAGGAGTTACTTCAATGCTACAGCTTTTATCCTATTTGTTTACTTCAACTCGACTTGTCGCTTATATATGAACTAATGAGTGATTGGAATCGACCGTAATAGAGAAATAATGACTAAAGAATGAACAACATAAGACAATAGGGGTGGGTTCCAAGAGGATTAAATATTCTTAGTTTCTTATGGATTTCTCCTCTTCAGTAAAATATCATGTGAAATATTGGCAGTGCAAACAATTTAAAAGAACTACTTTTAGTGGAAATAAAAAGATACTTTTTGCTGGGGCAAGTTGATAAACAGAAACATTATTAATATTTTCGGTGCAATGATTAATAGAGTCATATGAAAAGGATGAAAGCTGCCTTTTCAAAACTCTTCAAGTTTTCCGAGAGTTTTGAATAGAAAACTGAATTGCAAACAAAACGTCACCATTCTGTAAAAGGATTTCACTACACTTATTTTGATCAAATGAGTATATCTGACTCATTTAAAATAGCTCTTTTAGCTATTTTTATCATTTAAAATAGCTCCTTTAATTTTGATTTTACTAATACAGATAATGTATTTTTTAATTTTAAATTAAGATGACTGTTATTTTCGCCTATTTTGTTGTAAATTTTATATGTTAACTAAATTATAAAGTAAATTTTATAAATGCTAAATCTTAAAAGTAGCTAAAAGAATGTGTGTGATAATTTATGTTTCTAATACATAAAATTATATCAGATGTAAATACTTGGTCTTCTTTATGAATTAATTGATGTTTCTAATGATTCTCATAAAAATGTTTTTCGTATGATTTTATAACGATAACTAGTCAACTTTTACGAACAGCTATTTATTAAATTATAATTATTTTACATTTTAATTTTATTAGTATAATTTAATTTTAATTCATTTTTAATACAGTTACATATTATAAATGTTAATAATTATAATTAACATTTATATTATTGCAAGTTTTAATCTCCAGAAAGTAAGCATTGTTATTTAATATAACGAAATCTTTTTTCTATTGTTTTAAAACAATATTTTCTATCAAAATTTTTTAATAACACTAAATCATTGAATCAAGAAAACCATTTTCTGAGAAAATGCAAATAGCCAAACCACTTAAAAAGGAACAGTAATTTAAAATTAACATTGAAAAAAAAATCATTTTATATACTTAAGAAGCTTTAATTGCCGATTACTTGAACAACGCTAATACATGAAACTCCCATTTATTTAGTTTATGAAGTGCGCATTAAATTGAAGGCTTTAAAGAACTACAATCGTATTTGAACTTTAGAATTTAATTCAATGTCCTTAGTGATAAGCTATATTCTGTGATGATTCTACATTTTCTATTTGATCTGGTTTAAAATGAATGGAACGTTACATAAAGGTTTCGATAAACTTAACCCATGAATTTCAATACATTGTTGCAGTTCACTTGTTGTATTAACTGTTAATACTCGGAATGGTAACTAACGTTATAGTATAGACCACACGTGTTCACACAAGCACTAATCTAGTAAATACGGAACATGGCGACTACCTAAAGGCTTCAACACATTGCGAACAACTTGTATTCATACATTATGCTGTAAGTAGATGTCTCTTTCACCAGGTAACCTTCATATATATATGACATTTACAAGCAGTAACAGAGTTTCTTTCTTCAAAAATACCTTTAGAAAAGATTATGTTTAATTTTTTTAATGAAACCATCAAAACCATTCAACAATTATTCTATATAAATGAATGTCTAATTATTTAGATTGATACAGAAGTTAGAATTTTTAGGTTAAAAAAGTGTTTTGAAATTATGCATCGGATATTTGAAATTTTTCAAGAAATATGAAAATATATCGAAAAGGTATATGTATCAAAAATATCAGCTCTATTCAGATTTTAAGTCTTTCAAAATAATTCTTGAATTAAGATTATATAAAATGCTGCTCTAACATGAAGTTATCCATTTAAAGTTAACATATAGAATGAATCAACAAAATGTAAAACATGAATATACAAAATAAAATGTATATACAGTACATAAATAAATATCTATCTCAAAATAGATTATAGAAATAGTGATTTTAGAGAAGATTAAGAACTACATGTGTGTATACTTACCATCCTGATCACTAACCTTTTTGAAACTCAATGGTGAAATTTGTATTCGTACTTTTAAAAGTTGAAAAATAAAATTGATTTTTTTTTTCATTTACCTTCTTACAGTATTGGATTTTCTCGACAAAGCCATTGTGTATGATCAGACTAAAGTTAATCGCATCACTTACCTCTCAAGACTTTAGAGGCTCAGTAATTTTTAATAAAGTGTTTTTAACTAAGAGAAGTTAAAACAGAGATTAGTTTTGAATATACGCATTTAATTTATGGTCAGAAAAATGCTTACGATTCATGTGACATAGCAGAAACCTTACATTTTTTTTTCAGTTCTAAAATAAGGCTAAAAAGCTTTATTTAAACTTGCACATTATTCGAATCTTAGAATTAAAATTCAGAAATAAAATTAATTGAAACAGAACCACGTTATATGCATATATGCATCAGAATTTTAAAGAATAACTTTATATAAGTGTTTTAAGCTCAAAAAATGGAGTCCATGAACTAAATCCAGAATCGATTATTTACAATCTGTCGAAAAGAGATTGATTGGAAATTCCTTCTACTGAAATAATATCTTCAAAACCACAACCCAAGAAGTTTATGAATAGAAAATAGAAAAAATGAATCTCGGTATATTTGACATATTAACAATTTTATTGATAAATGTTTCCAAAGAGCGTTAACTTTTCTAAAAACGAAACGAAAACATTTCAACGAATTTTTTTACAGTTTAATGTGAAAAACAAACAAAATAACTATTTTTTGCTTACATAATTTTTTTAATCTAGTCATTTTACATACCTCTGAAGAAGGAAGCTTCAAAATATCGAAAAATCAATCTCGATCAATGATGCAGGTTTGCAAGAATCTAAAAAAAAATAATCTTTATTAAAAAAAAATCCATAACCAAACACTTCTCTAGCTAATGATTATTAACACTAGAAAGCAAGATTTACAATCTAAAAGTAATTTAAATAAGTTTTTTTCATATAAAATGGTTAACACATTAAAAAAAATTGAAACGTGAAGATATCATGAATTGAGAAAAATAATTACGAATTCTGCTTAGACTATGATATCAATGCACACAGTTTTTCATGAATTTCAAATGTAGTGAAATATTTGAAATGTATGCAGTAGAGCCTATGCTTTTTTTTTATATTGCTCTCTGAATAAAGGTCTCAGGAGAATACTGGTAGATTGGAATATATTTTGCAAACTCTCTAAACTTTCTGATAATATCTCGCATGAATAAAATGAAAAAAAATCTTCATTGATATTTTAAATTTTCATGAAATAAGTTTTTAGCATAAAATTAAACTTTTTTCATAAACAAAGATTTATATTCATTTATAGAAAAGTATGCGTTTCTTCAGATCGTCATAAGTTAGAATTTATAAAAAAAGAGAAAATGATTATATCTTTAAATATTAAAATTAAAATAAATTTTGTAAAAAATTTCAAAATTAAAAAAAACTCATATTACTTGGACATAATTTTAAAATTTTATCATCTTTTAACTTCAAATGGAATAAAAAGAGAATTCAAAGTTTTCTATTTGTGGAAGCCAGAATCTTCAGCATGTAAATGACTTTTAAAAACTAAACTAAACTCATGAGGGCCAAATTCTACTGTGCCCATCTTCGTATACGTGACCAAAGGCGCTGAGGAGCATGAGCAGATGTCGCGATCAAAAGATCAGTCTGACGCGAAACTCTCAGTATTTAGTCCCCAAGCAAGCTTGGTACTCATTTATCGACCCACTGAAGGGATGAAAAGCCGAGTCGACATTACCCAGGCCGAGGATAGAACCCTGAACCTGTGTTGTGAACGCGTGATATGCTACTACTCGGCCATTGGGCTTTCAATGACTTTTAAAAGTATAATGAATTCTTAACTTTGCAGAAAAAAGTACTTTGTAAATTTTTCCCTTTTCAACGAAAATAAACATAAAACTCCTTCGAATCCTTCTATATGGGGATTCCTTAAACACATTTCAGTGCTTGAAAAAAAATATATGAATAGTGAACAAAATGTAACACATTTTTTGAAATTTTATTACCGCAAACTCATATTTCGGTTAAAGAGATATGTTCATTTAAAATAACTTATACATGCATTTCAACACAAATATCTATAATTAAATTGAAAACTAAAATGAAAAAAATTATATTTAAATACTTGAAACAAAATTTTTAGCATTTAGTAAAATCTTATTTATGTAATTAAATTTAAAATGGATACCTTCAACAAAATGAACCAAGAAATACACCAAGAAAAGTTAGTAATGATCAAAAGGATCAAAAACATTCCAAAATTTCATTTTAAAGTAGTACAAAAAAACTTTTTTTTAAATAAATGAACATAAAAAATAATGTAGGAAAGTACCAGGTTTGAGATCGAAATTTCATTGAAAAGTTAGGGAATTCTTCAATTTGTTGTAAAATATTCAATAACACGACTGAAATTTACTTAAAATTAAGTCTAACATTTAGTAAAACAAAATTCTTTTGTAAGTAGTTTGATCAAAATGACCCCAAAAATTAACCCCTTTCTGGCCCAAATATTTTTCTAAAAAAATAAGCTTTAATATGATGAGAGAAAAATACGAATACATGTGCTTGCATATGTGTGTGAGCTTTTTCACAGCATTCCACTGACAGTATAAGTTAGCTATGTTATTAAATAAATAAAAACTACGAGATGTTTAACGAAGCATGCGAAAAATAAATTTTTTTTTCTGAAATAAAAATTAAATCAAGTGAAAAACTCACGAGAATTTTTTCTCAAAAGCGACTGTCATACGATGGAAAATTTTGTTATCTCCACAATTATTTTTACAGCTATTGTTTTATGATTCCAGAGATAACTTTTCTTGATACTTAAGTTTTTCAAAAGTTTGTTTAACTATTTAAAAAAAAAAACAGATACGCATTCATAGCCCACTATATAAACACAACGTTCCTCAACCCTTTGTAAAGAAGGGGGAAAAAATTAAAGTCAAATTCTCTCGGTCCACATTCTTTTCAAAAAGTCATTGTGTGTCCGTTACACTTGAGCAATTAAGGTCGTAGTCCACAAAGTTATATTTGCTCTTTCTTAGAAGTTGAACTTCAAAAGTGCAGATGTGGTTTTAAGGGATCTTTCTTTGTTAAGGCACGTTTTCTACCTGTTTTATCGTCTCAGAATGTTACATTCTCTTTTTATGTCAAAAAGAAAATTCAAATTGCGCTTTACGTTTTATTTTTTCTCCTGTAAAACAGAATTTTGTTAGTACACGTTTTACTATCCAACTGTAAAGGCTCAGTTTCTCTCAGAACAAGAAACTGGAATTAAAAAAAGATAATTGCTTCTTTTCTCTTCTCTTAGAATAATTTTTTTTGAGGTAAAAATACCCATTTTTAGGCAACTTGCGTTTTATAAGACTTTAATGACCAGCCAAAAAAATAAACAGTTAAGACTTTTTAAAAAAAAAATTATAATTTAGAAAGCTGCAGTGTTTAAATGTATACTATTTAAATGCACATGCATAACAATCAAAGCGTCGCAGCGGAAAATGCACTGAAATACTTCTAAAATTTTTGAACTTAAATTACTACGTGAAATTTTTGTTTCCCTAGAACTACAAATGTCACATTATAACACAATTTTGCATCAAAGTAAAAGAATTTTTTACAAAACATTTCTCTTAGCTAATTTGTCCTTTAATTTTCAAACATATTACATGAAGAAGCCCTTTAACAGGAACTTTGTTCCATTTTCTATTGAAAAAAATATTGAAATATATCATCCATAAACACAATCTGTTTTTCAGATTTCAGGAAGATGAAACATTTTACATGAAGACTTTCAATTTATATTCCCATATTTTAACAGTATTTAGCATCAGTGTGATGCTTTTTTTCTTTAGTTCCCACTCAAAATTTAAGGATTATATTATTCTTATTCTTCTTTTCAGCTTTCTTCCATTTACCCAAAATAGTTGGTTATTTTTTGCATCTGATATTATTTTAGTAAGTAACGTATAGTATTATAACTAAGAATTGTTCATATTTAACTTTATTCAAACACGTTTTATAATAACTTCTAATGATAATTTTATAAATATTTTGGGTTAGAATATATTTGTACATTTTTAAAGTGTACTTTTGAATTTTAAAAAAAATCTTTTTAGCATAACTGATGAAATAAGAATTGTTATAGTTTTTTATTGGTATAAAAGAAAAAATAGTGTTTCCTGAAAAATACTCTTGTACTCTAAAAAATACAATTTTTATTCATACAACTTGCAGTTGGTTGAGACAGATATATATTTATTAAAAACAAAATATAAGCCTATATCTACAATGTGTTCATACGGATTTATTTAACGTTCGTGTACATTAATATGAAAAAGAATAATAAATATATCATCTATTTACTTTAACGTTATGCATGTACAACTTCAAATAATGAAATTTCATGATCAATAAGAATTAGTTTTTAAAAAATGAAATTTCTAACACATGAGAGAGAAAGAGCACTTATTACTAAGTTTAACTTGTTAACAACTTATTACTAATTAACTAGAGTTAATTTTAAAAAGTTAAATCAATGAAACTTGCCTAAAAATAATATCTTTGTCATAAATTATTCTATTAATTCAATTCCAAAACAATTAATCCAGATTAATTTAATGTATAGATCAGCCAATCTGTTAAATATCATCACTAAGAAATATTTCTAATATTGCTAATGAATAACTATGGTAAAACAACTTTTTTTTTTTTTAAGAAGACAAAGGTTGTTAATTGAGCCTTATTTTTTAATTAAGAAGATAATTTACTAGATATGCGGTACATTAGAAAATAACAATCAGATTAAAAATTAAATGCAAAAGTTTAATGTACAAAATTTCAGAACTTTCGATTTTTAGTTGCCTTTTCATTTTATTCGCATTAATATCACTCCAAAGAAGCTAAAATTATTATGCTTGAAAATCGATTATTTTCAAAACCAAGATAAACTCATTTAGCGTAATGCTGACGTAAGAAAAGAGAATAAAGTAAAGGAAAAAACCGCCTTCTGATAACATTTCTTCTCAAAGTTTCTCTGAGTTAAGCTGTCGCAAAATGAAAATAAAAAAAATAAACTTTAGAATGAGGCATTCGCTTGGGAAATTCTTAAAAAGAGAGTTAGATATGAAATAGGAAAAAATTTGGTGGAATTTACAACAATAAAAATAAAGGAAGCGCAATTTTTGCCTGAAGTTATGTAGCCAAAGAAATTGAGAAAACGGGAGAACGATGTAAACAATAAGTATTCTGAATAAATCGCACATTTTATTGTGGATAACAATGCATGCAAAAACCCTGGAAATATTAACATGCATTTATAGAAGATTAATTAACCTGAGAACACGATTTATTTATTATTTAAAATATGCAGGATTTGTAATTAAAAAAGGAAGCTTTCTAGTTTATTAAACATCCAGTGAATTCATAATTATTGGGAGTCAAAACATAAAATAAACAACTGAACATTAATATTAATTCTATATATACATTCGGTATATCACTTATTTAATATTAAACAAAATATAAATAAATGCATGTATCATTTTCAGTCTATTCAAAGTATCGGCAGAATTTTCTCAGAGTAAAAATAGTAAAAAAATATTCTTTTTTGTATTGAATATTGTGATTCCCTTTATGTTAATTAAATGCACATTTTTTTAAATCAGATTAACAGACACTATCCGGCTAAATATTTTTCCGTTCTTGATTATTAATAACTAAAACATGAAAAATATTTTAAAACACAAATTAAAATTTTTTACTTAAAATTATTACTGTTATCAAACTGAAAAACACAAATGCTTACTTTCAAATTCTGTAAAACTGTTACGTAATTGGCAAACAAATTTTACACTCAAAATATTCATGAAATTCAAAACTGTGAAAATAAACTTTCTTTTAACCAAATATATTACTTTGCAAGTAGTTCAGTCAAAATAATTCGCTATAATCGGTGGCTAGTGGCGAGAATGAGCCTTCTGAATTCCAAAAATAAATTTAAAAGGACATCAAGATCAAAGGTCATCGAAATCAAAAGGTATATATTTTTATTAAATTACATACGAGCTGAAACACTACATTTCACAGAGTAAAGTAATCAAAGAATTAAACACATTTTTTAAAAATTTATCAACAATAGAATATCATATATAGGAGATGATAATAATGCATACAGTTTATATATTTCTCGAAATTTGATAGTATAAATATATATAAACATAAATAATACATAGCTATCGATTTTGACTATCACTCAAAAAATGAATCGATATACAAAAGAAAACAAACCTGAAAACATTGAATTGAATATAATACATGGAACTAAATTCACGTTTCAAGAATAATTCCTGAGAATTATTCAGTATAGAGTAAATTTATCAGTTTTTAGTTTAAATAAATTGCAATGAAGTATTTCTAATAGTCTACGGGCAACTTTTTAATAGAATTTTAAATACGGAAAATTAATGAAAAAGAAAAGAAATATATTTTTTGTCACTTAAAAACCAATAAAATTTTATAATTATATATATCTGTATATGTAGTTTTATTGTTCTCCACTACACAGACAGAAATCGTATGAACACCAAAGATTGTGAAACTAACAGATATTGGAATTTAAAAACATGGATGCTGCAGTATTATAAACACTGCCGACTTAGGACAGCTCTTAATACATAAAAATAATTTATATAAAAATAGGGATTTAACCAGTTTCGGCTGTTCAACCTTCCCCTTTTCTGTTTATAATACTGAGCGAAATCCTACCGAAAATAATGGATAGAATTTCTAAATCCATTACAAGAAAAAATTAGCTTTTTCTAAGTTGCATTCAAAAATGCATAGAGCACTTTGAATCTGAGTACAATAAACAAGTTATTGCCAAATTCTGGATCCAAATACAAATTCAAAGCATAATGTTGCTGGCCGAATTGTAACATGTTAAAAAATATATAATTTTTTGAACAAAAATAAATATAGAGTAAGTGTTTTAAGTTAAACACTACAGTTGCATGAGCAATTCTAGGAATATTTTTATATTTGTCGGTAAAATGATACTAAGGCTTAAAATAAAATTATAGGAATAAATCTGCTTTAAGAGTCGCAATTACACCTTCTGTAAATTAAATATGTAGGCAATAAACAGTAGACTTAATTTGGAAACATAAATATTTACAATATATGCTTTAATAATAACAATCTATTAATCCATAAATGAGACTTTAATCCATACAATTTAGAATTTCCTTATACAAATAACTTTTCATTAAATTACTTGGGTATTTTTGAACTAAATGGTATTTTAAAAAAATTTTATAACTTTGTATTTTTTTTTGAATTTTTTTGAAACAATAAATTCGTTAAGTTGTATTGTGATTAATAATAATAATTTTTAATCTTGATACATGTATATTTCTTTGCCAATGAGGAACTTTAATAATATTGAATTTAAATTCATCTGTTTTGTCATAAATAAAATTATTAATTACTTTATCTTTTAATTGTATTTCAATATCTAAAAAATTAAACTGGTAATTATTTGTGTTATAAAATTAAAGTAATCAGGATAAAAGTTAATGTTTGGTTTGAAATTCTCCTACTTACCAAATATGATAATGTCATCTACATAACGAAAAATATAATATGAAGAACTATTTGTGTGTGAAGCTATTTTCATAAAAATGTAAATATAAATTAGCTAGATAGTTGCTGGTTGGGCCACCTAGTGGCAAACCTTTAATATGTTGATTGTAATTACCACATTATAGTATAAGTAGTTTTCTTTTAGTACTAACCTAATGAGAGAATTAAAGTTATAACTAATAACACATTTTCAAACAAATTTTTTTCATAGAATTGTGAGAGTATTTTATTCAAATCATCGATATCTAAAGAGTTAAATAGATCTTCAAAATCTGAGAAATTTTGGAGCAAGAAATATATGAATATATGCATATATATATATATATATATATATATATATATATATATGGCTTTAGAATAATGCGTTTTAATAATAATAAAGCTATTAAAGCACAAATTTCTAAAGATATTAATAACTTCATTACAAAAATAGTAATTAAATACAACTTTCCTTTCGAAGCATTCAATGAGTTTAAATGCAAAGTTTTGAGTGAGTTACTAAATCTTAACTATAAAACTGATAAAAATATTACTTACAAAGATATAAAACACCAAATTTCAAAATCTTCAAAAAGATTTCATAATTGTATATGTAGATAAAATTCCGGGCAACTATGCAATCATTTGCAAATGGTTTTATAACTTTATACTTAACAAACAGTTTCAAAACAATAATGCGTTTATTAAATATAATAGCAGCAATAGAGAAATCAGTAACCGTATTTCAGTTTTTTATAAAAAACTAGGTTTATATACAAAGAATATCAATTTTCCTTATATTTTTCTAACACCAAAATTTCATAACTGTCCAATTAAATTCAGAACTATTACTAATGGTTTTAATACCTATATTACACAACCAGGCAAGGTGTTGCAAAAAGTTATACAACACACTCTAGACAATATCTCAAACTCCATTATTGTAAAGAATAGTAAAGATATTGTTGAGAACATGCAAGGTAAGAGTGTTAAATCTTTGCATAGCTTTGATTTCGAAGGCTTATTCAACTCTATTGATATAGAGGATATGATTAAAGTACTTAGAAATGTTTATATTAAATATTCATTAAATAAATTGATAAACGATGATAAATATAATATTATTATACAATTTGTTTTGAAAGAAAATTACATATTTCATAATAACTCTTATTATCAACAAATTAAAGGTCTGCCACAGGGTGGCCCAGCTAGTAATAGTCTGGCTAATATCTATTTACACTATTATGAGAATGAAAAAATTGATACAGACTCTTGTTACTTTTTTAGATACATCGATGATCTAATTATTTTCAGTAATAAAGTTGACTTTACTTCTATATTTAATTATTATCCAACCTACCTGAAATTAATAAAAACCAATTGCAATGTAGAGTCAGCAAATTTCCTTGATCTAGAATTAAAAGTTAAAAATAATATGCTAAAAAGTAATATTTTTGATAAAAGAGACTCTTGATTTTAATGTTATAAAATTGCCATATTGGTATAGTACCCTTCACATTTCAATTTTTAGAAATATCATTCTAAATTATATAAAAAGAAATAATGATTTAGCATCTGAAGAAGTATTGAGAATTAATAATTATAAAAAATTCTTTCAAAGTTGCCTAGACTATAACTATCCAGCTAATTTTATATATAAATATATGTCTTCAAAGTTATAGCTATTTAAGTATTTTTATTTAACGTATTCATTTCTATTTAGTTTATAGTATATAATTTTCTTATTATATTTCTTAATATATTTAGTCTATAGTATATAATATTCTTAATATATTCTTATATTAAGTTTAGTTACTAAAAATATATATAGATGGCGCCTTTATTCTTAGTATTGCTGTGTTTTTTTTATGCATTGAGTCAGTACAATTGTGGAATCTGTATACATCGGGTAAGATTAGTTTCTTTACTCATTTACATTATTGTTAATTATGGTTATATTCATTATTAACCTCTTTTGCAAATATTTTTTTATACATATTTATATTTGTCTATTTCTTCCGGATTCCTATAGTAATTTAATACTGCAATTTCTATTCTTTTGCTGTTATATTCACCCACGTGGGTTTTAGGCTTTTGCCTTAGTTTATATTGGGAGCTATTGTGTCGAAAAAATTTCTATTGAAGGAGAAGGTTGAGATCTCACAAACTTTGTTTAATCCTGTTTCATTGTCCTAAACCAGTGACAGCTTGAGAAATCATAATAGTTTTCCACTCTAGCTACATTTCTCTTTTTTGGTTTGTCATGGTTCCATGTTCTTGGTTCTTCTGGTCTGATCTTAAGATTCTTGGGATTTATTAGTCTTCTTTTTAATTATTTACTGCTATATATATATATTGTTTTCATTATAATTGTTTTCAGTATTGAAAAAAATTGCTTAATTTGCAACTGATTTTCAATGAATTTTTTTTTTTTTAATTTCAGAAATGTTTTCTTGTTAAGTAATAGTTCTTTTGTTTATTTCCTTGTTCATTTCATTCTTAAAACAAAGCAAATTTCATTTTAATTATATAAATTTTGACAAGAATACTTTTTTTCATATTCATAAAAGCAGTAAATTCCTTATAAGGATGATACAGATATTTTCCTAAAAACTTATATAACACAAAATGTGTTTAAAAATCTCACATATTACAGAATACAATATTTCATTTGAAAATCTTGATGGTTGTCATCATAATTTACTCTCCAAAAAGCTGAAAGTAACATAAAAGTAGTATACAGTGCTTACTTAATTCATACAATATTACACAATGTTCATGAAAAACAATTTTACACTTTTTAAAAACATTTCAACAGCTGTAAATAAGTTGTTTTTTTTTATCAATGTTTTAAAGTAATAGACTTCTTTTTTCCTGAAAACTGTTTTCCTTTTTTAAAAGTATATATACTGAATAGAATTGAAAGTAAACAAAAAATTATAGGAAAGGAATGCGTACGGTAGTTAAAAATATTTTATTTCTTTTTTCCCCTTAAATTAATTGTGTGGGTGTCATTAATTTAAATTACACTATTTAGAAGTGACATATCACTTTTAAAAAATCACACGTTCTTTACATTCTTAATGGCGCATTGTGTCAAGTTTAAACAACGAGAAAAAATCCGCTACATTTTACTTAAAGTAAATATTTTCTTTGCACTCTATTTAAGAATAAATCTGTGAAAAGAAAAACCTGAAAGGTGAAAAAAGGTGGAAAATTACGACTCTCACACATCTTGAACGCTTCACACAATCAAACCAATTCAAACACAAAAGAAAAGAGCCGCATGGAAAAAAAAGTAACCGAATACACAAATAGCATTCAACAAACACAAAATAAAAATAAAATCACTTTTTTCGGATTTTGCAATCTAATTCAATAAGTGAGGTGCTGAGGAACACATTTTATTAAATGAGAAAAAATCGATTTCGATGAGTCAAGAATAGTCTCAATTTTTCTTTTGTTCTTTTTTGCATTCATTTTTCTAATACGCATCAGAAAATGACTAAAAATGTGGGTGATAGAATTGGGTTTTAAGTTATAGTAGCTGGCCTCGATCCAATTCTTTTTTATGATCAAATAAATGACGAAAAAAGTCAGAAATTTGAGAAGTGTCTTATGAATCATAATAGAGAAGAGGACTTCTACGGAAACATTTTCACATTGAATGTTTTTTGATAATGTTATCTCAAAATGCATAAGAATAATACTACAGCTACTTTCAGTCATTTTTGGATATTTAAGGTAAACAGAAGTTTCTTTCTTACAGTATCTAGTTAAAGGTAGAATATAGAAAGTAATTTTTCTCAACTTGAGAAAAATATTTCATTTGAGGATAAAGTATTTCTTGAAAAAATTACTCTTCGGTGCAATATTTTATTTCGTCTAGCAGAGTGAAAAAAACATCTGTCACAACAAACTCCAAAACCTTTCAAGTAGTTCCATAGTTCGTTAATAATTTATCTCCCTTTTAATGTTCGTCTACATGTATAATTTTTATGTTCCGTACAGGAAGATAATAAATTACATGTTTGAGGAACAATTAAACTCAGAATTTTTAAGGACACATTCATTTAATAGATAAGTTGCTATTTAGTATGGTTTATAATTCAGTGGCATAATTTACAGGAGTATTCATCAGAAAAAGAATTTTTATTATAACAACAAGTAACATCACTTGAATTTTTTTTAAAGTGTTTAGAGACATACAGCCACATAGATTTGAAATCAATGAAGGAAAATCACCTCCATTGAAAAGGTTTTTAAAATCTATCTATGGAACGAATAAAAATTAGCATTTACGAAATAAAACTGAAAAGTTTACCCTTTAGCTCGCTCTGACTAGGATTTTATTAACATTAAAAATTGAAGATAAATAATTTTATACAAATTATTAAAATTTAAGCCACTAAAGGATTGATGCATTAAATTTTGTTTCCTAAAATTATAAAAATGCTTTAGTTGTCCTTTGATTCAATTAAATACTCTCCCCTCTCTCTCTCTCTCCTTCTTTGCCTTCTCTTTTTTCTCCCTTTCTTGTATAACGATATATTTTAATAAGTAAAAACTTAAAAGGATTTTTAATGCATTATTACATTTTGTTGATAATAAAAAATCTTACTAAAATCCCGAAAAAAAATCGAAAAGCATCAAGATTATTCAACTCCCCAGCTGCACAAGCAACGGATTTATAAGAAATTTCATTGGGTAAAAATTTATTTGTTCAGATTAAAATACCTATGCAATACATTAGTTTTGAGAGACGCCTAATATTTTTATTAATTATTATAAATTGTATTCTTCGCATATTGGTCATTAGTAACACATCATAAATATTTCATTCGCTAACGTAAATGGCTTTAAAAATTTACTAACTAGCAGTATCCAATTATTCTAATTACGCATAAAGGGTGGTACATTTTTAACAAGTAGTATAAAGAATGAATTTTCAGAATTGAATGAAAATAGTAGTAAATAAAAATAAAGCAAAATAGTACAAACTTGTACAGATTTATTGTCTAAAAATAATTTTATTTCAATATTTTATTAAGTAATTTTTTGGTGGTTGAATACAATAAAAGAAAAATTTCCTGAGGCTAGGGAATTTTCTAGGGCAAAAAATAAATAAAATTATAATTTTTGAAAATCTATATTTTCCCCCATTTTATCTATAAGGAGTATTTTTAAACTTGCTTGAATAAAAAATTAAATTAAAAATGGCTTACTTAGATATATTTTTTTAAAGTCATAACATATGCCATTACCTTCTCTAAATGAAATATTACTAAGATTTGGGGAATTTTAAAAATAATTATTCTTTGATTCATACATTAGTTTATTAATAAACTCAGTGGCGAAACAGCCCATGAGGGCCATGGTCTACTGTGCCGGTCCACGCAACCATTGGGCGCTGAGATGCAAGAGCAGATGTCCCGATCAGGTGGTTAGTCTGAAGTGAAACCCCAAAGCTTGGTACTCATTTATCAACCCACAGAAGAAATGAAAGGCTGAGTTAACCTTTCCCAGCCCGAGGATAGAGCCCAGGACCAGAGATATGGAAGCGCGATACGCTACCACTCGGCCGCTGGGTCTCCGTTCATTAATATTAGGTTAATTAAAATTGAAACTTGTTTATATATTTATAATGTATCATATCTCAACTCTTTAAAAGAATTTATTTTATTTTCAAAGATTATTCCCATTTAAAACCAGCGTATGAAAGAATTTATTTTAAAAAATGTTGTAAAGATCTGTGCAATATATTTAACCTGTCAACTCTTTTTTTTTATAAAAAAAACAGTACAGAACTATAAATCGAAATAAATGAAATAGAATAACAATAAACGCAGTAATTTGGTGCAAATACGGCAACTTTCCAGAAGAAAAAAGTTTGTAAGCACTGCACTATTTCATTTCTTTTGTACATATTTCTCTTCCTGATAAACACTTATTAAATTAATAATGCATACATGCAATCTTTCATTTTTAAACTTTATTATATAAATGCTATAATTACTCGAATAAAAATTCATTCGAATTTTTCGAGTGAGACTATCTCTAAAAGCGATATAAGAATCAAGAATAAGTAGAAAAACGGCGTTTTCTATAACCAGTCATTGTGGCATTACATCAGCAGTAAAGAAATAGAATGTAGGGACTAGACCTTGAGACACAGACATATGTTTCTTCCTAGTTTACCTTAAGTCGATTTTTGTTGGATGAGATGTTTTAAGATGTGACAGGATAAACCTCAAGGGTCCAAACTACGAAAAAAGATTACTTTATGGTTGGTTAACTCACTCTCTGAAAGCAGAAAATGAAAAAAGTCGAAGATCGAAGAAAGTAACATGAAAAGATCATTTATCAAAGAAAAAAAATCAAAAGAATTGGTTCATGGATAAAAGTTATAGTACAGCAATCGACAGAAACCTTAAAGCTGCGTTTTTCTAAAAATAAACTTTTCATTACTTAACTAATCATAATTTATATAACTATTCTCGTTCAGTATAATAATCACAAAGACATACATGTTTGTCAGTTATAAATGTGTTTATGAGTTAGTTCCCTTGAAATAAAATGAATATCACACAAGAGCATTTATATCTTTATATAAATGTTTAGACACCTTCAGTACGCAAAAGGCTAAGGGAAAAGGCGGACATTTTAATATTATTATATACAGGTTCTACTTTTTTTGCAAAAATATTGAGCCTTCACACCATTTTTTTAAAAAATCACGTCATCTCTTCAGACAATGTAATTTTTGTAAAATGGATAAGTTCACTAATCATCAGTTTAATTCGTTTTTTAATTCCAGAGAGAAAGCCGACAAAAGAAATACAGTTAAATCAGTGCAGCGTTTCTCCTGAAGTGTACTATAAATAAATGTGAAACAATCGCTCATGTCTACTTTCATGTTAGGCTTAGATGTGAATTTAAAACACGTTTGGTTTAAAAACACACCGTATTTCTGCAAACAACTGTGTGATTTTTTAAATATTTTCTTTATACTTTTTCCTCTCACAAATTATAATAATTCACAATAGAATAATCCCTTAACAGCGTTACAAAATATTTTCCCCAAAATTAGAGAACACTTTAAAGTTCAAAACTTCAAGAAATTCTTTTAGCGCGTTATTCTTCAAGATCCTTCAATTAATTCATTACCACTAAAGTTTAACATGTGACAACTGACATTCAAAATATCAAAACTTAAATAGTCCCGGAGTTCTTAATCAAAACAAATTTAAATGTTTTTGTAGAATTTCTGCAAGGGAGACATTTTTTATAATATTGATTTTATGTTGTTGCTTTTTTAATTTAAAAAAATGTCCAATAAATTTACTCACAAAAACAACTTTAAAAAAATATTTTTCTCTAAGCATTTAGCTTTACATTTACTTTTTACTGAAATAAAAGCAGGAGAGAAAATTGAATAAATTGAATATTAATCAAAATTATGTAACATTTTATTTCCTGAACTTGTAATAAACTAGTACTTTCCTAAACCAGCTTTCATTAGATAGTAAAAATAGGACACTAAGGTAAATTCAGAAAAGTTGTATAGTTATAAGTAATTAAAAAATTTTGAATTTATTTATCTAAATTGAAATGACTCTCACACATAATACTTAATCTTCAATTGAAATAAAAATCAGGGCTTCAAGCCGTAATTTTTTTTGTTCCGATTTTTGTTCTGGTTCAGCTATAAAAATATATCGGTTCAGTTCCAGTTTTCGTTCCACCTAAATTAACGATTTTCGGTTCAGTTCCGTACTAAAAATATAATTCTATCATAAACAAAAAATGTAATTTATCAAAATTTAAAATATTGTATTCTTTTTTTTTATTTGGTACACTATATGAATTAATACAATTAACCAGCATGTACGATACAAGTGATGAGCAGAAAATGGGGAAGCATTGGCATTGTTACCCATTACCAAAATCGCATTTGACAACTAAGTGGTTCATGATTCTGATTTGTCTATCTAAATAGTTTATACAAACATTCGTGGATAATTGCATGCTGAGATGCGAAATATATAACTCCCATTGATATTTTTCTTAAAAAATCATTTAATTCATTCAATTGAACTAAATCCCCCTTCTACAAGTAGTTTCAAGCGAAAATGAAGCAGAATAATACTAGTGAACATTAAAACAGGAAATTGAGAAGCAATGTAAATGTAATGATGATAATTATATGGTTGACATTAAATTAGAAAATATTGATATTTTGGTTACAGTAACAGACTGTAGGTATATCGAACCGATATTCAGTTCCGGTTTTCGTTCCGCCCAAAATAACGGATTTCTCCGGTGTTCAGTTCAATTCTGGTTCGAAACCCTGATAAAAATACGCATACTCACAATCTGCTTTAACGTATATACAAGGATAAAAACTTACATTTTCTAGAGGACGGATGGAAGAAATAATTCCTACAGCGAGAAGTGAAACTGATATTCTATATTACTATTCTTAAAGACGGATAAACTATTTTGAAATGTCAAATCTTGATAAAAAGAAACTAAATAAAAGCCGTTGGACTTCATAACAGATTGATGAGTTTCAGAGGCAATAATCTGTCTTATTATTATAGTTTTCTAGCAAATCCTGATAAATCTGATTGACTGAAAGGCTTTTACACATATTTTCAATGATATAAACAGCACATAAAATTCATTTCTTACAAACAGTTCGATGAGTCCAAAACTTATTTCATGAGAGTTCAAAATAATTCACTCTCTTGGTCATTCAAAAAATTTCAAAAGTTTTCTTCCATACAATATATTAATTGAGAAATTTTACTGTCTTAAAAATTTCCTCTAGGTTATTTGTGTCTTAATAGGAACTTCTTTGATCACTGCACGAAATTTTTAAAAATTGCTTGCTCTATAATACAAAAATTTGATCACAAGTATCATTCAAAAATATTATTCTGAGTGAAAAGTATAAGATTTTTTTCTACTAGTCAGAAAAAAAAATTACATAATTATAAAAATGCAACTTGAATATTACTTGTATATCTACATATATCAAATGAAATGTGTCCAAAAAATTCCATTCATAAAATCAAAACTACTCTTAGCTATGAGTTTTGTCAAACTCTGGAGTTACAGCTTCAATGCAATTTTTTTCGTCTGTTGAACATCGTGAGTTGAGTTAATGTTTCTATTTATGTTAGGTGTCACGAAAAGTTGTCGACTGAGCACATTTCACTCGTAGACAGATCTGTCGCTTCTACTTGAAATAGTGTCAGACTTTTTCGGGGTCACACATTATGTTTCTCCAACGATGCTTAAAGACGTTTCCCCTCTGTGAAAAACAGCCTCTTATCAGTTAAACGCCATTCGGGTCATAAAATGAAAGGTTCGTGTTTCTGTGATGGGAAGAAGAAAAATCAGCTTTGGACAAGCGATAGTTCCTCGAAAAAATATCTAGACGCCAAGGAGAACAAAGGCTTAGTTGCGGAGTGTGACTACGAAAATATATATAAAATTTTGCGGAGGGAAGCTGTCAGGGCACGTGATAAGTTAACGAAAAATCGATCGCTTTGACGAAACTCAAACGTTGAGTGAACATAAACGATTAGTCAAAATTCACAATACCGTGTGAGAACACAGTAGTTACGCTTCTGTGATTTTAGCGCTTTTAGACATAACTATTGCATGGTTCCTATAGAATCCAACCGGGCCAGAATAAAAAAAAATTATTTCATATTTCCAAACAACTTTACCAGTTAATTAATTTTTATCTAATTACTGTTTTCCAATATTCTTTTTAAAAAATCGTGAGCCGAATGATTGATGAGCTGTTACTTGATTGGAATTTAAAATTGATCTTTTATTTGCTTTGCAGAAATCGAAAATCCGTATGGAATATTCCCATTGCTGAACTTGATTGAATGAAAGAGATCAATACTTCCCCTTGGTACAACATATTTTTAAATAAAAAAGAAATTTGTTTAATAGGGGAGTTGATTTGTTCTAATGAATGAAAACTTTTGAATGATAAAAATATTGATTAGAATTAACCCCACTTGACGTTAAAAAAAAGGAATAATTTGAAGAAAACGTAATTTTTACTAAGGATGAAAAATATTAGGATTATTGTTAATTTGTCTAGTTGTTTTAGAATACAACGTTGCTCATCCAATGTAATATTTAAATATTTTTAACATATTTTACTAAACTAGTCATATTTCAATAGTTAGATATTGTAGGCTCTTATATCACATTTAATCATTTTTAAATCATTCAGAAAGTAACCAAATAAAAATAATACTGGATAAAAGATTATCAGATATTGAAAAGATAAATGGTTACTTATAAGAAAATAAACTTTTTAGTTCATTTCAAGAATATGTTTTTCTAAAAATATATCTGTCCAAACACACACACAACACATACATGTAGTCACCGTGAATGTTTAAATTTAACACAAAAAAATGTTTCTACATTGTTTTGTGAGGTCATCTAATGTTTTAAACTATCATTTATACAAATGAAGTGTTTTTTCAAAAATATTTTAATACCTTAGCATCTGTACATAATTATTAGGACCTTCACAAGTACTTTAAAGGAATTCACAGAATTTAAATGATTAATAATATTAAGTTGAAAAATATACTTCTTATCAACTAAATGGGTTAATTTGATTAAAATATCAACAGACATTAGACAATGTTTGTAACGTGCATTTAAATTTTTACCAATAGACTTTAAAAAAATTAAATTCAATTTTGCAGTGCATTGTAGTTTAATGAAGGGGATATGGCCAGTAAAAATTTAGGGAAAAAGTTTGAATTGATAAAATTGTTATTTTTAACTATCAAACACTCAACTACCGTAATCTGAACTACATTAGTAATACATATAAATATTTTCATTGAAAACAATTTTATTAAATCCTTTTTCAATTCAACTACCTATATTTTCATCAAAACAGAAAAGTAGATGCTTATCTTTATTCAGTTTGATTCACTTAACTAATTTGCATAAAAGGGGATAAAAGAGCATCCACGCAACCTGCCCTTTAAAAATTTATTTATTCAAGCAAGTATTCTCTTACACAAACACCAAAGCTAACGAAAGACTTTTTCAAACCTAGTTATTTCGTATGCATAATGTGAGTAATATAAGACAAAGTGCATAAAATGGAAATCTCTGTAAATAAATTAATGAAAGTAATGTGCCAGTAATCTTAACATTTTATTTCCAAATTTAAGTAAAAATACCTTAATATATTAAATATAATATATAAATACCTACACAATATATTATATAGATAAATATTTTGCTCATTTTATTATCTTTTGTAATGGATTTTTTCTGCATTAATTTATGCACTGCATTTTTCTCTTATGATTTTAATATATACTCAGTAATATTGGCGAAAAGGGTTGTTATCGGTGGGTTTCTATTTACGCATTAACAACACTTGAAGTGATATGTTACTTTTTCTAACTTGAACATCATTCGGCGAATTTTAGATGTCTTTTCCGTTCAGAGTGTTTTTCAATGAAAAACTTCATTTAATTTGGAATTCAAGCCCTCAACTCAACTCAAACATCATTGACCATAAAAATCGTTCATTTAACCATTGAAGTACTTTGCTGAGATGTATAACTAAACTATCATGAAGAATAATAAAAATAAGAGCAAAAGAGATATTTCGCATTTTATAAAAGGGGCTTATGATATACATTTTACATTCATTTATACTTTTTTGGTGAAAAATACAAATGTTAAGCTATTCTCGAGATTGTAGAGCTACTGAACAGATTTTTCAAGCTATTTTTTGATATTTTATAATTTGATGGCAAGGGGGAAATATTCACATTTAATTGCTTCAAATATCCAAATAAATTATTAAAAACACTTATATCAAAGCCTGAGGTAATTTTGATGTTCAAGTAGTATTGAAATGTTACCAAAATTATATAAAATCTAAAATATTTCAGGAATTTTAAATTATTTTTATATTTATCATTATTATTATCTTCATGAAGTTTAAATTGTTACCTTCAGCACATTATTAATATTATATGCATAAAGATTAAATTACTATTATATTCCTAACGTTTATAAAATATTTATAAAGGAGAAAATATGTTTAATATATTTCAGAAACTTATCTTCAATATATTAAAAAGACTAAGTGACTTATTAAGTGAATCCATTTCACTTAATGTTTCTCAAAATTTCTTCTCAAGTTACGTGAACTTCATCTTTCAACCACCTTCTTATCCTGTAGTTCACGGACCAAGGGTTAAGAAACGATGTTCTAGTGAAAGGAATTTAACCTCAATCTATTTCAAAGCTCCATTTAGTTACCCTGGTTGAAGTTTCCACATTCATAAATCTTTTCACAACTCGCAATAGGAGTCTTTTAACACTGTGGGATGTCCATATACATTTTCTAGTAATATTAATGAAATGAAATATGAATATTTTAACTCGCCCACATTTTGCAATGATAAACATTAAAAGTATTTAGTGACATTTTTAAAAATTAAAGTAGATGTTAGAAATCAGCTCCAAAATTTCTAAATAATGCCTTTACTGAATAACACCCTTAATAATTTCGCTATGATTTTTTTTGTAACATAATCAGTTATCCCCAACCTAAAATCGGAGTTTGTTCTTGAACATTTACACTAGCAAGCTCCTGGGACATGAATTAGCACAAATACTATTTAAATAGATATCCGTATGCAATGAAAAAGAAATTGCAAGCTCCCTAAAATAATTTTTTTCATATTATTTTTATACAACGTGCAACATATAAATATGTCATAACCGAGAAAAGTAAACTATACTAAAAATGCTTTCAAGCTTTCTCTATATTTTCTTACAGACAGCAACTTTTAATTGTGTTTCTAACAAATAAAGCATGACTTGTATTCAATAATGAAGTGACCAAAATTTACAGATGTATATTTCAAATTGCAAATATTATTCTTAACAAATTTAAGTATTCGAAGAGGAAAATAATTTATTGTTAAACCAAACTTAGATGTACCTTCTGCAACTTATCCTTTAAAAATAGATTTGTGTTAAAATAAGTTAACCACTCTTCTTATCCAAAAAACAAAATGCTCGATTAAAATTTCTCTTTGATTATACTTATCGAAGACATTTTTACTTCCAATTTTGAAAATACTTTTAATATTCCATGGTACACACAGACAAGCTGACTGTAAAAGAAGGAAAGAAACCAACACGGAATCAATGAAAACTTTTTTTTAATTTTAAAAAATACATGTTCAGGAGATAAAATTGGAGAAGAGGAAGGGAGTATAAAGGCAAAATTAATTATGCTTAAGTTTCAGGGACACATCTACATTCAGATGTCAAAACGAAATATTACATGTAGCATTGGTATAAAAAGTTAAAAATAATTTAAATTATGTAATATAGCTGTTAGATGTTAAAAGTATTAAAAAGTAACTAAAACTCAATTTATTTCCTGTTTTAAAGTATTTTCAATGGAAAACTTTTTCTTTTAATTTAAAGCTTAATAATTACATATTCTTTTAAAAATCACGAAAACATTCTGCAAATAAAATGTAGAATGAATCATTTAGCACATTTCCTCCTTTCCCCCACCCCCGATACACCTACTTTGCTATTTTCAGTAAAAAAAATAATCTTCATAATTCTGTTTAGTTTCAAGCGCCTTATATTTTCTGTCGAATTGGCCACTATAATGTTCTCTGCAAAGTTTTGTATACTCTTTTTTATGGCAATTAGTGATTAAGAATATTTTTAAAATATAAATGCAGGAGATTAAATACTTGAAATAACTTACAGTTTCATGTTAAAATATTTTATACATATATACGATTAGTTAAATTATTATTGAGTAATTGCTTTTTCCAAGTTAACTCATAGAATATAATCAAGGTATTTCTTTTTTCATTTTTTCATTGTTTCAGCATTCAAAAAAATGCGATAACCTCTTGTGCTATAAATTAATTAGCAAAAGCCTGTAATAACAGTACCATTATAAAGCAAGCGTGGTTATAACTATTGAAAACCACTTATTAAAGTAACATTATTCTGCTGCATTTAATAATCTTAAAATATATTCAAGCTTAAATTTTATGAACATTTCTTAGACAAATAAGATTATTACCAGTATGTCTCTCATTTATTGTAAAAGTGTAATGAACAGTTAAAAGTTTATTTATCCCTTCGGCGTTACCAAAACTGTAATTTAATTGATGTCCTCACACTCTGATTCCATTCTCAATGTTCGAAAATTATTATTTCAATCTAAAATAAATCAATTCATTTTTTTAAAAAATTCTTAATTTGTATGAAAACAGGAGAATAAAAAAAAATAGCTGATTAATACATAGCTGTGAAATTAAACTGTCAAGAAATCCAATATGGCATCTGTAATTGTTACGTTGTTAGCAAGCATCAATCTTGATTAACTCCTTTTTTTTTTTTTTTTTTTGATAAATTTAAGCAAAAAAATATTTTTTTAAAGGGATGCAATAACTAGCGTCTAAGAAACATTTATCGTTTCAGATTCGATTAATAAATTTATTTTTTATATCTCACTGAAGTGATATGACATTTTTATCAGATAACAAGTCATCAATCTTAAAAAGATATCTAAAAATGACTCTAAAGCATAAAATTTTTTATACATGTTGAATATTTTTGAAAAAACCAAACATAATTCCCAATTTTTAAATTATATTTGTCTACTTAAAAAATAAAAGTTGCTAAAATTCCCAAAGATCTAAGAAAATCCCTTCTAATTTTCGAAAACCATTAGTTACAGTAGAATATTAGTCGGAGTAACGTAAAATGTTGCTTACGAATTAATAATCGGATAGGCAATTATATCTTGTGTTAAATATCTATTACTTAAAATAAAGCCTACTAGGTTCAATTAATTTGCTCCTTGTGTGACGATTAAATGCCTGAAGCTATCCCAACTGAGTTTATTAATAAGTAATATATAGTACTTCACATTTCGCGTAATTATTCATTTCCTTACGGTCGCGTGCACCATAAGTCAGAGAAATTATTCAAATTGTGCCAAATAATTCAGTTTCTAAGAATAGAATATCGGTCTTTCAGAATTAATGTAAGTAATATGTCCAACTGTGGTTGAAATAGCAGATTATACTATCGACATGATGTATTTTGAACCTAGAACCTAGACGGAGGGGGAAGGATTTGTAAGATATCAGAACAATTATTATCCCTACTTTTAAAAAATGATCAGGTATTAAAGCTCATTGTACAGAAATAAAGTTGCAGAGTTTTGTAATTTTTTTTCAATGATAAAATTGCACAATATACTCAAAACCACATTATTACCTCAAATTGATAAGTTATGAAATCCTAAATTATTTTTGTCTTTAACCAATTTAATCAGTTTACAGAATAGCAATTCAGAAATGGAATCTATGGTCTTTTTAAGTCATTACAACCTAAAATTTAAAGCAAAAGACATGATATACGAAGCCCAAAATATCATAAGTACCTAAAGCTATTGGTATACATAGTGCCTCTAAATTAACGAATATAATTTGCAATATAATAGAAAATATATGCATAAAAAAAGCAGTGATGCATTGCGCAATATTATATGGCCTCTACCTTAAAAGAATTTTCAAAATAAACTTATGAAAGAAGTCTTCAAGCTCGAAGCTTTATGGCCTTATAATACATTTTTGGAATTTCAATCTATGTAATATAAAAGTTCGAGCATCATGTAAAACATGTAAATATTCTCAGCTTGTGATGGTTTATTTTTCTTTTACTCTCAGGAATACATCAAAATCAGATAAAAAGAGATGTATTTTTCTTTAACTATATCAATCTTTAATTGTGAATAATAATTACCTAGCTTAGACCACGTATTTTTTTCTTTACAACAAACTAGCAGCTAAAGAAAATGATCTACAGTACATTAAAACTGTGAGGTTTCCAATTTTATGAAAATATTAATAAATAATAATGAAGCAAAATAGCCAATAAATCCATAAAAGTACAAATATTTTTTTTCACTCTCTTTTACTCATGCATTGGCAAATATTTCCAGCACTACGTTTCGTAAC
The DNA here is from genome assembly GCA_019973975.1 of Trichonephila clavata. Classification (NCBI taxonomy): domain Eukaryota; kingdom Metazoa; phylum Arthropoda; class Arachnida; order Araneae; family Nephilidae; genus Trichonephila; species Trichonephila clavata. The sequence continues at coordinate 110,390 of BMAO01019870.1, read as the reverse complement.
ATAAAAGAAAGTTTATAAGTCTGACAATTATCAAGCCGTATTATTCTACAGATAATAGAAGCTATTTATATTCAAGACATTTGAATTTCTTTTTCATTATTTACACGCTATATTAGATGAGCTTTTAAAGAAGAGGACACAGAATTGGGGAAAGTAAGCTCTTAATCTGAATTATATTCAGTAGCGAAAAATATTATCCGCTCTCATAAAATACTCTTTTAAGTAATAAAAATATTTGTAGCGAATATTCAGAATATTCCTGTTTGAAAAAAGGAAATTAATACATTCAGCATCCATAGTTAGAGAATCTAAAATCCGAGGAATAAGTGCCCAGTAAAATGAATAACATATTTTTTGTAAGTATCACGTGCACGTTTATAACTAATAAAGAGTAACTTAGTTTTCTCCTCAAGATTTTTCATTATGCTTTATATGGACTGGCTGCGTAAATTAGAAGACTCCCTTGACAATATATCCATGAAAAATTATAATTTATAGCTTATTTGTTACATGTAGTCTACAAAGGCACAATGTTGGGGGGGGGGGTTGCTCTGTAATGTGAATTTATGTCGTGAGGTCCGAATGTGTCTTTTGATTGAGAAGCTTTCTAAAATCCAGGACATGGGCATTTGTTAACACAACAAAAACATTGTCAAAAAAGAACTATTCATTAATTCTTGAAAAAGTCAGAATAAGTAGAGTAAGAAAATAATGCATGTTAAAGATGAGTTGAGTACAATTTTTTAGAAGCAGGGTCGTATTTTCGAAATTTTATTTTTTCAAGCATGTAAAAGGTCTTTTAGCCAGTAATAAATCCGAAAAAAGCGGAAAAAATAGCAGCATATTAATTTTAGGGGGTTAGTGGTATGTTCTTTTATTTTATACACTGAATAACAGCAAGCAAATTCGAGATCAAGCAAAAATTAAGCATTTAGTGTGTTTTAACATTAGTGTATTCATTAGTGTATGTTAGCATTTAGTGTGCTCATGTAATTATTTTAATAATTACATGATGCTGATATAAGGAGATTATTAGAAACTCAAGAACTTAATGTTTTTTCAAAAAAATTATGTTGTGGTTACGACAAAAATCAAAAAGTAAAAAATAAGATTAAATAATCGTATTTTATTCAAGTATTCCGCTTAAAAAAGATTTATGCAACAGTAATAAACATCAAATTTAATATATGCCTCGTTATTAAAATATTATTAGTTAAATGAAGCTGTAACTAAAGCTACAATTCTTGCAAATGAGTTTTAACATTGTATTCTTCTAACATCAGGAAAGAGGAATCAAACACAGAGAGCATTTGGAAATAAAAAAAATTCTCTAGTATTATTAAACGTCTTATCTTATTACAATATGTTTGCCATAGTGTGTCTCTGAAATTTAAAGACATTTGAATAATACGAAGTTCCTTATTTTATATAAATAAAAAAAACTTTAGACATTAAAGGGGGATAAATACAATGCATACATTGTATTTCTACGAAAATGACTGATTTTTACAAAAATGAATATAATAAAATATGATGTTCAGACAAATATGAACGACAGCAAACTCTTTTTTTTATTGAAACGTGAAAGCATTTTGCTATTTAAAAAAAGTTCCAGGTTTGAATTATATCATTTAAAATTAGGTGAAGACAAACTAAAGAGGCTCAATAATAACTCAAGAAAGCGGTTAGACCTTTTCCCTTGCCTTGTTCGGATGAACCAATCAGAGTGCAAAAGAAGTTGTTTCAAAATTATACGGACCAAAGATCGGTTATCTTGAATACATTACAATTCTATGATAGGATTCGAAAATATCCTAGCCTTCTGAACAGACACATAAATAATCAAAATGAATGATACATACGTAGATAAAACAATTTCCTTCCAAACTTTCGAAATTTTGTTGCTGTTAATTTCATTGCAGTGACTGTAGCAGAAGAATATCATACATAAAGCTGAGACATCGTGTTCTCTACTTAAATATAATGGAAGTTATCTTTCAAGAGAACTTCAGACGTAACTTTAGGCATCCGTTGGATGAACCTTTTGGGAGTTGAATCAGAACTTCAGAAACTGATTCAACATAGTCTGTTGATCACAAAAGCACTCTCATTCCCCATCTTCCCGTTTCCGCTCGAATTAAGTCAGACGATAATCTGCTAAGAGCTCTCAACTGAAGTTATGAATTTATAAATTGTTTTATATAATATTTTAATTCATATAAACTGACTATCCTTGAGTTTTTGCATGTTTTTAAATAGAAATTCTAAAACAATTACAAAAATACTATTTTAAATCTCTATACTTCCCATTTGGTTAAATTTATATACGGATAAAATTTCCTAAATACCTTTAGATATAAAAAGGTACAAGTAGACTATTTTCCTTATAACCAAATATACGATAAAAAATATAATATTTAATACTAATTTGTTTTCGAATTTATTCAAGAGTAATAATAAATCCTCTCTCTAAATTAAACTTCTTACATTATTCCTAACCAGCGGCGTAAAGTACACCTCCGCAACCCTCGCACTGCTGGGGGTCCAAGGCTTCTAGGGGGCCCAAAGCCTGACTAACGCCATTTGTGTAGATATTCTCAAAATTCGCTTTAGAGTTTTTAAAATTCAACTTTTAAGCGATTTTCCAATTGGCGATCTGGCGTCATTCAAAATTAAAATTTTAATATGCTTATTAGATATCTTTGATCCAATAACCAGATCAAAAAACATTTTGTTTGCTGTGCTGTAATCCCCGCGACGAGAGATACTTTTCTTTATTGGGTTTTCTTAAACCTAAATTATACTAACAGATAAAAGGCAGATGGAGAATCGGATATAGTGCTAGGAAGATAAAAAATTCATCATGTTATTATTATAGTATACTTTACATTAGCCTTAGAGAGAAAAAAAGACATGATTTATTTTTAACTGAAGCTGCAGAGTAACTTATTGGAAATTTTAGTTCCTCCCTACCCCCTTCATGTATTTCATTTTCATTTAGCGAAGTCGTAAATAACGTACATCTGTTATGCTTTTTTCACGTGAAATAGTATTACAATACTTGGAAAAGCACAGAGAGCATTCTCAATGCTTATTTGCTATAGATTTATGTGTATTCAATCAAATAAAGCATAATGAGAAACGTTTCACAAAATTGCTTTTAGAACAGATATTTCTATTTTTATAGTAAATGGGCTTAAATATAGGGTGTGTTCCTTTACTATTAAAGCATTTCCATCTCACTTTTCGCTTTCAATATTAGAACTGGTTATTTTTTTTAACGGAATTTAATATTCTGGTTTAAAAAAAAATGGTATTTTGTTTATAAGACAAGAAGAAACGCGGCCCTAAAATGAGTAGAGTTTTAAAAAACTTTAGAGTGTTTCTCAAAAACGAAAAATTCGAAAGGTAATGGAGTATACTATTAATAGCAAATATGCAAAATTGGATATTTGCACATAATTGGATATTTGCACATAATTGGCACTTGCACATAATTATGTGCAAGTGCTAGTAATAGTAATGCCAGGGAACCTGATGAATAAATTATAGAAGTGAAAATTAATTCACAATTTCGGACACTTCAGCTAATAAGGATACTCTATTTACAGAAAAATAGTCGGAAGATGAAAACGAAGAAACAGACTTTGCGCATTATGTAGGTGCGCTTATAGATACAGATTTAAGGGAACAAGTTTTCTTTTAGTCTGTGTATTAGTAATTGTAGTTGTATCTTCGTCTTAGGACGCGGAATATATCAGTTTTCTATTTCTTTTTCATTATATTATTTTTGCATCATATAAAGAACTCGAATTTTTAAGAGTGGCAGAGTATTTATGGTGGAATATAATCGAACTTTAGATCAAGCTCATCCCGGGATTCAGAAACGAAAAATAAGGTAAGCGATACCTTTTTTCTTTCGTAAGAATTTGGAATTGAAATCTATTTTACAGTTTTCGTATCTTTCTTAGTGTATTGTTTTTATTTAAGTTACCAGGTTATCTTTCGACTGTTGCTAGATTTTCCATTTTAATAAACACTATAAATATTCTCTAATGTTATACGTTATTTACTTCGTTTACTCAGACTCAGGTTGATTTTGTATTCATTTATAAGTTTAAATATTTTTACATGAAGTGTAAAGGTACATTATGTTTGGTTTTGTAATCCTGTAAAAGATCCGGCTTGGGGCCAACAATTTTCCATTACGCCACAGTTTCTAACACATTTTATTACACATTAAAATCTGGAAAAATTATAAACGCTCAAAAATTATAAAATAGATTGTTTTTTATTTGTTACGTAGTGTTCTTATTTTTAATCTATGTGACTTAATGTATTTCTGCATAAAGATCTCCCTAATGATAACGACATTACATCAGATTTCTTACTGATTACATTGAATAAAAAACTGTATCTTTTGTCTAATTTACAACAGAAACTGTAACTAAAAATTTTAAACCCGTTCCATAAAAGTGAAATACATAATTCCATTGAATAAAATTTTTGAAAATAGATCAATGTACGAAGACATCGAATGCATTCACCTTACTCTCAAAAGAAAACTAATATAAAATACAGATATAGAGTTATTCAACTAATTATGCAAATTAAGTGTAAAAAAGGAAAATTTTGTAGTGATGCTTTTAAAAATACTACACTTACTGAAAAAATATCAAATATTTTAAAAGAAGGTAGCGTTTTAATTTTAATATACTTACCATCAGTAAAATTTTCCAACAATTTCCAATAAACTATTAAATTAATCATTTGATTGAATTTGAAAATAAAAATACATAACGTCATTGAATTTTACAAGTACTGCTTTCAAAAAACAAATATTACATTTGGAAGTCTTATTTTAAACCATACAAATTATTATTAGAGAAAAAATTGCTTTATTTAAAATGGTATTAAAAATATTCAACATTTTATAGTAAAATTTGTATACACAACATTTGATTCAAATATTAAAAAAGTTTTGTATAGCATAATTCAGGTCATAAAACTTTTAGCTTAATAATAAACAAGTTAATAGGAAAAATAGGAGCTATGTATATAGGAGGATGTCTATTTAAAGCAATTAAATTTTTCGATCCAAAATAAGTTTCAAATTCCATTGTTTATAATTTTGATATTTACATATTAAACTGGAAAAAAAACTTATTTATATAATAATTTTCTGAATTTTAAGAACGCATAATATTCAATAAACCTTGTGTATTATAGATATTGAATTATTCTAACTTGCATCAATAGCTTTTTTAATGTGCTATAACCAAATATATATATATATATATATATATATATATTATAAAAATTAAGAGTTTTTCTATTAGAGTTTTAGCATCAAACAAAAAATGATCGCAATAAATATTTTATAGTATTTTAATCTCATTGTATTTTTCATAATTTATGTATTTCAAATTAGAAACTTATTTTTGGTTTACTTGCTTTTTTTTTAGTATTAACTTAAGCACTTTTGTTTGTATTCATTTCACGATTACTTTAGTAATGCTACGAATATTTAAACACTACTGAATAATATGGTACAATTATTTTACTACCTAATCCAAACTTCTAATTAATTATTAGGTACTTTTGCTTTAAAACTTTCGAAACGTTCTTTTTTTTTGTTATATCGAGTGATAAAATGACTAATAAAATCTTTTATTTTACATATACCACTAAACCTAAATGAATTTTTTTAAATTCTTTTTGAGATTTTCTAAATCTAAATTATGCTTGTAACAATTCCTGATTTTGTTAGATAATAAAAAAGTTTTAGAATGTTTAAAAGAGTTTTGTGGCCCCCTCCTCTTAAATCTCTAAAAAATGGTGTTTATATTTGAATTTGGAAATCATGGCATGCATATTTTTGTAAATCAACACCATTAGCAACAAAGAAGCTAATGCAACTTATTCTACATGAAATGACGAAATGCAAACTTTGACATTTTATTAACATTATTAAAAGAAATTACACATAAAGGGCGAGACATGAATCCATAAAAGTATACACCATTTCATTTTTATCTTGAACATATACCAACATACTTATATGCCGCAATTGCTTGGTTGGTAAAGAACTTATCACTCGCTTACGACTTGATTTTACTCTTCTTTTAAATGAAATGCCCGTTTCAATTTGAACACAAACAGTTGAGGAATCCTTATAAATATAAAATTAAGCACTTTTAGATGACTTAAATTTTCACAGTTTGAGACAATCATTAAAACCCCATAATGTAGACACGTAAAATATACATTACACACTATACTATGGATCAGTCTAGCTCGTAAAAAAGTTTTGCAGTCATTTCACTTAAGCCCCAGGTACTGCAATTTTTACGATAAAATCTAAAAGGCTTTCGTATTATCAGAGTTATAAATCTGAAGCTATATATTTGAGCCTTTCAGAATAAATATATCAAGTTTTTAATTCTTCGGTAAGTGATTTCAAAGCATATTTCTGGTTTCATAGCATGCTGTAAAAAGTTTTGATTTTAGTTAATCTTTTTTTTTTTTTTTGAATGACTCGTTTTTGCATAAAAACTTTTTAATAAAAGTACCTCAAGACAAAAAGTAGGCAAGAAGTGCTAGGAATTTTCTTAGAACTGGATCAAAAATTTCTTATTCGTCTATAATCTTAGAGTAAGCTTAATTTGGACATATAAACAGAAAAAAAACTTTCATTTTGCTTAAACATAAAAAAAAAATTTTTTTAATAGGAAAATTTTCAGTAATATAATAGTTTTAAAAACTACTCCCAAAGGAATTAAATAACTAATGATCCAAATATATATATACATATATTTATAAATAAGGTGAGTATTATTACATTCCAAAATTCAACTTGTTTCAAGACATATTTTATGAAGTTTTATTTTGCATTTCAGTCACGCAAATATAAAATGACAAATGCAATCGGATATGTTTCGAGCAACCCATTTATCTTCCTATAAAGTACATTTGATGTTCACTTGGTGCAAAATTGAGAAGAGAAAAAAATACTTCTGAAATAATAAAATATAAAGCAAACAACTTGCACTCAAAAATTTTCAAGATAATTATCAAATTAATGGTGTGTAATTACATGTGTGAATTTTATTTTATAAATAACATGCATCGTTAAATTATTTAATTATGTGATTAAGAACTTGTTTAATAGTCATGCATTAGAGTTTAAATGATTCAATTCATTTAATACGTGGACACGATTCTGAATGATGTAGACTAGTGGTCTTCAAACTTTTTCAAGTCTCGAAACCCTTAGAACTGTAAGATGTTTTCAGGGAACCCCATTCCACACACACGCCTTAAATGAATATCTCTTAAAATAATATGTGAAATAGATCAACGTGTTTTAAGTACTTTATGAAAAGAAAAAATTTTTAAAAAGTATTGTTTTAATTATTCAAAATGTTAAAGTAATTTTAATATGATTTATTCATTAATAATATTAACTTGGGATTCAAGTACCACGCACCTATGCGTTATGTTTAGTTACAAGATTATGTGCTTGTAATTTCCTACGCAAGCTTTCGAAGTTTAGATCCATTGAAAATATCTGCAGTCACATCTCCTATTTTGCGTTTCATTTGTTTCTATATTTTGTTTTTGCCACTCACGTTGAGAAATATTTTTCACATAAATGCGTTGTTCTAAAGGGCATTAAAATATTTATAGCTGAGTGAGAAATCTTGCAACCAAATCTGAATTTGAAACCCAAAATTTAGGAGCTGTTCTTGCTTAAATTAAGATTTCAACGTCGATATATAGATAAGTTGTTTCCTCTCCTCCGTTATAGGTATTATTTTCGGAAATTGAAAGAAGGGTGCATTTTCCATTAGAAAATTATTTAGTTCCGCAAAGCATTGTACTAATGAGTATAAAATTATTTCATGGAACCTGGAAGCGAAATTATATAGGTTATTCACAATTTAATTGGTAGTACGTCTAAAGAAAAAATGTTTTTACAACCTCTTTTATAATATTATGATAAAAGTCAAGGAAGTGTTATACAAAATAAAATTATCACGCACAAATAAAATTTTCAGTTTTAATAACTGGGATTTGTGTGGTTGTATAAACTTCATAGAGAGCGAAAATCAATTTTGTATACACATTTATAATTTTCTTTACGATTTTTTTATTGTGACTCGTGAAACCCTTGAGTATACCTTGTGGAATCCTAGGGTTCCGCGTAACATAATTTGAAAAACACTACGAATCCTTACTAAAACGTCATGTTAAGTCTATTAAGACTAGGAGTCGAAAACGGTAATTCAAGTGTTATGTTACAAATTTCAAGATTTAAAAAAAAATCATGTTTCGATAATATTTCTTGTTTTACGTAGTTTTTATGTTACTTCTGTTATAATTTAAAAGATTTTCCTAATCGCTTTTTTCATAAAAATTGTTTTAACATTTTTCATGAAATTTTAAAAGAATTTTGCTTTTTAAACATATCTGACTTCATTCCGTTTTTTTCACCTTTTATTATGAATTTGTTTTGCATTTTAAAGTTTTGCACTTATTTTAAACAATTGTTTGGAACAACACAGCTTAATTTGTTTGTTAAGCCACAAAATATATTATTCACTACCTCAATTCAATTAATTCTCTTTTCGTTATGAAAATTTTACCCCAAATGCAACTTGAATGAATTCGTTATATTACAGTATCAACAAATGGGAAATTGGGAGTTATGAATGTGATTTAAGATAAACCCAAATTCTTTGAATGGAAGCATTTCTCTTACTACACCAGATTTCGCTTCCAAATTCAATTTAGTAATTTAATGTAATCCATAAAAGTTTTATGGATTTAAAGTTTTTTAAAAACTCCCAAAACAGCATCGAGAAATGTTTTCAAAGAGGAAGTCTCAAAGTGCAATTTGAAAACTATATACTTAGTATCAATTCCAACATTCAATTGCGCAAGCTACGGAAATCTTATATGCACGATTAAGCAGTTGCAAGCTAGTTTGCAAAGTCAAATTACAAACGCATTTAGAGAGAGCTGGGCTCCATCAAAAGTAAGTAAAACCAAAACTCGTTAAGGTGCATTGGGTTGCACCTATCCTGGCGAATATCCGACGGCATCCTCCCAGCTACATCCGTTCTCCCTTACGCGGAATCACTATCTCGTAATCTTTGAGATCTCCTTCCCGAATTCCGCGTTACTTGAATTACTCGATACAAGGCTAGAGGCATTAGGATTACTTTGATAGCTGAGATATGTCTCGATTCTACGGAGCTCGGGAAAACATTCCGTGAATTGGCAGGACGCCTTCGCTTCACGGGAGAATTTTTCTTGGCGAAAGGCTTCGGGGAATGATTTTATTGCTCCCGGATTTTTTTCCCCCTTTCTTCTGTTGAGGAGGATGGACCAACCTCATTATTACTACAGCAAGCAACCGATAAGTATCAGGAAGAGACCGTTATGAAACCTATGTACGAAAAAATCGAGGCAATGCTGAGGATAATTTTTTGGAACATCTAGCATACCACCACGCATCATCCATAGATACGATTTTTTTTTCCTCGTGTTGAAGTGAGAGCTCCATAAAAAAAGGAAAAGGTATTTGAAGATTGATCTTTAATAAGAACTAATTATCAATTTTGGAATGATTGTACTTAATGCAATGTAATGTAACACGAATGATATGATGCTAAGAATTTTTTCTGAAGCAGCAAAAAGAAAAATTATAAAAATATTCTTAAATCTTATGTTATGACTTCATAGTCTTGAAAGAAATATATCCCTTTCTGTATTTTTTAGACTTTTAATTATAATGTACTCTGACTAAAAGGTTTATCAAGCAGGGAATATAAATTGTTACATTTGTGGAAAAATATTAGTAATAACTTTTAGTACTTTATTGAATAAGAAGTATTTAACTATCAATGTGCATACATTGCATCAATTAAGTTTTGATCTTGTATTTTCTCATTATAACAAAATTTATTTTTACTGGGAATTTTCTAAATATTTTTTTCAATCAGAAATGTATTACTTAAGAATAACTTAGTGCCTTTTATTGAAATTACTTTATAAATGCAAGAAATATTTTTACTTCATGAATCTATGTCTTCTGTGCCAAAAAGAGTAACAAGACAATAAACTATACAATCTGTATTTTCACTTGCCTTTTTGTTGAGTATTTTTACACTCCATCCATAAAATTTATATATGCTATTGAAAAGTTTTGTTCATTTTATTCATGCTGATATGAGAATCTGGAGCATAACTCTCGCGCAACTTTAAGAATTTAAAACATGATAGGAGATATTTGTTATATTTTAACTTTTAAAGGGCTACTTATATATATGTGTGTCATATTTAAATCGGTCGCGTTGAAAAATAAATCAAAATACAAGTTTGAAACAAATTCATATCATGAACGAAGTTCTTCCAATTTTCATGAAGACATAACTTATAATTAAAAAGAAACAGCTTCTATGTTATGTGTATTATCAAAAAAAAGCATGCAAGAAAAAATTAAAGTTATTACATGCAAGAAATTTTAATGTTCTAATGTGCATTGTATAATTCTCTAAAATTATTTTAAACATTACACTCTCAACTATATTATGAGCATATTTTAAAACAACCTTTCAAAAATATAACCCTCATAACTATTTCTTGACAATGTTTATGTTCTACGTAATTCATTTGATTTACTTTATGTTTAGCCCCATTATTGTTAAAATATATAAATGTGCATATTCAAAAAAATTGAACTAAACGTTAAAACTTTGGTTGAAATATCTCGAAATTGCTCAAACAAACATTGATCAAATAAAACGAAATGCGATGAAATTTGCATATAAATGCTTATTGATAAATTTAATAAACTATATATTCCTTACATTCATAAAGATTTACGAAAAGAAAAAAATGCTAAATCTCAATAAAAACTTTTTCTCTCCTCAGGATTCATAAAGTATGTTTCCAGAATAAAGTAAATTGAGAGAGAGATTTGAGAGAAAATCATTGGTTTGATTTTGAAAGCTCCAGGTAAAACTAATTTGCGGCTTTTGTTGTTTATTCTGAGTTGTTGTTGTTGTCGTGTCCTTCCCGCAGGGAAGAAAAGAAAGTTGCCATTGCCTGTGAGACAGGTTGGACTTCTTAACGATAGATGGTGACACCACCTATCTCCACCTCCACAATTTTAGCATGGAACTGAACGGGAGGGAAATATTCTCCAGCCCCCTACACTCGTGGTTTCTGCTGCGACCGCCCACAAGACTTTCAGACCCACTGATTTAACGAGCGCGTACTCCGTCTATACTCGGTGGTATTTAGTGGCATCGGGCATCGAACCCAGGCCGTCAGGTCTGGAGTCCGATGCTCTAACCACTAGGCTACCCACGGCCCTTATTCTGAGTTGAATTTACATTTTGAAAAGTAAAAGAAAAGTTCCCTTTACTGTTGCAGGAAAAATAAAGTTACTAAATGTTATTCGATAAATGCTCTCTATAGAACAAAAAAAAGAAAATGATGACTTTCTTTTTATAGAAGTAAATATTCAGAAAATGGATCAATTAAAATATATTACTCAAATGAAGCATATATTTTTATTTTTATTGTTCATAAACATATATTCGTATGCTAACGCATTTTAGAACCAGTTATATATTAGCTTCAAAATGTTTTGAATGAAATTTATCGACATATAAGCTTGAATGTAAAGCATATTAAACAGAGAATTGTTTTGAAAAAAATCAAAACATTCTCGATTATTATACCATATTCTGATTTAAAGAGTGAGTAAAATGTAGAATATATACTACTAATTTCTATTTAAATCAATCACTTTTCCATATGAAATAGCCTTATATTTTGTATTCTATACCTTAGCACAAAATGTTAAAACTCCATTCTATAATTGATAAAAAAAAAATTATGTACATATCTTATAAACACGATAATATACATAGATATTTTTCTACCTGTAAAAATGTTTTCAATTAGGGGTTCAGTATTTAATACTGATGAAAATTTGATTAACAGAATGAAATATATGTATTATGAATATTATCTTGACACATGTAAGAGTTTGTTTCACTCGTTTTATTTTTTCAATTCCTGTTGTATAGACAGTATAAATTCGTTATTTCAATAGTCTTTTATCATACGGAAATATATTAAGCTATGACCTTTTTGTATGTGCTTGTCATTCTTTAAATCACATCGAACAAAATGTTAATATCTTCTTTACAATGCGAATAAGTATACGTCTTTAAAAAATAATGAAGTGTACAACCGGGCCTGTTAGATGTCCTCACTAATATCAGTAAATAAAATTCAAAAGGGGATTTTTTTCATTTTACAAAATGTTGCAAAATTAATATCATATTTCGACTTCATAAGAGGACAGATAGTAAATCATACTAATACACATACTACACATTTATGTGTTTAAAACAATCCATTCTTTTCATTTATAAGTTAGGTTTTATACTTAATCTAATGCAAAAAATGAATTTTAAAAATTTATCTTAAAGTGAAAAAGCTCATTTTTATGGAGAGTTTTTAAATTTTGAGGTACCAATGTATAGTTCATGGGTGTGTATTATAAACTCCCGAACTTACATTAATATTGCAATATTTTTAGAAGTGTGTTCGGAGCATGTGGATCTGGTTTTACAATAGATAAAGACAGACCTGTGAGAGAGAGTTAAATTGCTAGTGTCTCGAGAAATTGACAGATTGAAGCATTCTAATTTGAAATTGGAAAAAAATGCTTTTGCTGAATGTTTAATACAAAAAAAATTTATTTACTTATATATTGGGTTGTTCAGGAAGTACATTTTTTTTTCCCTTACAGAGGATTTCATTGTATTTTTCACACTTTAGCCGCATAATCATTGTATGTTTTGAGAGCTGATATAGCAAGGCTTGCTTATGTAAAAAGTCCAATTGATTCTACGCAGTAGTTTTTGGATAGTAATCTTTCAAAAAATGGAGAGTAAAAAGCAGCATTTTCTTCATATTTTACTTTTTTACTACCGAAAAGATAAAAATTCTGTTCAAGCAAGATAACAATGAGACGATGCGTGTAGAACAAATATATCGCCAGTACGCCAGGGCCCAAACTTGTTTGCGAAATTTCGATCCGGCAATTTTGATGTTGAAGATTCACCAGATTCTGGAAAGCCAGTTGAAAGTGATAAAGAAAATAAAAGCATTAGTTGATGTAAAAAGGCGTATAACAACTTGTGAGATTGCTGAGAGGTTAAATTTACAGAAATTAATTGTTCATGAGCACTTGAAAGACCTAGGTTTAACCTCAAAGTTTGACATATTGGTTTCGCATGTTCATATAGAAAGAAATTTGTGTCGTCTCGTTAATGTCTGTGATTTGTTTCTCAAACGTCAAGAAAATGATCCATTTTTGAATCGCATCATCACTGGAGACGAGAAAAGGGTTTTTTATAACAATATCAGACGCAAGAGATCATGGAGTAAAAAAGATGAACCGGCTCAAAGCATTTCGAAATCAATATTCATCAAAAAATAGTGATGTTATCTGTTTGGAGGAAGTTTTGGAGGAATTGTGTTTTATTTATTTATTTTCTGAAGCTTTTACCGGACAATACAATGGTTAATTCTAAAGTGTACTTTCCTCATCTGGACAAAGTGAATGATTCACTTAAACAAAAAGGATTGATCAACAGAAAAGATGCCACCAAGAAAATGCGAAACCTCATACAAGTTTGCCAAAAGCTTTTACAGATGGAATGGGATATACTGCAACACCCACCTTATTCTTCAGATCTGTAACCTTTTAATTATTATTTTTCCGGTTTCAATAAAAAAATTTTAGTTGGTAAAACCTTTACTTCAAATTAGAAGGGGGAAAATCCCTTGGATCAGTTTTTTACCAGCATAAAACAAAATTTTAATCGGAGAATCAGGCTACTGCCAGGAAGAGGGCAAAAGAGGTAATGGATAAGAATGGACAACATATAATATAATAAAATATATGTTCACTATGTAAAAATTGTCTTTCATTTTCACAAAAGAAGAAGAAAAAGAACCAAAACGAAATTATATACTTTCCGAACATCCCAATATCTTGCACCATCAAATATTCGTCTAAATTCACGAAGAGTCATTTGTTAAGTTTCGTCTATAAATGGGTATTCTAGGTAATAAAACCCAGTAAAACTGATTGCAGATCAGATTTGCATTTCAATTCACAAAATAGAGATTGTTATAAGCGCTAGTAGTAATCAGAGTATAAAATAATAAACTGCACATATTTAATTGTTGCAGTTGATTCTAAGAAAATTAAGGGGTTTTTTAACATATGTTTTATCTTATGAATACAATGTATGTAAAAGAAACTCAGTAATTAAATATATATATATATATATATTAAATGGGAACATTATATTTTAGAATTAGAGATCCAATATATACTTTCCTCTAGTTTATGTTAAATATCATGAAGAAAATAAAAAATAGAAAGCTTTACATTTTTTAAAAATATTTATCCGCATATTAGTCTTCTAAAAGCGGATTAATATTTCGAGGACATCCTCCCAAATGAGAGCTGATGTCATTACCGAAAATGGTGGTTCTCTGCAATACATTTGTCCTGCAGTACTTAAGCTTTTAGAACAAGATATTTTAGATGTCAGCTGCTGAGCAGTCTAAAGGGAATAATTATTTCCAAATGACCTGAAAATTCTAAAATGGAAATGGTTGTTTAGAAAATTCTGAAAGACTGGATTTTGAATGTCAGAAAGTTTCCAAAGCTGAAAGGAAAAGAAATCTAATGATATTGTAAAGTATGTCTAATGAATTCAGCTTTAAAAGAAGCTCCAATTATGATCCACCGATTTGACAGAAAATTACTTATCAAAAGAGACAATACGACTTTTCTTGGGTAACTTTTAAAGTTTTTAAGTTGGATGGATTAACATTTAAGGCTATAATGGTCCAATGAAATGTAATTTTTAAAAAAAAATTATTAAATTTTACAAACTGTGTGTCTATAAGTATCACAAAAACTACATTTTTATCAATTGTATTAAATATTTCTTGCTAACAAATGAGCAACTCAAAATTTTGCGAAGATAATTTAATTAGAGAAAATTATTGTTGAGCAAAAGTTTAATAAAGAAGAAGAGAAAACTTTAAATATTTGTGGGGTAATAACAGAAAACTAATAAAACTTTGTGCAGAAAAAGAGAGAACAAATGATATTCTAACGTACAAAAAATGGTTATTAATAACTGTACATATATATATATATATATATATACATACATAAAGCTTGAGCCATACTCTGCAATTATTTTAACCGTTCGAAATATCATTATTATAAAGCGTTCAAAGTGGTCACCAGTAAATATATTTTAAATATAATCATTTACGGAATAAAAAATAGAATGAGCAGAGGAAATAAAACTGTGTACAATGCAACTATTTTCAGCATGAGAACTTCTGCATTTTTCCTCATACTGCTCCAATTAGTATTCTATAAAGAAATTTGTGTTCTTATTTTACAGTTTTATTCCTTTTAAAATATACTAAGATTGAAATACTTAAGCAAATACAACTGCCATTAAAGAATAATCCAAGCATTTAAATGTAAAGTAAACGACATTTATCACTTCTAGTCTCTTGACATCTGTTGTTGGAGTTCTGAAATAGACAAAAATACGAAACTTTTCCATCCATAATAAAATATTCGTTTCTCTGAAGTAAATGCAAGTCCAGAACGTAACACTAACACGTACTTTTCCTGAACTTCTTAGAGAACTTCCTTGGCGTTCTCTTCTCTTTCTTTAAGTACTCAAAGGCGCGATGCATATAAAGTAGTTGTTTTGCATAACTTCGTCCTTGATGTTGAATCTTTCGTGGAGCATTGCCATTTAGTAGAAAAGCAGACTGACATCTCAGCATAGTAAACAGTCTCCAACTGTTAAATTAGCAAACTTTGTTTCTCTACGTTCTCAAGTCGACTCGACTGTGGAGAAGTATGCATTAAATACGATTCGTCGCGCAAAAATCCACGCATCAATCTTTCTTTTGAAAATACCATGAATCGTATATGCATTTCGTAAAGAAGCATTTGAGATAAGATTATATGCAAGAAAAAATATTAACGGGAAAAAGGACGGCTTCGCAACGAAATGGTAAATATTGGTCGAATTTAAGCAGAGTTTCGTGATTGAAAGTAAGATTTTTTCCTCGTTTATTTTGTATTATACTGAAGCCTTGTGATACGCGATATAAATATATAAATTTTTAAATATTGTTCTAAGCCTGATGTTTTATAAGAAAGCATATTTTAAATAAATGTGTGATTGGTAAATAATATGTCAAAAAATAAAATGTTTTTCTTTTCTTTTACTTTAATAATCTGACAAAGAATATAGCGAAGAAATTTTGACATATTTTGTTTCGTTATTTACTTACTTTAGTAAATAACGAAACAAAATTTGTTTAAGTTTGATATGATTTATTTGAATATTTAAAGCATACCAAACGTATTTTTTGAGTCATCTCTTCTGTGATATAAGTATTTCGCAAAATGTAAATGCTAAAGATCAAACGCATTCAATAGTCATGGAAATAGATTCTGGCCTCCATCAAATGATGGACAGTATAGAAAATACAGAAAAAATCAGTCTTACAACAAAAAAACTGGTGCATTTATAAATAGATTTTTATACCTATTGTAAATATAGTCGCTATCTTTACATACCTTGTGCGTCATAGTTTATAGTTCCTGCCTCATATTAAAATGCTTACAAACTATTTAAAGTACAGCTATAAAGCTGAAATAGCTGGAAAAATGCCTGGTATTTAAAATGTTGGCTTTATTTTAAAATTTTTATTTCATTATTCTCTATGTATCTCTCCCAGTATCTTAGCAACAAAGTTAGTTGTATAATAAATCGATATAAAAGAGACACGACAATTTGCATCACTAACCCTAAGACTAAGCAAATAAGATTCATTTAATTAACCTTAATTGAAGAAAAATACAGAAGATATGCAATTCGTTAAAAGCCCTTTTATACCATTTTATGCAGTAAAATTCGGAACAACAGTAATCCTGCTGAGACCCATTGCTTGAACGTAATGTGAAAAATACTTTTCTTGGCTCTCTCTCAGAGTAAAATATTCATCTAACGCTATAATCTACATTTGACGCACACATTGTTAATTCTCACAAGAGAAAAATTAATATTAGTCATGTAATTTTTTGTTTAGAAGTATTCACTTGAAGTCAGAGAGAGTTCTTCAATAATTTTAAACTTTAACAAGTATATTTCGTTAGCATATGGTCTCTCTGTAAAGCTTATATTTTATAAAAAAATAAATATAATAAATAAAGAGTTTTTACCGTAAACATTGGATCAAAAATTTTTTAAAAAACCTGATGGGATACAGAATTGAAACTTGATTAGGTATCAAATGTTTTTTCTAATTAGAAGTTAGTATGCACCATGTTAAAAAAGCATTTCAAGCTAGATATTCATAATTAGAGCTATTAATTTTACTGTTAAGAATAATTTTAAAAAATTTATGATTCCAGACTACTTTGTAGCAACACTTCAAGATTTTTTTCAATATTAAAGAACATTAGCCAAATCAATTATTTCTATAGAATTTCTTAGCAGAATTTCAGTTAATTTTTTTTTCATAGCCTGCCCTCTTTTAGAGGGATTAATTTAATTTCAAGCGACTTTTTTGCATTACCTTAATTTTTCGCTTTCATAAAAAGAGCTTATTTTAGCTCAAAATTCTGACATATAAGAAAGGAAATACCAATCGGTTCATAAAATCAATATCAACTTTGCTGACAAAAATCCAGTAAATCCTTCGATACCTTTTCCAAATATTTTGCAAAATAAAGCTCCTTTCAATCTCCTAATTCATTTCCTTTCTCCCAACTGTACTTTTTCATCACTTTTTCACTCTTTGTTTTCGAAAACTCCATTGTACTATTTGAGAAATAATTATCGTACTCACACACCGTGTTCCTTCCAATTAAAAAGTTTAGGAACAGGCTATAAATATTGCTTCAGCCAGTAATACTGTTTGAAGCACCGTTGATTAAAGAACTCTTCAACGGATTGATACATGATATTCCAAAGAGTAATTATAAGACCTTCACACACATATAGACTTAACTTAATCTAGAACTTAAATACTACTTTAGTTTTCAGATTGGCTCCTGATTTAAGCATATGTTTGATATATAAGGTGAACAAAAAAATCTTGACCTGATTATAAAAGTTCATTAAAGAATAACCGTTTTATGTAATAATGTAACTTTCGTATCATTGGATGCTTTGGTTTTGGTAGTTTTTTGTGCAGTAAAGGGTGCAAATGCTCCTTCAACAGTAACTTAAGGGAAATTTTATAAGGAAAACATCATTTTTTTGCCGAAATGGCATCGATTCAAGAGAAAGCCCAATGTGTACTTTGGTTTTACGAAACGAAATCGTTCATTAATGCTCAGTGTAAAATCAATAAAACGAAAGTATGAAATATTAAAAAAAACAAGCAGCGTCCAGGATCTTCCTAGAAGTGGCAAGCATAGTGTGAGTGAAACGGCTGTAGAACGCGTTTGACAAATGTTTAATAGAGTCCTACTGGTGAAGCATCACGGGAACTTAAAATAACACAAATACTTTGGTAAGAATTCTTTATAAAAGTCTTAGGTCTCATGTTTATATAAAGTGCAACAAAGGCAAGACATGTTAAAGAACATTTGGTGGGATCCGGAATACCGCTTGGACATTTTCCGAGCTATCAAGAGGCACACGTCGAAATTTACTGAGGAAAATGGTGTTATGAAAAGTTTCGTAACAATAATTACAGTATATCCAAGAAAAAATCTGTTCAATTATAATAGTTTGAGCCCAATAAATATTTATAATTAGGGCAAAAGATTTTTGGTCCACCCTATAAACATTGAAATTAATTTAGATACCAATTTAGACGAATATTTTATTTTTGAGTATGCAATAAGTACAATAAATGGCTTTCGTGTTTCCTTACAAAAAATAATTTGCTTTATTTTCTGCTATTCCTAATATCCAGAAGAAATTTTATGAAATTAAGCAGTTTTTTGAAGCAACAGAGAGCTAAATTTCTTACATGTTTTTTTCAGACAAAAAAAATAATAATTCAGTAAAGAACACAATTCTTTATATAACTTTAAATAAGGCTATTAAACTTTTAATGGATCCATTCTCAAACTGAAAATCGTTCATTATTGCTTGCTAAAATAAATTTCTCGAAATGCAACCCTATTAATACCAGATGAAAATCGTGCATTAAATTAGATACTCATTACACCCCCAAATAGAGAAATCTTTTAAGGAAATGAGAGTTTTGTGTCCATATTATCTGCATTATTTATAAGTATTTTTTCCCATTGTGCACAGGTATAATTAATATTACAACTTATTAGAATTTATATATTTACATATATATAATCCCAATTTTATAATTTGCTTCATTAAGTTTTTCTCATTTCTAGAAATGTTTTTTACGAATAATTATAAGGAAAAAATTTGCCTCATCTGTCTCAAAATGTTTGGTTCATATAATAATATAAAGAAAACATTGACATTATACAAAAGTGTGTTTCAATAAAAAAAAGTATGCACCAAATAATTTAAAAATCGCGCTATTCTATTTACAATATAGCTTAAAAAGAAGGAAAGTGAAAAAACACTGAAAGAAGTGTTCACCAAAATGATTAATAAATCAATTTTATAGAATAAAAATAGCAACCCCAAACTTGAATGATTAAAAATTTGATACTTTACCTTAATCCAACAACATTTCATACTTTAAAAGTTTCCATAATTGTAAGATAGCGTGTGTTAATACAGAAAATGTAAGAAACTTGGATCATCGAGGTGAAGTTGAACTGTACTTACAAACGATTTATGTACGGCTAAGAACCATTTACAAAATTCGCTTTTATAATCCAAAGTTATAAATCATCCAAGAAACCACTCTACGTGGTAAGACAAGCAAATCTCGTAATTTAGAAAGATTTGTGAATGAATATATCAAAAAAACTTCGAAGAAAATAATCATACAACTGATAAAACATGTGTGTGTGAGTTTTCCTTAGACATATACAAATAATTTGTTTCTACATTTAATATTTCTATTGAAAAACAAAATAAAATTATAAGCTGAGCTGTGACCTTAAATCATACATTTTATTTTCAAACATTTAAACACGATTTTAAAAGATAAGAGATAAGCTTGAATAAAGTTATTAGCTCTATGCAAGTTATTTTTGACACTTCGAAATATAATTGCTAGAGTTCTGCATAAAGTTATATTAATAGAACTTATTCAAAAAATTGTTAAATTAATAAAATTTTAGCAAAAGTTTCCCGAAGAATCACACATTATCACATTTTAAAGTTACAAAAAATTAAGAAAAGAAATAAACAAAGATATTTCACATTTCTTAAAAATTTTATCGATAATCATATTTAATACATTTGAGCAGCTCAGAGCCGACAAACAAAAATTATATCAATTTTTTTAAAAATTTAAGCTTATATCATCAAACTACATTAATAAAATCTTATTAGATAATATGAGGTCACTTGATTATTGCGTATAAATTTTTAAAAAGTATTTTTAAATGCTTAATGCTTCATTGAGGAGGTAATCCAGATAACAGTTTCCGTATTGCTGAGCAGAAATATTTTAATATATTTGAATTTTCTGAACAAGAATAGCTCAAACTTTTAAAATTATGAAATATAGCTATTAATTCATCAGTCGTACAGAATGACTATGTCTTAAGAGAACCAAATATGATCAATCACGTGATACTGCAGCAGCTTTCCTAACTGAAAATTATTAATTTAGAATGATTTCATCTTTTGTAAAAGACATTTTCTTTTAATTTCAGGCATTGGAGTACATAAAGAACAATAAATAATACATTGAGTGAGTTTCTATGGAACTTTGCTGAGATTTTTGTTATGCATAAAAGATATCTTTCATTGCATATTTGCATTCTCTCTTATGGTTTTAAAATCCTGTTTGTAAGCATGACACTAAAATTAGTATACAAGTAAAGCATTCTCGTACAAAATATACATCATTATTAAGTACATCATGTTGTCAACTGTCTTCTTAAGAGATACTTTTTTTTTAAAAAAAAAGCACAAAATATATTCTTAGTTCTACTTAAATAAAAATACGTATGATTATTTTCTTAAACAAAAAAAATATGCTTAAGAAGTAACAACTTTTACAAATTGTGTAACCTTTTAATTTAGCATCCTATCAATTAGCTATTTTTCTTCTCATACGGAATGGTTTAGAATAAATTGACAGGAGGCAAAATCTTTGGCTTATTTTGGAAAGATGAATTGAATTCCTATTTTTTTTTATCCATCTCTCGAAAAGATTAATGTTTCAAAATACGCTAAAAGCTTATACCTTATATGCTACATAATTATTCCAAAATGTGTACTTAAAATTTATAAAACTTAAGAAACACTTATATATATATATGTATTTATATATATATATATATATATATATATATATATATATATATATATATAATCCCAGTAATATAATCCTTTAAAATAACTTTTAACTATCTATGGTCCATCCCTTCAGGACCAACGTTTTAGTACTAAATTGGCCATCCGCCTAGCGAGAATATTTTGAACTACATCTAGCTACCCGCTCAAATCCCACGTGTCTTGCGGAGGGGGGAAATGTAATAATCCCAGTAATATATAATCCTTTAAAATAACTTTTAACTATCTATGGTCCATCCCTTCAAGACCAACGTTTAAGTACTAAATTGGCCATCCGCCTAGTGAGAATATTTTGAACTACATCTAGCTACCCACTCAGATCATGTGATTTGAGCGGCCTATAAATACCGAGATTCCTGGAGACCAACTCTCTTTCGTTTCTGTATTTGCATCAACATGTAGCCGGCTGCAGCGTGTGTGTGTGTGTATTGTGTCGTCCTTATAATGTATTATGTGTTTAAGATGTGGAATAAATAGTTTTGATTAATCACAGGACTGCCTCATCAATCACATTTAAAGAATCCTATTTCCAACGAACATCGTCATATTACATATATATATATATAATTTAAGAATACAACTTTATGTAGAATGATCCGAAAAGCGTTTTTAACAAAAAGAACTGTGCGTGAGGCTCTTGCATTTTACTTAAAACTATTGTAACTTCTACACACACTTAACAAATATATCTCCAAGCTAAAATTCCAGCTATAAATGTCTACAGCGAAACTATCATTTTTGAAAGGAAGCTTTGTTATTTGTAAGCCCTTTAAAGTTCCAGACAGGACATTGTTTGTCATTACTTTCCTGATACATATTATTTGTATACACACCATGCATTCCAGCTCAACATTTCATTCCACTAAATTACAAAAAAAAGATAAAACTTTAGAAAGAACATATTTAGATCTACATACCACGCATTATCTTTTCAACTTATGAAAATAAATATACCTGAATATGCAAATATAATGATTAAATAAATGCAATGAATGAAAGTTTGACGAAATTTGTATTTCATTACGAACTCAGAGCGTACCCAGAGACAAATGTGATAATTTTAAAATTCACTATACTATCTTGTGTGTGTGTGTGTGTGTGTGTGTGTGTGTGTGTGTGTGTGTGTGTGTGTGTGTGTGTGTGTGTGTGTGTGTGTGTGTGTGTGTGTAAAAAATTTAACATTCCATTTATAAATTTAAATTTCTGTTTTTTATTCATTCCTTTTCCGTAATGCATAGAGTACCTAATTATTTTAGACTGAATGTAATGGTTATCATACAATAAATAAGTATTCAATTATCAGTGTTTGCTTGTAAAAGTTTGTGTAAACACAAAACTAATGAAGTGTCAGAAAAATTTTATATACTTGTGTGTGTGTATATATATATATATATATATATATATATAAATAAGCTTTTTTTCAAATATTTTATAATACATTCATATAGATTTTAAATTAAGCTATTAAGAACTACAATTGAATTATACGTTTCATTTAATTCATAATAAACAGATATTTCCCTAAGCCACTAAACTGTACCTAAGAAAATTGCTTGACAGATACGCATATAATTTATAATGATTTTCATTTGCGTGAATTTTCGAATATCTACTTGTACTTTTAATATTCTTAGGAAGGATGTTAGAATTTTAATTTTTTTTAACTGGATAATATAATAGTTATATTTATATAAGCGCGTGGTGTGTGTGTGTCGTCAATTACTTATTTATTAATCCTTAACATATTTTCTATTGTTGATAAACAGTTGTAAATTTTGGGGTCAGGAAATGTAAAAAAAGGCTTTTGCAGTGGAATCACTCAATAATGCTTCAGATTTTCCGTTATAAAAGACAAAAGCATTCGAGACGAATGTATGAAAAAATGGATAAAGTGACCGCAAGTGTCTTAATTATGAAAGTGAACACTTGAGAGGTGTATCAAATAATAATCATTTTTGGAAATTTTAAGGTAACGATATTTTACATTTTTCGTCTCCTTATCATATCCCCAAAAATGAAAAATAAATTCAAAATAATATTCAGAATAAATTCATTTTATTTTTGTAAAAATGCTTATTAATACTAACTAAAAACACGCTAAATTAGTTTGAATTACAAAGTTAAAATGAAAATGTACTTGTAATAAATAGCTCTTTATTTTAATTCAAATATTCCTTGAAAAGTATTTCGTCTCGTATACATAAAAAGTAATTCATGTAAGTTATTTTTTAATTTGTTACGTTTCTGTTTATTTTTATTTTCATTTAACATTATTAATTTAAACGCATTCATAAAAGAAATATAGAAACTTCAAAAACCTATGTTCCGAACCAGAAGTCATTAAACGTGATTATTAACAAATGTTTCATTTTTTAGTCATTTTTATTTCTTCAAAAAATAATTAATTTTGTTTAAAATTTTATAAAATATATTCACTCTTTTAGGAATTTCCATTGATTATATTATGAAAAATATCAGACACTAAGCCTAATTATTTCGTTCTTTTTAGTTTGTTTGTTTGTTTTTCCTCAAATAAAATGAATGGATTTTAGAACAATATGATGTCCTGATATCAATTCATGACTTCAATTGCAAACTGATGCCTTCAAAAAAAAATTGAAAATGTTTTTACCAACTATTTTTAAAGACGCAAAATGTTCTCACCATAACTAGCGATTCTTCAACAAGAACAACTTACCTCGTCTAATATCTTGCAGCTTTGCTAAGAGGCAATGAACCAGAAAGTGTTTTATATACTCTCCAAGATATCTTTAAAATGTCTACACTCCATAAAGCAAAAAGCTTCGAATAAGTAACGCCCCTCAACTAACTCAAAGAAAAAACTTTCCAATGGCTATTTTTCATAGCTCATTTTTCTTTTGCAAGAAAAAATTATTTGGATCTTTTATAGATGAAGTAGGGACGAAACATATCGTAAAAGCGAAACATCTATTTTAGAACATGTTTAGTTCTAAAAGATTCATTCTTGTGTTTAAGGAAATAAAACCAATATAAAAACTACCACACACACACACATTTGAGGCAATAGTATTCATAGAACACAATAATAAGTACTAAAGAGGAGGAAACACTAAGGTAAATGTATTTAAAATTAGTGTTAGAAAAATTTCAATCGACAAAAGTGAATTTTACAAGTTCGCTCAAAAATAGTTGAGACTTTCCATAAAAATTTAAATTAAGAATAATGAGTTTCAGTAATTTGCAACAGAAATTACAGTAAAAATTTATTCATAGAAAATTTTAAATTATTAAATAGAAAAAAATGGAATATATAATTTTTTCTTCCATTTGTCTCTTTCTAATTTATTCCTTTTAAACCTTCTGCTTTTAGTCAAGAATGTATGTTATCAAGCAATTTCACACATAATGACATTGGTATATAGTAAAAATGAGAGATTGCTTTTTATATTAAATTTTCAGTTCCATAATATTGAATTCCATTTTCTTCAAGGGAATAAGAAGAGCCTTATTTCGTTGAAAAATTTACACTTGTATTGATTGTTTTTACGAATCCTGAAATACTTACCGGAATATATACTGCATACTTGAAATTACCATCATAATACAAAAGTCTCATGAATAAATAAGGATCATAAGAAAACGTACTAGCAATGATGGAGAGTCCTATCTATTCACATTTGACCTACAGTCATCCATCTTCTTTTGATCCTTAAAATCTTTTTTTATATCTATAAAAAACTGTAATATTCAATCCGTACACGATAAACTCCGTGTCTTATTAAACAAACAAGGATAGAAAGAGCTTTAAAAATTGATGAAATTACTTTTCGGCTAAATATTCAAATTAGTTCGTGTGGAACATCTCTAACACTCTTTTCAGTAAAGTAGGCTTTTCCGTACGATGTGGGAGCTAAAATTTAAATTTTAAAATTCACTGCCTGAAGGATCACGAAAAAATTTTTAATTAAGTCAAAATTCTAAGAAATACTCTGCTGAAGGATTTATGCAGCTGATCCGAAATGTATGTTTGTTCTGCGATTAGACCGGATTAAAAAGGATCATGAGCAACAATTGTTCATTTCTGTTATCGAAGAGAGAACACGTTTATCTAACAATTTTTCTTCTCAAAAAACATGTATAGTTGGAGAGTTGTTTAGCCTATGACAACACAGTTTCGCCAACCGGATGTGTTCACGAAGGGTTACATACTATGTTTATCAACGACTGATTGATCCTTCTATCGTATCGCAACTGAAATAAACTTGCATGCATTTGCAGTAAAATAGATTTAGAGAAAATGATGTGAAATAAGAAATTTGTATCTTACAAGAGTCACCTGTGCACGATGATAGACGTCAGAACACTCGGAACTAAGTATTTACAGCTACGCGGTGATAGCCCAAAAAAACCCACTAGAGTCAACCTTTTGAAACATGTGCAGAATATGTTGGATACTTCAATATCAGCATGAATAAAGTTTCGAAGATTGAGCGAGCACGGAATGCAATCATGCCACCCTTCAAACATACTGCCATTGACTCACAGGCATCGATTCAACAGACTGTAATGGTGTCAAGCTAAAGTCATTCGGATTATTAAAGATGTAATATTATGTTCAGTGACTAGTCTGTTTAGTCAGAGACAGTCGCCAAATGAGCGTGAAATCAATGTGGAGTTAGATCCTCCGACTGTCTGACTATGGAGTACCCAGGATTGTTGTGCCATTGTCATAGATAGCTGGTTCCCAATGGTTCGTATCAGTTAGAACACTGATAAACCATCGTTACATGAGTGATGTGCAGGAACCCGCTGTATTTCCCTACCTTTAGTTTTTGAAAAATACTGTTTTCCTGTAAATTAATGCCCAACACCGCACATTATAATCATCAGCCAATAAACATTATATGATACCCATATGTTTCTTTAACCAACAATGCCTTCGAATCTTTCAGTCAAGTATTTGTAAGATTTAATTTATCAGCGTTTGCTTGTACTTCACCAACTTCAATTGGAGGACAAACAATGGAGTATGATGGAAAGCATATGGTCCACCATTCCTCGAGATTTCCCGCATCCTTGTTTCATCCAAACCTCGGAGGAAACGATTTATCGCTGTAACAGGTAGTCCTACTTCTTACTATCCTATATATTCGATAGCTGTATTGTATTACGCTCAACTGGCCATTAAAATCAAACAGAATGCAGGAGTAATGAACAAACGTTGAGTTTCTGTGCAGGGAAGAAGATGCTGGAATATGCAAATGATTTGCATTTAAGCGCAATCGAATGACACAGGATTGAAAAAAGCACAACTCAGTACAAAAAGAGTTACGCAGCGGGTTTCTCATTCCAAAATCGCATTTGAATCTTGGTTGCTTGGGAAAAGAGCGTTTATGCCTTGTATAAGGCAGAAAAAGGGCAACTAGAACGTTTCGGAATTTCATTGAGGTAGCATCACGGACTATTTAGAGTGCGGTTTATCACTCCAATTTGATTTACGTTGCACTCTGATGCAACACGAAAGCTATTAAGAATGAATTTCGTAATTTTAACCATGGTCAGGTAACGAGGATGGCACCTGAGTTAGAACCTCCAAACTTCCACACCATATCATTGGAAAGATTTTGAGCCATTGCAGATCTAAAGAGCTTCAGCCCTTCTACACAGTGGGTTTTCAGTGCCACTAGGTTTCGAATTCGTGTCTCGACAACGCCATTTACGAGTTTATGACTACGACCCCTTACTACCACAGCCATGTGGTTTAATATTCGGTGATATTGCATTTCACAACAAAGTACAACTGTCTTACGAATACGGAATCGATGAGTACAGGAGGATCGTACTCACCAGCAAGGATTTCAGCTGTCAACCAAAACTGACGTCCAAGAGGACAGACATGTTGTTAAGTAGGCCTCATAGGATCGTACAGGTACATCATGGACCTTTATCAGGAAGTAGACATGTTTTCAGCACGAGTATCCTCGTGGACGGTGAGACGATGCTTGGAGAAGCTCAGACTTGTTTGTACCACGACCAATATTACAGGCTTTTCTTAATAATGCAGCATAGAGACTCGCGGCGACAGTGATACACCCAACGACAAAACTGTATACAGGAATGGGATGATGTCATCTTTCCAGAATATTCTTAGTTCAGCGAACAGCAATATGATGAACTTATCCGTGTCAGTAGGTAATGAGAACACACGTGTCCAACTCGCATTCGATATCGTCATATAGATTTTGTACCAGATGTCATTCTATGGATAGTCAATGAGTACCCAACACGAACACTTCTTGTACGCATCGCTGGTGATCTGAACAGTTAGCCCGTTACATTTCTCAGATCTTAAGTCCAATAACTGTCTTTGAGGCCTCAGATCGATCATCATTCAATAAGATAACGTAAGACTCCATGTTGAAAGTCGTGTCTTCACCTACCTCTTTACAAAAGGTGCTCGACTTTTCTCCCCGGCAAGCAAGTTCTCCAGATTTCTCACCCATTCAACACATTTGGTCATGGGTAACTAAGTATTTGGGCCTCCTCTACTCTCCAGCTACTACGATTGATGAAGTGGGGCATATAGACTAGAAGCTGAATGAAATGACTTGCTCGTATCTTCCAAGCCCAATTCGACTCGATGCCTAGCCTGTTTACAGCCATTGTAACTGCCAGCGGCAGCAACTGTGTTTACTAATTTCGGACCTTATATACCCCAAATTTCCTACATATTTAATTATGTTTTTTCCCACAGCACTGCATACAAACAATAATTAAAGTTTTGTTATTTCATTTTTATATGCATTATCAACCTGTCTAACTTGTTTTTTTTTATTCGCTTTTTTATGGTATTGCTTCTGTCAGTATTGTATGCCCGCATAAAATTAATTGCTGAAAAAGCTCAACCTTTTTTATCCCTTACACCAGTGATTCCCAAAGTGGTCTATATAGACCCCCAGGGGTCTATGACGATCTTCAAAGGGTCCACACCAGTAAAAAATAATTTGGGGGTCCATGAGGTGTAAATGGGGGTCTATAATAGTGGCTCTCATTAAATCAGATCATGATTTTATTTTTTGAAAAAATTTTAATCTAGTGAAAATTAGATTTTATTGATTTAATATTTACTAAATACAGTGAGGTTAATTTGTTAGGTGACAGCATTAATTCATTAAGACAAGGACCATTTCAGTATTTCTTTTCAAAATTAAGCTAAAGAAGTATAATATTGGACATCGAGAATTTTCATAATTTGTTAGAGACAGTCTCTTTCAGGACATTTTAACCTACGTTCAACATTTAAATGCCCTTACTCAGATTTTGAAACTAAGTTTGATATCCCTTTTTTTGTAGTGATACAGCAGTAGACAATGATTTCATTTTGTCACTTTGAAAAAAAAATATGTCATATTACAATAAAAACTGATAAGAATAGATCCTAACGAGGATCTTAAAATAAAGTTTAGAACTGGATGTCAGCAATTTTGGCTTTAAAAAGACATACCTGATATTTGTCGCAAATTATGGAATATTGTGAGAAAGTGTATAATTGCTTTTCCTAGTGAGAGGGAGTTTCACTGAGTTTGCATACCTCAAAAACAAAAACAAAAGAAAGGAAAGAGAAAAAAAAACTGGGCATTTACTAACAAAAGAGATATAGAGTTAAACTTGACAAGATTGTATTAAATGTTGCATTGGTCCTTGAAGCACCAGATTCATCCTTTTCGTTAAAAGCATTTGTTTGTCGATGAGTTATTTTATGCAACAATTATTTTATGTATAGTTTGATTTTCATTTTAATTCATTAACATGCGCTTCTTAAGTTTTAAACGCTATATTTCACTACAGTTAGAAATTTAATTCTTTTAAAGTAGTAGCGCCAATTGTCCAAAAGACATTTAAGTTGATAAATTTGCAAAAATTTAATATAAAGCACGCAGGGGTCTACCCGAAATCGAAAAACATGGCAAGGGGTCTATGAGACAAAATAGTTTGGGAACCTCTGCCTTACACTATATCACTTTTTAAAAAAACTAAACAAAAGTTATCCTATTACCCTAGGATACCTAAACTTCCTTAGTACAATTCTAAAGGGTTCTCACGCTCATTTCTCTCAAATGCTATTTTACTACGTCGTTTAATATGAAAGCCTCACCTTCTGAAGGAACCGTGCAATTAGCACTACTATATCAATAGATGTATAGTGAATAGAAAGATGGAATAAAAGAAAGGATTAAAAAGACCCGTATGTGGTGAATTAATGTAAGCATATAGAAAAATCACAGCGTAGATCAGTGGGGATTTCTGATTGCAACTCATTGGAAAATATCCACACACAGAAAATGGATCCAAGTCAGGCGTTATTAGAAGTATATTAATTAACTATTTATTACCACATTTATTTGATACAATCAGATATTTCGATATTAGTTATCCAAAAGTTTGTATAAACAAATGACATTCAAAAAAGGCTACGTATATTAATTCTAAAGCCAAGCGTCATGGAAGGCTCAAGTTATATATCCTTAGATATATTTTGTAATAACAAAAA